>OY986435.1:29580380-30135380 GCA_963920525.1 Dichetophora obliterata | reverse complement strand
TATTTTCTTATATGAGGAGTGTCTGTTCAAAAGGTCCTATTTAACATTTTGAAAAAAGTGTTTTTACTATGGGTTAGTATGGGTTAGTACTTTAAATATTTAATCCCATCATTTGCACATATAAAAAAAATTCAGAAAATCGTACATTTTCCAGTATGTTATGCATCAAAGTTTATGTTTCTGTGCAAAAGGGCACTTTTTAGAGATCTGCGGCAGTTGAGAACTGTTTCAGATGTTATTTCAGTAGCTACTAGGGCTTTCAAAGCGGCTTGACTATCGGATAGTATGCAGATATTTATGGAAGATATCTTATTTAACTGGAGCAAGTGATTTTAGCTTGGAATACACTGCAATGATCATGGAGCGGATTGATCATCCACATTGGCGTCGGAAGCGGGGGGAAATTGGTGCAGTTGCCCCCACATATTTAGCTAGATAAAAAAATTTAAAAAGAAAACTTCAAAAGTTATTCAAAATGTCAGTTTTTTTACAACAATAATATTTTTGTATTAGATACTTTCCTCTTCTTTCTCTCTTCTTCATAAGCATGCTTGCGGATAACCATTTTCTTTCTCTGTGTTTGCAAAAAGATGGAACAAAATGTAAAGTTTCTACTGCAAACCCACCACTTCAGTTTAAAAGCACCCTTAAGTATGTAGCTTAATACTGTAATATTGTAATCGAAGCCTTCAACGGAAAAGTGCCTTCTGAACAAAATCTAAAAACAAAACTAGATCTTTAGAACACCTTCAAATTGTAGTGGCATTGTATCCCAATTTGCCAAAAATTCGGATACTGTAAAAAAAACTATTAAATGAAGTTGAAAAACTTATTGCTTTGCTTTTGACATTGCCTGCATCAGCAGCTTCATCTGAGCGTTTTATATTGCACTAAGACGACTTAAAACGTATCTTCGAGCAACTATGACACAGAAACGACTCACTCATGCGGCACTTATACACATTCACAAAGATAACACTGAAGAATTGAATTTGATGGAGGTGGTGAAAGAGTTTGTTTCTCGCAAGGACAGAAAGAAACATTTTGGAATAATTTAAATTGATATAACTTTTTGTACCTTATTGCATTTAAACCATGTAAAGATATACCTAGTCTTGCTTTATAAAAGCAACCATTATTTCTTATATTTTCATATTACCATATGAAAGATCCTTTAATGAATGATCTCTAATATTGAAATTGGAAGAACTTTTAAAAATAATGAAATTTTAATATTTTTTATATATTTTTATATTTTTTTATTTTAAACTAAAATAAAAAATTTGTGTATGCACATTCATGTTTCTTTGAAAAAATTTTTGTGAACTTTTTTTGCACCACCATTTGTACTGCCCCCCATTTGTACTGCCCCCCCCCCCCCCCTCAGATGAAATTCGCTTCCGACGCGCTTGATCATCCCACTCCTCTCGAGAAGGAATGGATACATTGAACTTCCTTTCAAAGGATAATTTTTGTGTGATGTAGTCCATGACTTAGTTCCATAGGGGGGAAAAATTTTCTAATACGAGAATATCCTACTGTACCTTCTTTCCACTGGGTGGTGGATTTTAGGCGGTTGGCTGTATTGGCGGCCATCTGTTTAGCTAGGACTGATTGGGCTTCCAGTTTAGTTTCCTTTCTAGTATGAGGCCCAGGTATTTTGCTTGATCTGAGAAGCTAAGTCTTGTGTTTCCCAGTTTAGGAGGACTAATTAGAGGTAATTTTTTTTTTTTTTTTTTGGTGAAAATCGCTAACTCTGTTTTATTTGGGTTCACGCTGAGCCCACAGCTGAAAAGCCAGTTGACTACACTCAAAAATATTTTTGCGTAAATATTACAAATAATGCGTCCATTTTACGAATTTTATTCGTAGTTTTCAGCTACGAATAGGATTCGTAGAATCGACGTATATTAGTACATATTACGAATATTTTATTCGTATTTGTACAAAAACAAATGTATATTTTACGAATATATTCGTTACATTTACGAATAATCATAATATCTAATAACGAAAAAAAAATTCTGTCTGAAATTGAGTCTTACAGTTATGGCTGGAGCCACTTTACAATTACACAGTTCCTTATATTCTGCAGTTGTTCAACAAACAAACCAAAAAAATAAAAAATTCTGTCTGAGCTGCGCTTTGAGCCTCAGCTCTTTAGCTTGAAGGCCACACACTTTACCAGCAGGCTACCAACTTTACAATCATAAAGTTCCTTTTATTATGTAGTTGTTCGACAAACCATCCAAAAAAAAAAAAAAACAAAACCGTGTCTGACCTGGAGTGTGAACCTCGGCTTTTTAGCTTACTTGCCACGCACTCTACCAGTAGGCTACAGCCACTTTAAAATCATACAGTTCCTTATATTCTTTATATTCCTTAAATTTTTAAAATTCAACTAATAATTCGTATATTTTACGAACAAGTCGTACGGTCAATCTACGAATGAATTTTTTCTACTAATATGATTTTTCATTCGTAAATTATACAAAAGCATTAGTAAATACTACGAATGTAATGAAAAAAAATTACGAAGTTATTCGCACGAGAAACTTACGAATATTATTATTTATATATATATACACAATCATTTGCACAATGCACTTATTTGAATTGATATATTTTTGTTTACAAATATCAATAGTGTATAAAACGAATATATTCGTAGATACTACATTAGCTATTACTAACATTTAAGCAATGAATTCATAAAGATATCACAATACGAATACTTTGTATATTGTACGCATATTTGTAGAATGCACGAATATTTTGTTTACAAATATCATTCGTAGAAATTTTACTAATAAATATATTGAGCGTAGTTTTGGATAATGTCATGAAGAGTATATATGTATTTGACGTGGATGCCATTCCAAAATTTGCATTTATAATCATGCCTGCCAGCATCTGAATTATAAGTGATAGCAGCGCATTTTTTATAGCTCTTGCTTCGAGGTTTCTAAAGGCCCATTCTTTATCAATTATAGCTATCCTGGATTATCTGATGGAAAATATTTCAATGATTAAAATTATGGAGTGGAAAGCTGTATCCACGGATTTGCCATTGGTGTAAGCATGTTGTGCTATTGAAAATGTTTTTTTTTCTTTGTTTTTTTAAATAAGATCAAAGAACCAAGGCATGCACCTTATACGAACAATGTTCGGTCTTTGACCTGAAAGGAAAGGGATATTTTATTAGAGGAAGAATGGATTAAAACTATACATTAATGATCGATTAGGCGGAACAAACGTGAAAGACAATTTGAATTGCTTGTAACCGAGACTAGGTTGTTACTGTCCTTTAATTCCACATTTTTTCACAATTTAGCAGTGGACTTTTTGTTTCAATAATTCTTGAATGTAGTAAAGAACAAAGAAAAGTCAAAGGGACCTCTGAGTTGATAGTCTAGCGCACTCTTCACTAGACTACAAAGACCTTAAATTTCAAGTGAATGCCGATTAATCTCTCGAGGATTTTTAGAAGAAAAGATGAGAAACTAATTGGTCAAAGGTCTTTTGGGCTTACGTGTGAGCTTTTCCCTGCCTTAGGTATAAAGATAACCTTCACAATACGTCAACGTTTGGGAATGGGATTTAGGCCAAGGCAGCATTGGTAGATCAACAAAAGCCGCTGCTGTATGACTTTTGCATTTCAATGGGATCTATACACAGTAAAAAATTTGAGGGTAAATTATATCTTTTTTATAACATTTGTGTGGTATAAACTTTTTTATTCCAAATAATTTATAAATTGTATACCACTCAATATTATAAAAATAATAAAACAAATATAATTTAGAAATTTCATATGGATATCATGAGTAAATCAAAATTTATTCTGGTTCAAAAGAAAAAAATTCCCCAAAATCGGGAAATTTAAAAATATAGTGGTTTCGATTGGTCTGACGAGACAAATGATCTGGAATAATTTATAAGATTTGATGGTATAACTTTTAAAACATTTTTGGTTTGGATTTATATGTATACAAAATAGTATAAAATTTATGCTCATATTTTTTATTGTGTACCATCAGGTGCTGGTGACCTAAATTATTTGAAGCTACTGTTTGCCCATTTGAGCTTTGTTTCTGTGAGTATTTTTGGGGATCTGTTCACAGATGGTAATTGATCTTCCTGAATTGAAGCATCACATATCTCTGAAAATCCCGGAAAGTGGGTTTCTACTAAAATATTCAGAGTTTCAACATTTTTAATGGTCCAAATACAATCTTCCTTTGTCATAAGCCTTGGATTAGAAGAAACCGTACTCATAATTTTCCTAAGCTTTGACGCCTCTGAGATTCGTGTTAATTTTTCACAAAAGATCCTCCAGAACTGTCTCTGTGCTTTTCTCAATTTATTCTTGTATTCTTTTAGAGCCACTTTATAGTACGTCGACGTATCTGTGAATCTAGTGGCCTTTGCTATATTGAAGAATTTTCTGGTCTTATTTTGGAGCTCATCGATTCCTTTTTTCCACCAGGGTGGCTCTTGCTTCCTCCCTGGAATTTTTAGTGGACATGCGGTATCGAGAGCTCTATTAATGAAGTAGGTAGTCTAGCGATTGTTTACAGGAGAGATGACTGAATGGTCCAGTTAAGAGATCTATTTTGAACGAGTTCTTTTATTATAAATTAAACTTATTTTGCCGCTAGAAATTTAAACATTGCAAACAGCTGCTCAATCAGCGGTGTTAAAAAATATCGGCGGTGGTTTTCAATGCAAAATAAACACATTGAATCACAAACGTGACATGCAATATTATTGGGTTTGCGTTTGCAACACACTTTTCCAAAGCAAATGCATGAAGGTTGCAAATGAATATCAATGCTTTTGTTTTTGTAAAATCACCTAATTTTTCTCTTGAAACGATGCAACAAAAACGTGAGCTATCCTTATATATTTTGAAACTGCAACTTAAAAAAAAGAGAGATTATTGTTACTTTAAATAACATGTTTTTACGGTTGCAAGTCAGTTTAGCTGTTAAAATATTACAAACAATTTTTTATATTATAAGTTTTCTTCATTTTTTTTAAAAAAAGTTTTATTAACAATACTGATAAAATTGGCGAAAGAGTCCATTTTGCTATTTTTTTTTTTTGGTGTTTTAAAACTCTTCAATGTGATTTTTCATACAATTTAAAAAAAAGTAATCAAGTCAAAAACATCACACATCAAAAAAGATAAATTTAAATTGTTTATTATTTTATATAAACAATTATACTTTTGTTTAGACTAACTATAGTAAAAATTTTATTTGAAATTTTATTACTATATGTTTTAAAGTTGTGTTTTTCATAGTTTTCAATAAATTGACATCCCCTTAAGATGTAGGAAACTGCCTACGAAACGTTGGGATAAATAATGACAAAGAAATTTTAAATTTTTTTAACATTTAAAAACAAATTGTTCAAAAAAGCGCTTTACGCAGAGATATCGCAAGATTTAAAAGAATTGGGCTACATATTATTATCATCATATATGTGGTTTTCCATACAATTCTTCAGAAAAAAACAATAATGTTAAAACAATCGTTACTTTTGTGTTTGTGAAAGGAGGCAGATAAATCAGATTTATCTAAAAATTTTTAAGATAAATCTGATAAAAATTCGAAATGAAATTGGTAGAAGTCGAAGCTGCCTCTTTTTTCGATGGCCTCTTGAAATTTTGTTATTGTTTGTGCAGCACTTTCATATGAAATTGACAAAATTTTAGAAAATAAACACTGCGTAACTTTTTGAAAAATGTTTATATTTTATGAAATTCGAAGATAACTTTTGTTTCTTTTGACCTAACAAACTTTGCTAATTTTTGAGCTTAAAGGCCTCTTTATAAGATTAAATTAATTTAATTTGTAAAATAATATTTAAACAAAACTAAGCATTTTCGGGATCTTTCAAAATAATATTGCATACATTTTTTAATAAATCTAAGACATCTCACATTTCTTTATTAATAAAATATTAGTTGATGATTGTGTATTTTTGTCCTCATTCAATGCAGTGCGACGCCCTCTACGGCTGCCGATAGTGTCTGATTTTTTTTTTGTTTTTCAATTTAATGATTAATAATTCCCATTCGAAATTTGGTCAATATATATGATAGATTTTTCACAAAAAAAAAAAAAAAATATTCTTCAAAAGTCTGTTTTGTTCCATTTCTCAAAGCGAATGCCCCTTTATGTTATTAACATAATCATATTATCAAGATTTCTGATAAACTTTGAAATAATTTTAAGAGTTTTTAATTCAAATCAATTCACTATCTGTTGATCAAATTTATGACTATGCTTATAAAATGCGATCTTTGAGACAAATATTCAACATCTTATCTAACACTTATCAAATGCGTTACATCATAGCCTAGTGTAGAAGGTGCCCCTGCTAAGTCCAACTTTTCTGCATGCTTGACCTAACCCCAAATGATTTCAGCAGAATAAATTATTTAATTTGATTGAGTTGAAAATAGGTTCGCAAAATGCTCGCGGTCTTTTAATAGCGCACGAACTAAGTTTAAGTTTACCTTTACAGAGTGTTAAACTTTTCTATTCTTTGTGTTGGTTTCTGTTATTTATTACTTTAAATCTAAGCAAGTGTGCAACGATGGCTCTGTACAAGCCGTATTTAGACATTATCAAAAATTGCCTCTCCTTGCATGCCAACGAGTCGAGTTCGCATCTTAAGTCTTTTGTTTTACACTGACTTTTGGTAACATTATCTAGAAAAGGTTCTTGGAGAAAAGTGTTGGCCTTTATCTAGCCACTATTTAGAGACGCTTGAGTGGTATTTCAAATAATTAAACAGTTTAAATACGAAGTCAGGCAGAGCGTGTTATGGAAAAAACTCTAAAATTAACATAAATTTTCAAATGACATCGAATGTGAGTTGCTGAAATATTGACTGCACTAACGAAGCCAACTTCAAACATCGAACAAGATAAGATCCAAGTGAAATTTTCTTGCCATAGTTGTTTCTTTAAATTGTCAAGTTAAAATGTTGACATTTTTAGTAGCTGTGAATAATATGCTTTTAATTTATTAGTTTAAAGAAAAGTCTCGAGACAACTAGTGGCTACGCAAACAAGTCCCGATGCTGTCTGGTTATTTTTTCGAAGTGAAAAATTTCATACCTAAAGTGAAATCATTTCAATATGGATCGGTTCAAAAGAAGCTACCGCCCGATCAGTGTACAAATAAAGTTACTCCATTAACATTTTAGTTGATAGCTTTTTGAGTTTGCTTTCATTCAGCAGCGAAAAAATTTGTTAACACTTAAGCTAATCGTCAGCCCATTAATAGGATTTAATGAAATATTAACCACTTCATTGCTGGTCTCATTTGACTAATTAAATGTCTAAAATAAATATCCAGCATTTGTCATGCTGATGTTTTTTTTTTGTTTTTAAATTAAAAATAACAAAAATTTATATTTTACCAATTTACGCGGTGGTGCAGCTAATTAAAAATTTTCGAATGCAATCCGCAACTAATCGCAAACAAGTTTAAAAATGTATTTGCTCGAAAAGAATAACTTATTCTTGTAATATTATAACTTAACGAAAAACAGAATTTATTTTTGTGTTTTTGTGTTTAATTATGACCTAAGGTTACCATAAATAATGTGATAAGACATAAAAATGAGCAATAATCTCTAATGTATGATGTTTAGATTTAAATCTGTTCATGTGAATGCGATTCAAATAATATCTTTCAATGCTCATTAGGCGTGTCAGGTCGAGTAATAAAAATTAATGGCTTGGTGCTATTTTAGTAAATAATATTAACTAAATGTCTAAGAAATTTAAAAAATTTCTAAGAAAATTGCTTTTTATATTAATTTATCTAAGGCGTGTAATTATAATATTTTTTTCAAAAATAATCGATCTGATCAAAAAACCAATCTTATAACAATTTCATTTATCTAACAGTTGTTTTTTATAGAAATAGTCGAATAAGGTACAACAAAAATTTGGAAAAATGTGAATTACCACCATCTAAAATTGATATACTCAGATAAGTTTTATCTACATAAGAACTGTAAACTTCACCTAATGTCCTTGGTAAAAAATGTTTTGCAGATTTTAATTAAAAAATATTTTTTCGTTTAATCTTACCATGCAGTAGCAAACAAGTTATGAGTTGAGAGAAAAACCCTTTGACTATTTGCGATAGAGCGCTTCAGGCGCCAAGCTGCTGACTAAAGTGTCTTGATCGTTTTGCGTGCAAAAAATGGTGCAACGTCCGGTGCGCATGAGTAGTGCGATGATGCAACTGGCAACAAAAGTCGGGCCTTGTGTCATTCACTCTATTTGAATATCAATCAGCGACGTTGATATACTATACACATATTTATTATAATGTTTATATTTATTTTTTGTGCCCAATAACGAAACCGTGCTGCACCTGACTATGCCATGGACAACGGACGTTAAGAGCTGGACGGACACGCATATCGTTGCAATCGATGCTGCCAGACGATTATTGCATCGGTTGTGTAGAAAAATAATTTTTTAATTGATAAATTCGATTGGAATTTTAAACTTTTGCGATAAGTTAAACGCAAGCCGGTGCAACCTGCAATAAAGTAAAGTGTGCACAGTCAGGGAAAGACAAATAGATAGCGGCTTTAGTGGCTTGGAATATATTTTAGTATCATATTGTGGCTCATTAAAGGGAAGCGACAAACAGCCAGCGATGGTGACATATGGCAAGAGGAAAAATCTTTAAAAAATACCGTTTTTGTTAAGTGTTGAATCAGTAAAAAACCAAAGTACTGCTTGACACAGTTGCTGCAACTCAAACTCTTCAAAGATTTCCAATGAGCGATAGCTGATATATAAAACTCACAAATAATTTCTCACTAATATGATGCTCAAAATAAATAAAACAGATCTTTCGGAACTGATATGTTAGTAAATTTTATTTCTTTCTACCTCTTTTGTCCCAGACTCTGAGACGCAATCCACTTTAATGAAAACACAACAAGTCATACATTGCTGCATATGAATGGACAGAAAAAAAGTGTCCACTTGACAGCACGTCAAAACAAATAAATGTTTTATGCCTTGCGTACAAGTTTGATTGATGTGATTATGTCAAAATTATTTAAACTATCTGCGCACCCAAGAGTCGAGGTGCTGGTAGTCATGAAAGCCTATCTGTCAGTCATGACATCAGATAAAACAAGTGCATTTGCAACACATTTATACTCACACACACAAACTATTACACACATACAAACTTATGAATGGATACTTAAGAGCTTCCATTTAACCTCAAGCAATAGTTATCAAAAATTTTGATCTAGTATTGAGTTTTTTGAGAATTGGTACAAAAGTCTTTTCGAAAATGGGTAAATACAAAAAATAAAAAGCACTCACAATAACGCCAAGCTATGCACAATAGCACGTTAATCGCCATATTGAAAAATCTTTTGACAGTAAAAACAAACTGTCCGAAAACAAAGCATCGCATCGGAATGACACAAATCTTACACAGAAGAGTGATAGAAAAGTCATTTCAAAAATTGTATGGGTTCATTCAAAATACTCACTATACAAAACTAACAATAGTTAACTTAAGTAGTACATTATTTTTATATTAGGTATTAGTTATAGTGTTCTGAAAAGGTGACAAAAGTCACAAAAGGAGTTGTTTTGTTGTTTTTTTAAGTCTTAGCATGTGTGTGTGTGTTTGTGAGTATTTGGGTGTGTATTTGGACAGTTTGATTTGTCAATTTTTTTAATTTTGAATTGGTCAATGAGTGTGAGAACTATGTTTTGAAATATTTGAAATGCGCGTGTGAATATGAGTGAACAATCACAAGTTTGACTACGATTAAGTGGCAAAGTGAAGAATTATAATATTTCTAAAAAAGGTGTCTGAGAATAATTTTTCTATCAGCAATGCATGGTTTTGTTTGAGTTGACATTTTTTCTTCAATACAAACGGATGATAAAGCATAAAGTTAACTATTTGACGTATATAAAACAACATGGTTTTCAGATTAACACAATAAGTGCATTCATCTAAACGCGCAAAGGTCTCGTATGCTGTATAAATTATGCATTTTTCCACCTTTGCAAATGGTTTGTCAAAAATAGTTTGGAAAACCTTTGGCACATACCTAATTAGCAGATCTTGGACTTTGATGACCTAAAAACTGCAAAAAACTACCTAAAAAATTGACAAAAATTACCTTAAAACTACAGAAAATAACCTAGAAACTGACAAAAATCACATAAAAAACGCAAGCAATTGCAAAAAATATAAACAAAAAATTTAGCCTTAAAAATTAAACATTACTAAACTAAAATTTATTTTATACTAGCATATCCTGAGTTTTTATCTTACACTTGTTTCATTTTTCTACATACCCTTTCGTCAGTTTCACCAAGCGCAGAGCTTTTTTTCATCGAGGTCTATAAACAAAGCTACTCCTTAGTCGAGAAGTAATGTTTTTGATTGAAGGGACTCTAGCGTTACAGGAATATGTTCAAAAATTTGCATTTTGACATTTTTTAGTACGAAATACAAACAATAACATTATTTAGAAATTACACTGAAATGACCTAAGAAACCGAAAAATGCTGAAAAATTAAAAACGTCTAAAATGACAATAAAGTAACTTAAAAATCTCTAAAAATGACCAAAAAAAGCCCTAAATCTAATAAAAATGACCTGAAAACTAAAAACCTAACCTGACGATGAAAAATGAAATAAAAATCTTCTTAAAAACTATTCATATTTGGAATTAAGGAACATAATTATACGTTTTAAATAAGCAGGAAATAAGGCAGCAGAAAAAAGATGGCATCGAAATCTTTGCCCTGCTAATAAGTATGCGCGACCAAATCGTCAAGAAAACTTGCGCTGTTAATTGTGCAAATCTGAAGTCAGCTCTTTTTTCTTCTTTTTCTGTGTTTTTAACTATCTTGAAAGACAATAATTTAAGTTTTTCTTGAAATAATTTCATTAATTTGCTTTCTTCTCTTTCTTTTGGCATTATTATTTTTCTAGTACTGACATTTTTTTCAAATGTTAATCAACATTCAAAAATTTCACAAAAAAAGGTGCTCTCATGAAAGCTACCACTTAAAATTAAAAAAATGGGAAATTTGCGCGTCTGGATGAACGCTCCTAATGTGATAGTTTTTAATTCAAGCAATATTTTCAATATTTTTGAAATATTTTTTAAATAAATTTGCTTTGTTTTGTGTTTTGAATATACCTTGGAATAGATTTTGTCAAAGTAACGAAAAATGTACTTAAAAGGTAGTATATATATGAGTTACAAAATTAAAGTAATGTTTGCTCTGCGTGTCAAAGATATCCTCTTGGGTTTAACGTAGACCCTTGCCATGTAGACTAAATTCTACGGTGCGCTATCGCATGAGATCAATATGATGTGTCGGTCAACGCCCCTTTGAAACTCAAAGAATCCACCAGAGAAGGTACGTCAATACCTCATCATTTCCAATTTTTGATAATTAACCCATGAAATTCAAATGCCAACACCCATACAATCCAAAAGGTAACTGTGTGTTGATCCGTTAGCATGTTACTTTCCTAATGCTTTATCAAGGTACCACTGTTGAAGAAATTAAATCTGATATAGATTCACAAGCTCCTGGAGTAATGGAAAAGTTCTTTAAATTCCTATCGCTGGATTTTAAGCTAAGTAATATAGATTCTGTACTTTTCATAATAACTCTGGTTACTGGTGGAAAGATTAGGGACCTGGGAAAAATTAAACACATTCTTAACCAAGTAATAACATGGGAAGCACTTAAATCTAATCTTACAGAAATTTAATGCAAACGCTGCCAATACTGGGGGCATATTGAAAAAATTTGCAATAAAAAATTTGCATGCATAAAATGCAATCAAAATTATGATCCAGGTCAGTGTGCACGTACGGACAATGATGCTTCTCCACCGTTCTGTGTTACCTGCAATTAAGAAGGACATCCAGCAATTAGCGCTGTGATCAAATATTTTGAAAACAAAAAGCTTTTACAAGGGAAAAAGATGACTGTTGAAAATAACGTACATTTTCTATACATCTATACATTTTCACATCGAAATCAGAGTTTTACGAATATTCTTAATTTTCCTCGTATTCTACAATAAATCGAGAACAAAAGAAAATATTAACTAAGCTTTGCAGTTACGAATTTACATCGGCCCATTAGCTTTTACATAAATAAATTAATTTTGTCTTTTGTCATTATAAATATCTTTGAAAAAGAGCTTTTGTAAGAGATCTCAAATCAAATTTTAATTTATCTTCATTTGTAAGCTTTTGTAAGAGATCTCAAATCAAATTTTAATTTATCTTCATTTCTATTAAATGAAGAAATACAAAATTTCTATTAAATATTTTTTTCACAATAGGAACAGAGCTTACAGTTTTCTTTTTGAGCGACTTGTGGAAATTTGCAGTGACCAAGAATTATTCACAGAATCGACTATTCTTCTAAGAACGCGCTTCTCATGATTTCTTAAAAGCAAACATAAAATTCTGCTTCCGGTGCCAAAAGCAAATGTTAACCAGTTCATGTTATATGCTAAGTAAGCAAGATAGAACTGTGTGGATAACAAAGAACTCCAATGATGACTGCTCATGTAGACCCATTGAGAAGATGTTACTGACCATCGTTGACAAAGTTAATGCAATTTATGATGCGCTGCACTTTGTTTAATGCAAGCAAAATGTGAACATTACGAAATCAGCAACAACGGCGACACGCTGTATTCATCATGAGCTACAATTATCGCCATGATCAGCTTCAAACTCATCTTCATCATCGTCATCATCATCATCATCATCATCATCTTGAAGCACATCGCACACTCAATTACAGCGCCACAAAACATGAATGAAAATACGACATTGGTTGGAGAGGCGAACGTGGTCTGGTGAACTGTTGGTACCGTGAGTTCAGTTTGGGTTCAGACCACAAACGTTGAGTGAGCATTGCTACTACTGCTGCCACTCATTGACCAGCAACAACAGACAAAAGCACTGCTAACTAAGTGCAACGAATTGTTGTTGATATTTTTCAAGTCCTTTTTTCTTTCAACGTCAACGTTTCGTTTCCTGTCAACGCTACACGAACTTTTTTTTAAAAGATGATCCTCGTTTCTTGATATGGGAATAGAACGCATTTTGATAGATTTTAAGCTTGGATTTGTGCTCGTTGTCGTAGATTTTGCGTCTGTTGTTGTACTTTTGCACATAAGATTTGGAAATTGAAAAATGTTGCCTTGGGCCAACAATAACAACAACAACGACAACAACAATACAAGTGCGTTGTGCTAGAAGTTTCTTGAGTGTCTGGTGCCCCTCCAACGTATGTAAGTGATTTGCAAAACTACATTACGAACTTATCACCATCTTTGTAAATGTTATTGTTTGAGCTGACGATTTCTGTATAATTTGTCTTGCAACATTTTGTGGTATGCAATGATTTGCATATGGAGCTTAAAATAACCATGTTTGATTGTGTATACGCGTTTGCGAAATCATTGTAAATATAGCGAAATGACTATAAATGTATTGGTACCAGTATTATATTTAAAGTAGAGATATAAGACTTTTTAAGCAAATTTGATTATATTTCTATTATTATTATAGGATGTGTGGAACACAAGTGATCACCATGTCTACCGAAAGTTAAATGATCGAATAAATTTTGAGAGAATTTATTTTTTTTTCTTATCATTTTCTGTTAAATGATGTAAATTGAGAATTTTTTAGGTTGTCTTACAAATATTGTTTAACCAATTCACTACAACGGAAGCAAAATTTTGGCCTCTTTTCAATATAGTACATAAAAAAATATCCCTACCAAAACTATGTATTTTACTTTATTTGAATGTATGTACCTACTTTTTGAATATTCGGCATTAAAATTGTTAAATTAAAATAAAAAAAAAAAATATAAATGTGGATGATGACTTAATGAACAACTAAAAATTTTATTTTTTTGGCCTTATAAGTGCAAGTTTCTATTGAAAATCGTGGATTAAAGTGGACAAAAATTTCTTAAAATAGCTTAAGTTAAATTAAGTCTTGCAAAAATACAACAAACGACAAAAAAAAAATAATAGCCGTCTTCTCCAGTTTTCGCAGCCCCTATCGTATCTCCAACCACGACCTTGCATCTCTCATGGTCCTACCTGTGCTCGCGACCCGCGCGCACGATTTATTTTAACAATAAATTAAGTTTTTCTTACATTTAAGTTTATCTAACAATAATACTAATTATCTTTTCACCAACTATTGCCATCAATGGGAATAATCAGAAGTTGATTGAGACAGCCGCACAGAGGGCGAAACGGCCGATCTAACGACGTTTAATTAATTTTTGGAAATATTAAATTGTGGCTAATTTTATTTACCAATCGTTTGCTAATACCCTAATTAGTTTGATAACTGTTCGAACTACTACACCGAAAAAAATATGCGGAGTTAACCCAAGATTTTTTGTAAGTTAAAAGAGTTTATGAGGAGTTAAAAAATTTTAGTCGCAGTAAACTCAAAATGAATTATATCAATATTTTTTTTGTTAATATAAAGCTTTTTCTGCTTGAAACAATTAATTGTCAAAGCTTGAATTAAATTTAAACCAGTTTCAAATTAACTCTGCATCTTCTCCAAACATTTGTTCTTTTAACTCCATTAAAACTTAATGCCACCATCTACGAAGATATACTTTGTATTTTAAAGCTGAAATGGAGTTATGTTAAGCACGATATTTCCGTTGGCTCGTTTTACTTTCAAAGAAGAGAAAGTACTCAAATATTTTAACATGCAAATCAAGTGTGCTGTAAAAATTAAATGTTGCACAATGATAAAAAGGGCCTTTTTATTTTCACAAGTTATATGTTTTCGTATATCTTTATTGAAGTAGAACCACTTATGCGGCGATTTGATATTGAGGATACAATTTTTCGAGTCTCGTAACACCGAAAAAAATATGCGAAGTTAACTCAAGTTTTTTTCGTAAAAAGTAAAAAACGTTTTGTCGCAGTAAAACTCAAAACGAATTGATTGCATCAATACTTTTTTTTTAATATAAAGCTTTTTCTGCTTCAAACAATGAATTGTCAAAGCTGTAGCAGCTGTAGCTGAAGCAGTTTTTAACGTGTGATGTAATTTTTATAGAGATTTTTGGGAATTTAAAGAGTTTTATAAATTTTTCTATACAACTGTTGTTTTCATAAAAGTGAAGATATATACATTTACTTTTAAAAAAATTAATTAGTTTTTGGATTATACTAAAGTGACATATGTACCATATTTTATTAATGAAACTACATTATACACTAATATACTACACTATTATACACTAATAAAATATTCCTGAGAATATTCTACTTACTCTTGTTACGAATTTAATATGCTAGCATCAATATACAGGGTTTCAAGTGTAAGAGTACGAATATTTACGGAGGTGAAAGAGTAGGTCGAGTTAAGCAAAAAATCCTAATTTATGGGTTGTCTATTTGCGCACCCTTAGGAGTTACGGGGTTGATTGGTATTTCATGACTTTGATTCATACTATTTTAGCTAACTAACTCACCAAAAACTTATTTTTACTATTTATTGGAAAGACAATGAAATGACCTTTCTAACGGTGTATCAACGAAACCACCTCACGAACTTAATTCCGACCTGCGCTTGTGTGAAGATGAAATCAATCCGTTGAAACTACTAAATTTTTACATTGAACGCAATTTCCTCTGATTTTTGCTTAATAAATAAGAATTTCTTAGCATAAAACTTGTGGTTTATTTAATTTTATTTTAATAACATCAACATTATGGTTGTATTTTCTTCAAAAAAATTCACTAACTTGAAAAAATAATGATATTATCTTCTACGTAATTGCATTTTGTTGAAAAAAAAAAACACAGAAAAATTATAAGAATTGTACGAAGTGAAAATTTTGTAGTACAACTAACTTTGTTTTTTAGGATACATTTATGATTTCGATGTCAGTGAAAAGAAAATTTAATAAATCACAAATTTAATTTTAAAAAATTATTCAGAGAATATTGCGTTCAATGTGAAAATTTAGTCTCAACGGATTCAGTCTGACTTTCACAAGAGCGCAGCTCGGTTATGGATACGTGGGGTGGTTTTGTTGATACAATGTCAGAAAGAGCATTTCATTGTCTTTTAAACGAGTTACTAAAATAAGTTTTCAGTGAGTTTGTTTTTCTGGTAGGAACAATAAACCAGTTACTCCTAAGAGTGCAAAAAAAGCCCTGCCTACTAAACGAATTTTTGCCTAACTCGACCACCTCTTTCACCTCCGTTAATATTCGCACTCTTACACTGAATACTCTATATATCGGGATATTAAGTTAAATGCCACGTCCACTTCTACAATCCCTTACTCATACCTAACTCATCACTTAAACAACTTTCATAACCTTGTTGTTTAATCCGGACTACATTTTGATAAATGCAAAAAAATATCCTTCTCAACAAACAGAACCACAGCAAATAACTGTAAAAATCAATGCAAATATTTATTCTTTTTTGCAATGTGTTTAATATAAAAAAATCCCTGTTTTGCACAATATCAGCTTAAAAATAAGTTTTGTGAAATTGTTCATGTCTCTTCATAAATTTTCGGAAAACGAAAAATTGGAAAACATAGAGATTCTAAATTGATAAAGCGTGGATAAGCTGCTCTGTGAAGAGTTTTTGTTTTCATCGTCTGATATTTCCTTTGAACCAATTGAAGACGAAAAATAATTTGCAACCATCTTCGGGAATGGAAAATGTCAGAATTTTTAATCAAGCAATGCAAAGGTAAAAATGTGCCGTAAAGATATCAAAATAAAGCTACATTTTAAATTCTTGTAAAGCTGGGAATCTTAATCAAGCACTTGGATAAAATCGACAGGGAATACATCGGCATTCTTATCCCAGACGAGCATTGTGTTACTCAAAAACTTATATTAACCTTATCTTTAATTTCTTTTGTTCCCAATTGAAAGAAAAAATAAATGAAATTAATAAGAAATAACAAGTTCTTAATTTGACTCTGTCGTGGGTTGGTTTGTTTATTTTTTTAAGCCAAATGCTACATTCAAATGAGTTGGTTCAAGTTTTTTTTTAAGTAAACTCAAAATTTAAAAGTTCTCAATGCAAGTCCGCTAACCTTAATTCAACTCATAACGGAGTCAGCACGACTTCTGAAACAAACTTTACTTTCGGAGTAATTTGAATGCACAAACGGAGTTAAATATAGTTTTTACAGCTTTAGCAAAATACCATACACGAAAAGAGTTAAATGAACACCGAATATACCTTTATTTACTCCGTTTTTTTTGGGTGTAAGAAATAAGTGCGTGAAGGAACGAAACCCCGGTTTTTAACGGTACGTCAAAATTTTAATGGTGTTAGGCAAATGCTATGCTCTATTGCGTATTGTACTCGATCAAACCAACATCTTACACTAGTTCAGTTAAAAATTCCATGCAGTTTGGTTTTTTTTTTTTCCTGACACCGTGAAACAATTTTCCATCTTCACCCTGGTTTAATACCTTAATTAGAACATTATTCTGCATATATGTATAACGGCTCGTTCATATTATGTTTATCAAAAAAACTGGATGATATGCTCAGGAACCACGTTAGTACGGCTTTTTTCTTGTCATTCCAGCAAAGCTGAAGAAATCAAAAAAATTAAGAAAATAATATAAGTTGAAATTCTGCAGAAGTCAAAACAAGAAGTCGTGATTGCACAACTCATAACTCACTTCACTTGACTTGAGGGACATGGTGTTGACAACAAACACAACAACAACAACACCAGTTATAACACTACCAAAAAGAAGAAGAAAAAGAAGCAACAGTAGTAGATAAAGTATCCTTCAATCGTTCTCTGAGCCTGAGTGCGCGTAATTTTCAAAAACTTTTTCACACTTTTGTCGACACACTCACGTACCTATTGTTTAATTAAAAACGACGACTGCACGACGCGTCGACGAGGTAACCGCAGCTGAGCAAGAAGTGTTAAAAAACATGCCGCCTGTGGCTATAAGGATCCAAGTGTTGAGGGACTTGAACTTGAAGCGCAGGCGCAAGACTTGAGGCAGGCACCCAGCTGCATTGCTTAGAACGGGTGAAATGCTTCTATTGAGCGAGTAAAAAAAAGCGTTGCCATCTTACGAACAATTTGCATATGCTGAAATCTTAGTATGAGAACTTTTACAGAAGTTTTTAGTGTTGGTGACAAATATAAAAAATAGATAGTTAAACTTATTTCATCTTTTCTAACACATAAAATTCCTTAGTGCTATTCAGATTACAACAACTGGAGGCAATTACGTTAGTATGGCAATTGAGCGGTCTGGCAACATTTGCACATTTTCAGCAATTGTGGCCGCAGTGTCAGTTATTGTTGCTGCTTCCGATTGTGAGTGATTAAATTGCTCCAGAAACTTGCCGTAAAAAAAAATTTCGCGCATCATGTTGCTTTGTCTGTCGTTGATTGTCTAAAAGACGGACAGATCAGAAGACGAACAGATTGCCACACAGACCTGAAGAGTCGAATGTTCAGCTAGCTGCTGATCATTGGTTATTTTGCTTGAATTCGTGTACATTTTTTTTTCTTTTTTCTCTTTTTTTTTTGTTCCTTGCCACTGCATGAATTTGCAGTTTTTATGTTTTTGTTCAGGTTGAGCTGGCTCGATTATCCTTTTTATTAGTGACTCTGTGTCCTCCGGCTTTTTCTAATTGTGTGACTACAAAATGCTCAAAATTGAGAGGCTGATTATTTTGACTTGATAACGAGGCTAACAACAAGTTGCAAACAAACAGTCAAGCAACAGCTTCTGCTGCAGCAGTCAACACAATGCAAACAAAAAAGAACAACAACAACGCCAAGAATCGGACAATTTGTGGCGATGAAATGCGTCAAGTCATTCAATGAGTCAGTCAGTGGTAGCTGATGTTGTTTTTATTGTTTTTGTTGCGTTCAATTCAAATCCTTTTCATTATTTTAAGTATTGCCTTTATTGTTATTGCTGCGGAATTGCTTGAATGTTGCGCAGCGTTGTTAACAACCAGCAGTGTAAATAAACTAGCATTTAAAAATAAAAAAACAAAAAAATATTTATTTCAATATATTTTATGATCTTTAATCCTTTAGCCTGCACATCTGAGATGTCAAACGGTAGTGCTATGAAAACCATCATAAAGTATGGATGGCGAAATATGACATCATTGCTATAAAATCAATTCCATCAGCGTATTCTAACCATTATGGACAGAAACGTACAAAAAATACAGAAAAGAAATAAACTTTGAAAGACGCAGCTCGATCATATTCTAATACATCTAGGGAATGAACGAAATACGCTTTAAAAAGCCATTAAAAATTACCGTTATCTAAGAGAGGAAGTAAAGGAAAATACACTGAGCTGTCCAAAGAGTTCTCTATCTAATCAAAATTAGCTTACAAATTTTATATCAATCTCATTCTTGAAGATCCTAAAAAATTCTTTGACTTTGTTAATGTTAAGCAAAAGTGTTGCTGGGTACCTTACGATGATGTTTAAAGAAAACGTTAGTACTTCCAATCCTGAAGCAATATGTAACCTCTATGGCAATAATTTTATATGACTCTCTATGACCTCTATGACCTCGTCTACATCATTATTGGTTGATAGCATCCTTCTTACGAAAGAAGAGACTTACAAAGCTATTAAAGAGCTTGATCCAAATAAATCTCTCGGTTCAGACCTCACACCTTCATGCTAACTATTACAGGCCTTTAAAGTGGTATATAATACTATACTATAATACTATGTACCTAAGGTAGTTAGGTACTATTAGATTTTTTATTATTTACCAAGTAAATGTAAGGTTTGTGACTTTTTGCAATTTACCCAACCTTGTATTGATATTTAGAAATACCTTTCGTTCTTTTATTTTTCGTGTTGATTGAGTTTTTGCTTTTTAAAATCGATCAGCAGTTAACACAGTTATATTACTTTATTCAGAATAAATAAGCTTAAAATTTCTAAAATTTTTTAATAACTGTTTGTATTTATTTATATCAAATAAATTGTAAAGTTGAATGAATTGAAATTAAATTAAAAAATTTGAATTTATTGGATATATGCACGTAGTAAATACATTGAGTCCATAAATTATTTCACCGAGAATAAATAAAATCTTATTAAGCTAAAGCCAAACAGCGGCCGAATAAGGTCTATTTTTAAACATTTTTCTCGGCCGTAGAAGGGTCGTTCGTAGGACTTTTGTACAACGGCTGTACAACGGACATACAGCGTCCATACATCGGCCGAACACTGGCTATTCTACAATGAAAATGAGAAAATTTTCAATAAAAATTTTAACTTCATGCTGAAATTAAGTGAATATATATGTATGTTTAACCTGACACAAACTAATGAACAAATGCTATAACATTTTTTTGAATAAATTTGCTGTAATTAACTAACCTTTTTCATTAGCATTTTTTGTAATATGTTAAATAAAATCTGTTAAAGAAACGATATTTAAAATCCAAGCTAATAAGTCGAAAATGCATAAATCAATATTTAAGAAAGATACATAAAGTTCAGGTACATAAATTTATATTTCACTCATCGAAACAATATGCAGTTATTTTTTTTTTTATTAAAAGCTTTAATTTAGGCCTTGTGCGGCCCTTGTTCGGCCCAACTTTCGGCCACTAGGCTTTATGGATGTTCACCCGCTAATATTTTTACCCGGGTTATATATTTAAAAAAAGATCTGTTTATTACCTTTCCAAAACTGTCGTTTGTCGTTATCTAATACTACCTCTCACAATTTCTAAGCAATCTCATAGGCAAAACATTTGTATTGTCTAATTTTAGCTAAATCGACCCAGTGCTTTTTAGTCTAAAGCAGACACACAAGAACTGCTTTTTCTGTATTTTGTAAGCTAATTAATTTTATGATGACGTCACTTTGTAAATGTGGTTGGAGCAGTTTTCATTGTATTTTACCAAATTGCAAACGTAAAGAAGATTGTAAAGAGTCATACATATTTACTGCATTATTCTGTATCACGAAGCAGCACACCAATGAAAAGCAAGACACGAGAAGCAATACTTTTTTTTATACAAAATCCTATTGCTCTCGTGTTTTACTTGTCGTTGGTGTGCATTATCGTTACACAGAATATAGCATCTAATTTAATTTTTTATGAAATTTAAATGAAGAAAGTCACTTTGTATGGCAGGTAACCGTGGTTCTGGTTTGATTTTGAGAAATTTCATACATAGACAGGAGGTGATACTGATTAAAATTGTATCCCTTTCAGACCGGACGCTCAACTCCTGAGAATTTTTTAACTGATTTTTGGAGTAAGTGGTATTTATATGATATGAAAAGTAATTCAATTTTGATATTTTCATATCCTTCAAAGATTTTCAAAAACCGAAAGTTAGTACAAAAACACATTTTATTTGCATCAAATGATTTGAGGTCATTTGAGATTATAAAAGATATGATGGCAACTCAATTGAATAAAAAATCAAGCTTTAAACAGAAAAAAAGTTCTTTCGGCAAATGGCTCCGAAAAGGAAGTGTGAGAACTTGTCGTAGGATAGGCTTTTATGCTAGTTAGTATATAAAACGAATATACTCGTAGATTCTACAACAGGTATTAGAAACAAAGGTATTTTCGAATGAATTCGTAAAGATATTACAATAAAAATACTTTGTATATTGTACGAATATTTCCAGAGTGTACTAATATGTTGTTTACATATATCATTCGTACAAATTTTTCTAATAAATTTTTTGAGTGTGGAATGTAAAAAAATGCAAAAGAGCTAGCATTATATATATGTATACAGGGACTATATATATTTGTCCCTATACAGCGAGTATAGACTTGCTGTAGGGCAGTTTGTAAATGAGGATTTTGTAAATGCGCATATAGCTCTCAGTGAGAACGTAGCATTATTCCTTAATTCCGTGGTCATTCCGTTTCGTGGTCAATTTATGTTATTAGGACGATTTTGGTGGTAAAACTTCCAAACAAACATCATTGAGTCAAGTCTATTTTTTATTTGAATTCAAAAGAGCTCAAGTAGAAACTCTCATAAAATATTTTTTTTGGTATTTTTTTTTATACCATTTCTGGCGAAGTTACCTTATTTGATACAACACTGCAACATTCGTTTTAGCAGCTTGTAAGTCCTCGTTTAAGCTTTACCATTTAATATTTCACTGTTGCGGGAAAATAAGGAGTCTCCGAGAGTACACCCAAAAAAAAGTTTCGTACTATGTACAAAACAATAATAATATTTCACAAAGCTGTTTGTTCTTTTCAGCCTACGAACGACTTTGTGAATAATACAAATGACCGTTTGTACAGTGTGCAAAGAAAAATTTGTATATTTTACAAACGCATTCGTTTCATCTACAAAAGATACAGAAATATACAAACGCTGCTGCCACCGCCTTATATATTATATACAATGTTCGTTCAGTTCACAAATTTATACATTATAGATTTTTACAAACTAGCGCTTGTAGAATGTACAAAGTTACGAATTCAAAATTTTTTATCATGCGGCCAGCACTACAAACGTTTTTACTATGTACAAAACATTTGTAAATTCTATGAATAGCTTCTGTTTGTATTTGTACAAAGATTTTATTCGTAATTTTATCCTAAATATTTTTTGGGTGTATGATCTATTTCCACATTAATATTGCTAGAGTTTTGAAATAAATGTATTATATCACATAGCGATGAACCATTTTTTTCTACAGTTACAAAATCCTTGAGATCATTTTGTAATGATGGCTTTTAAACAAATCCTTAGACTCGGCCGTCCTCAAACTTTTAGTTTCAAACTTTATCTTTGTAACACCCAAAAAAAAGCTTCGCACTACGTACAAAACAATTATTATATTCTACAAAGCTGTTTGTTCTTTTCAGCCTACGAACGACTTTGTGAATAATACAAATGACCGTTTGTACATTGTACAAAGAAATATTTGTATATTTTACAAACGCATTCGTTTCATCTACAAAGATACGAACAAATAAACGTACGCTGCTGCCACCGCTTTGTATATTATCAAACAATGTTCGTTCAGTTCACAAATTTATACATTATAGATTTTTACAAACTAGCGTTAGTAGAAAGTACAAAGTTACGAATTCAAAAATTTTTTTCATGCGGCCAACACTACAAAAGTTTGTACTGTGTACAAAATATTTGTACATTCTACGAATAGCCTCTGTTTGTAATTCTACAAAGATTTTATTCGTAATTTTATCCTAAATATTTTTTAGGTGAAGTGTGAAATACGTTTCTTTGCCATCAAAATTCTTTTTAAAAAAACATGTATAACTTTGTTCGTCAAATCATGTACTTCTCTCTCATTCAATCTACTTTTTTCTGAACTAACCAGTCTAAATATTGGTTTTTTATTTCTCTCAAAATTCGACGATAGAATCAAAACTCAGCCTTTAATGAGTTTAAAAAATCTCATAAAAGGCTGAACTCACCCAACTATTAAGGGTGGTTTTAGACGAAAAATTTTTTTAAAACCGTCTTTTATGTAACAAAAGAACATGTAACAAAAATTTCAATCGGCCAATTATTTTTTTTATATTGTTTATATTATAATTTTACTAGTGTCCGATCGAAACCGGAATTTTCGCCGAAATCGAAACTGAATATTCGGCCATTTTATAATATTTGGCCGAAACTGGTTATTAATATGAAAATTTAAGCTTGTACATAAAATTGGTTTTTAATAAAAGCAAACAAAAGTACTTTAATACACATAAGAAAAAAAAAAAAATTAAATATAAAAAAGTATTATTTGAATATTGATGTTTATAATAATTAATTAAACTTTACTATAATAATAAAAGCGATCACTTTTTATTTGATACTTTATTACACACTTCCGTACACACTGAAAATAGTATGCACCTACAATATTAATTTAATAGAATTACAAAACAAAGTACTTGTGTTTTTTTTAAAGAAGTTTTAGTATTATAAAAATATAAATATTTCGTTTTCTTTTCCTTTATTTCACTCACACTGAATTCGTTCGGAAGTTTAATAATCAATTTTTAGCTTCAGTACCTATTAAGCTTTAACGTTAATTTCAATAGATATGATTAAATCGAAAATAATAGTATCGAACGCATAAAATTAACCAAATGTTTTGCGTTAACACGATAAATCTAATTATAATATTATATTTGAATTAAATGACTGATGAAAATTTAAAAAACTTATACCAAAAGCTTCGGCTAGTTTCGGCTATTTGGTCTATATGGAAATGAAAACTGACAAAAAGGGCCGAAACTGGCAGCAACCGAAACTGGCTGTAATCGAAACCGAAACCGAATATTCGGTAGGACACTAAATTTTACACATCTTTTACCAAAATAAGCGTCTTTGGAAAATTTGTTTAGTTTTTGCCCGAAACAATATGGTCAAAAATTACATAAATTTTCGGCTTTTTTTTACTCTTTATAATTTGCTTAATTTTCCATATTTTCATTTGTATTTATTTTGTATTTATTATGCGAATATGTTAGCATATAAGAATAATTTCTTTAGCATGCCACAGTCAATGTTAAAAACATTTAAAGAAAATAACAACAAGCAATTTATAAAATTAATTTCTAAAGATTAACAATTAAGTAATAAGAAAAACATTAAAACATTAAAAAGAACATTAAAACATTAAAAGTTTAAAAACTAAAAATTGAATTAAATAACAACAGGTAATCAATGCTTTGAATTAAAAATAAACAACAATTCTAAGCAACATGAGAAATGGCTGATAAAAGGCATGCTGAGGCAATTATTTTTAGCTTAACTGTATAAGTATTATAAGATAATTTTATAATAAAGCAAACAATACAATAAATAAATTAAGGAAAATTAACAATGCAAGGCTGAGAAAAAGAGTAATAGAATTATAAAGAAGGTAATAGAAATCAAGGATAGATTATAGCTAAGAGTAATATTCGAAAATTAAACGAAACAACCTTAATGTAATTAGGCAAAGAATTCCACATCCTGATTGCACTGACGAAAAACAGCCTACTAGAATTTTTATAACAGTAACTTGGAATCAATAGGTTCATACTTCTGTTTGATCTACAGAACTGAAGTTTTTCATAAAGGTAATGTGGACAACGTGAGTATATAATCTTATGCAGAAATAAACAATTTCTAGCCTCAAGATACCGAAATATGCAGCGACCAAGTAATTTAGTGCGGAAGAATGATACATGGTCAAACTTTTTGAGACCATAAACGTAACGGGTAGCATTATTAAGAGCAACTAGCAACTTATGAGATGATCGTGAATCCAGATTGCTATAAACGACTTCCGAGTAGGTGATAATTGGCATCAACAGACTAGTTTTCGTCTCGTTTCGATGGGAACAAATGATGCAGTCATTTTCAGATTTCTTAAAACATAATAGATCTTACTCACACAAGAATTTATGTGATCCTCACAGGACAAGGACGTATTTATTTGAAAGCCAAGATTTGAAGCCTTAATAACAACTTTCAATTCAGCATCGCTTAAAAGAATTGGAGGAAGATCAATGTTTGCAAGAGGTGTTTTAGAGAACGTACGATTTTAAGGGGTTTAGTTTAAGCTTATTAGATTGGGCCCATTCTGATATCATATCCAAATCTTCATTGATTCTAACACAAAGATCTTCAATAAGTCCAACTGGTCTAGACAAATACAATTGCAAATCATCCGCATAGGCATGCATTGTGACATTATTGCACTTATCGAAAATGTCATTGATGAACATAGAAAATAGCAGTGGGCCCAGAACTGAGCCTTGGGGCACTCCACTAGTATTGTTTTTAAATGATGAAAAGTTTTTCCCTACTTTTACTCGCTGTGTCCTACCACCTAAGTAGCTATTTAAAAAACGAACTGCAGTATCTGAAAATCCGAAGTTGAACTTGAGTTTTTTGCATAATATGTTATGGTTGACGGTATCGAATGCTTTAGAGAAGTCCAGTAAGCAGAGCAATGTCAGATCTCCCTTATCAAATGGCATTCTGATATCATCTAATATTTTCACGATAGCAGTGGAACAGCTGTGTCCTTGGCGGAACCCAGACTGAAGATCTGACATAAGGCCAAATTCGTTTATGTGGTTCGATATCTGTTCAGTCATTAAAGACTCGCAGACCTTTGACATTGAGGACAGCAAACTAATAGGTCTAAAGTCACCCGGCTCACGAGTTTTCGATTTTTTTGCAATTGGAATGATGGTTGCTACCTTCCAGATTGAGGGATAGCACGAGGTTGCAAAGCTATGGTTAATTATGTGCACAAGAGGGCTGAGCACATAAGGTAATATAAGTTTTATGAACTTAATTGAGATTCCGTCTTCACCGGAAGCGTTCGACTTAATTTTAGCTATACAACGTGCGACATCCAATTCATTAACAGCGGTGAAATCGAACTGAGTTGAAAATTCAGTGGCAGTACTGTTGTAATTAAACGTTTCACTTGAGTCAGCAGACTCCGAGCTTGAAATGAAGAAATCGTTAAGTAAATTGGGATCAATTTCATTTTGGTAAAACATTTTTCGACAACTTGTTGGTACTTGATTAAGCTGAAATTAAGCATACATAAGTAAGACCGATGACAATGCAATAATATGATAAAATTTTTTGCCACACCCCTTTTACCGCCCATAAATCAATAAAAATGCTATATCTCTTAAACCTTTCGGGACGGAGTTTTATTTTGAAAACCGTGATATTTTTCGTGGAAATTTTTGCATATTCTAACAGATATGTCAAAAAAAATATATTCTGCATACTCAGAAATCCTGAAATCGCCCTTTTATCCTGGGACATATAATCCCAATAAGCATTTTCGTGGGACATATGATCCCAATAAGCATTTTCCGTGGAACATATGATCCCAATAATAATAAAAAAATAACCAAAGTATTACAATATTAGTACATTTCAATGGAAATTCATTTTTATTTGTTTTATTTATTGTTTTATATTATTGTAGTAATATAATTAGGAATTTCATTTGTGGAAGGGTCCAAAACATTGGTAGCACAAAGCGTTGTTACAGCCTGAGCATATCATCTTTGTGCGCTTCTCGATACCAAGTGAAGTACAGCGAACGCAGCGACAACGTTTTTCTTGTTCCACTGGCAAGTGATCTCCAACATTGAGACTATCAGTTTTTGGACGCTTGGGTGTTCTTCCCCCCTGGCGACGTGGCATTTTTTCTCGTCTTTTAATTCCTTCGGAAATCATGCCTTCAGCAAGAGAAGAAGTGAGATGAAGAAGTATTTTGCAATCTCGTTCAGTAGGGAATTCGTATTTTGGATTGAAATCCTGACGGCCATCGGCGGTAAAATTTACCCACTGGACAACTGGCTGTGACTCATCATCTTTTTCGTCGTGTTCACAGGGCACATTGGGATTATCGTCAGCTTCGGCAGATTCGGTGTCATCGGAGTTCTCAGTCAAATATTCACTTCCAGAATCATCAAAATCAACATCAGAATCCGACTCTTCGCATACAATACGCACAAGTTCCTCAAGGGTTTGCTTCTTTTTTGCCATCTCAAATGTGTATTGGGACTATATATCCCACGTAAAAAACGTATTGGGACTATATATCCCAATTTTACGAAATCAGCTATAACTTACCTTATATTGTCATAAAACACCACCAACCAAGTAAGTTTAAAAAACAAACACTTTTTTTATACAACACAATACAATTCTATGAAATTAATATTCTTTAGCAACAGCTTTCAGCAACAGCAACCGCTGAAATTTTGGCAGTAAATTTCCTTCGAGTAGAGGATAATTAAGGAAAATTTTTTGCAACTCCCCCTTTTACTGCCCACAAATCCATAAAATGCTATATCTCTAAAACTACGGGTCTGATTCAGCTGAAATTTAAACAGTAAAGTTTCATCAAATAAAGAATGGGGTTTATAAAAAAATTTGGCCACACCCCTTTTTACCGCACACTAATCAATAAAACTACTATATCTCCAAAACTACGGGGCTGATTCAGCTAAAATTTTGGCAATTAATTTCCTTCAAGTAGAGGATGATTCAGGAAAAATGGTGCCCTACCCCCTTTTACCGCCTACAAATAAATAAAAATCCTATATCTTCAAAACTACGGGGCTGATTATAGGCTGATTATAACTTGCTTCGTTCGTATGTATGTATGTTTGTATTTTTAGTTTATTTTTTTTTTTATTTTATTCGCGAAGGGGGAACCTTCAAAAGGCCCCACCGTGCAGGTGGGGGTGTACGATTTTTACGCACTAAACCTACATGATACCTCGCAGTATCATAACCTCTGAATTGAATCTTCGACCCTGGAGAACCCCGTGGGACTGCCGTAAGGCATAACTTCGCGGGGCTTGGGAACAGCACTAGGCTGGAAACTGTTTGGCTACTGCCGGGATCAACTGTGGAATGGTCGCGGGTCAACAACCTTTTCCTCATCTGTTTTGGGCGCGCTTAACTCTTCGCAGCTCTTCGGTTATTTTTCTAGCCAGGGTGCTAACCATAGACCAGTTCTCTTCGCCCTTTAGCATAATAGAAACCATATTTTGCTGTCTTAATGTTTCGCCGAGACAGGCCGAAGCCTCAAGTCTGGCGTTATGGAACATGGGGCACACAAAAAGAACCTGCGCCGCGTTTTGCAGCGTGTTTCCTGAGAAATTAGTGCAGTAAGGATCGCTCGCGTGTTTATACTTATGGAGGTATGCCCTGAAGCAACCATGTCCGCTCAGTATCTGTGTAAGGTAGAAGTTCACTGAGCCGTGGCTTCTGCCATACCACTCGGTTAGGCTAGAGATGAGCTGGAACGTCCACCGACCCTTCTCTGAACTATCCCAGCGGTCTTGCCATTTTAGCAAGCTTCTCTCTCTAGCGAGTTTTTTATTAGCTGCTGTGCTTTCGCTACAAACTGTGAGTAGCGCTTCTTCCACGAGAAGGTCAATAGGGATCGCGCTAGCTAGAACCATACAGTCACACCATACATCATAGTAGATCGCACTACGTTGAGGAGCAGTGTTCGTCGTCCTTGTTTGGGGCCTCTTGTGTTCGGCATTATTCTAGATAGCGCCAGACATGCTTCGGATGCTTTCTTGTGTGCGTACTGCATATGTTGCTTAAATTACAGTCTGGAATCGATCATTACACCGAGATATTTAATGAACGGCTTCGATTCAATTACTGTTCCACGAATACTGATGCTGGCGGTTTCTAGTTTTTTCCGACTACTAATAAGTACTATCTCAGTCTTATGTTCAACTAGACTAAGTCCCGCTCTTCGCAGCCAATCGCAAATCATAGCGATAGTTATACTACTGAGGGCCTCAACTTCTTCACGGTATTTTGCTATCGCCACAACAGCAAGGTCGTCGGCAAAGCCAACAATCTTGACGTCTGCTGGCACCTCCATCGTACATGACGTTCCATGGCAGGGGGCCAACAACCGACCCCTGTATGTATGTATGTATGTATGTATGTACGTATGTCCGTCAAAATTTTCAAACAGTTTTGCAAACTTGTTGGTATCCGATTAATCTGAAATTTAACATACATATGCAAGTCCGGTGACAATGCAATATTATGATAAAATTTTTTGCCGCACCTCCTTTTACCACCCACAAATCAATAAAAAAGCTGTATCTCCGAGACTATTGGCTCGATACAGCTGAAATTTTGGTAGTAAGTTTTCTTGAAGTAAAAGATGGGGGTTAGAAAAAAATTTTTGAAAAGAAAAGATATTAATAATAAACCTTTAAGACTAAAAAGTAAAAAAAATACACACTTAGACATGTGTAAATATAAATGTCTTTGAAAAATTCTAAATTTATGTAAATCCTTAGAACTTACGTACGCTTATATTATGATGATGAGTAACAAGTAGAGGGGTTCTTCTGCACCTAGAATATACCTACTATAGACATAACATGCATGACAAATATCACTTAAATTTATTTTTTATTTTAGTTCACGTCTTTTTTAAACAAAAGCTTCTTTTTTAAAATTTTTTTTTACTTTTAATTTATTTTAAGTTCACCAAATTCAGTGCCATCTTTATGTATTAAAATTTATGTTAAGAAAAAATGAAATGTCGGCGATCCGCTACTACACATTATCAGTAGCATTGAATCTTTTAAACTGATGATGTAAAATGAACATTCAAATGAAATTTTTTGAGTATACAATTAATTTTTTTAGAAAACAACTTCTGAAATATGCCTTAATTTTAACCGCTTTTGCCTAAAACTTCCCTTGAAAAAAAACAAAAACAGAGACGACAAGATTACGTTAAAAAATATATTTCTGTCATTATTAAACTCTTAAACATACGATTTTTAATTATTCCAAAACTAATTGGTTTGAAAAGATATCGCAAATTCAACACTTTTCCATAAACTTTATTAGCAGAAGCTTGCCTCCACCAAACATCCACTGCTGATAATATTTCAATGCAGTCAATTTGTTCCTTGGGAAAGTTATAATCTAAATAAGACTTCCGTTAAATCCAGCTTAAAAACAGTACCACAAACTTAAATCACAAATTTAATGAAGCGTTACATCTACCTGTAGCTTCTGTAATTTAAAAATAAATAAATAAATAAAAAATCAACCACATTTTTTGTGATCAGAAAACTTATTTTCTATATAGTATTAAAATTTCACTTTGACGACTTATCGGGCTGAAAATCTTCACAGTTTGGTGCAAAGTACGCATTCATACCGATTGAGCAGAGATTATATCGAAGTAACAGGGTGCGATACAGAACCAATCGAGATGATCGTAGCTGCGAGAGAAACGTTTAAAAGCTGGTAGCTTGCTGTCAACGATTGATGTACGGATTCTTTATCATTATCATCAACATCTGAGCTCGCACTGGGTCCTTATATTTTAGGGCTTAGGGCGTTCATTGCGTTCAGCGCAGGCAATCGATCCAACAAACATTTCGATCTCGTGCAGTGTTGTCATTAAATGTGCACTAAGTTGGCCTGAAGTCACTGAAAGTGGAAGGAGAAGAACACAAAAACCACCGAGTGTGAGGAAATTGACACCGATTTCAGTAATATTGTTGTTGTTGTCTTGTAGCACTCAGCTGCTTGACGCTTATGACCACAGCTACTAGCTGTGCAGCTCTTGGCCAATCTAACTAACTGATCGATCATGAACGAAAATTTCAGAAATAATAAGCTAGCGCGTGTTTGCTAAGAGCTGCCATTGCAGTGGGAGGGAAGCGGTGAGGAGGCGAAGGATGTGAAGGAGGCTGGAATTTGTAGCCAGGAAATACATAAAGAAAAAGAAACACTTTTCCACATTTATCTGAAGATGTTGCTGCTACGTCTTGTTTTTTTTTTTTTTTTTTTTTTTTGTTAACCTTATCTTAAAAACCTTGTTGTCGTCTTAATTATTGCGTTAATGAGGTTTTCTGTTTGCTCCAAAGCTCCACCATTCTACCTGCTACCTCATCCAGAGTATGTCTCCTATCTCTGAGTCTTAAACTATGCCACATGTGGACACGCCAAGAGATGTAATGCCAGATAAGCAAGATCGATAAAAATAGTTGCTGTGAGATGAGTGAAGGGAACGATCAAGAGATAAACATCTTACAGCTAACTTGCTTTCTCGTATGATTTAAATTGAAAACATAAATTATTGTAATGATATATTATTGAGTCACGAGGGGCGTAAATACACAAAGTTCTTGCTTATTTTTCTAAAACATGCCATTAAAATTCTTTTCAAGAAAACCGCCAGTTGCCGTTGATACTTGTAATGTTTTTGCACTTAATAGCTGGCAAGCTAATTTTAAGCCACCTCTTTAGTGGTTTAGTAATTTTTTTTATACCCACAACAAATGTTGTTTTTTTTTCACTATAAAGTGTCTTTAACAATAAATTGTTATTAAGATCGCGGAGCTGTTTCGCCTCAATCGTCAAAACAAAACATTTATTATTCATGTAGATCGTATATTTCTATCTTCTAATAGACTTGTTTAGCAGCATTTGTTGTTAGCAATTGAATTACCAATCAATTTCAGCAACCTATCAATGGTTTAATCTAATGAAATATGGAAATGTTCTTCAATTAGCTACATCAACCAACGCCTCCGACTCAGAAATGATCAGAAATGCATGTGTCCAGGAGGAACTGGTTGTGTAAGTAAGTGGCGCTAGCGCATGGCTAGTATCTAAAAAAAAGTTAATTCTTTGATTATTTGTACATTTATTTAGAGTGATATACAACTTGCATAATTATTTGCATATATTTATTTAAGTAACTTAAATATCGATAGCTTAATATAGAAAAGGCGTAACTCAATTTTTTTTCCTTACAGGAGAAGGAAAAATCTGAATACAATCTTAAAAACTTTGGATATAAAAACTTTTTAAATGCAATTTTTATATCAAATTGGGTATAAATTTGCAATCATAGCGCACTGATTTTTTTTAAGGTAGGTTTATTTGAGAGTGATCTACTAGAATATATTAAAAAAAGCGATTTCGAAAAAAAAACGAGTTATGCCTTTTCCATATTAAGCCATCAATATGTTATTAGATAACACAACACAACACAGAAATATCAAACAAAAAATCACTTATCCCAGCCGAAAGTACTCGATGAGAGGAGAAAAGTAATTTCTGGATTTTGCTAGATTGGTTGCCGTTCGTTTTTTATGAGCCTCTATAGTTTTTTCGCCAAATTCGATTTTGAGCACTTTTTTGCAATTTTTTTTCTATTTTTCGCATGGCCATAGCTCGAAAAATGCTGTGAATTTTTATTTGCAATCTTCAACAAAGTTTTAGCTCTTGACTCGGCCAACAAAAACGCTGAATATATTAAGTCAGAAAAATTTCATCTTCATGCTCAAAACCCCAAAAATATCGAAAAAATTACCACTTTTTTCACCAATTTTTTCCGTTTTTCGACTACAGCTCTTGAACTATTGAAAATTTTACCAAACAATTAAGGGAAGAAATGTAGCCTATAAAATTATGAACAACTTTCCAGTAAATACTGTGTACAATAAATGTGATTTATTTTAATTTTTTTTTTTTTGATTTTATTATTTTTATTGAGCAAAAGTTTAAAAAAGGCACATGTATTTTATTTTAGCAAAATCCGTATCAAGGAGTGGTCGTATAAAGTTGGTATGTACTGGTATGTATTTGTTCATAATTTTATAGGCTACATTTCTTCCCTTGATTGTTTGGTAACATTTTTAATAGTTCAAGAGCTGTAGTCGAAAAACGGAAAAAATCGGTGAAAAAAGTGGTAATTTTTTCGACATTTTTGGGGTTTTGAGCATGAAGATGAAATTTTTCGACTTAATATATTCAGCATTTTTGTTGGCCAAGTCAAGAGCTACAACTTTGCTGAAGACTGCAAATAAAAATTCACAGCATTTTTCGAGCTATGGCCATGCGAAAAATAGAAGAAAATTGCAAAAAAGTGCTCAAAATCGAATTTGGCAAAAAACTATAGAGGCTCATAAAAAACGATCGGTAACCAATCTAGCAAAATCCAAAAATTATAAGGGATAAGTGATTTTTTGTTTGGAGTCAAAAAGTTGAATATTGCGTCACTGTGTAATTCTTTAAAGTAATTAAGATTATTTTACCTTGAAATTGTCAATTAATTAACCCATTAAGTTTGATGCCTTGCAAAAAGCTCACATTGTCGACCTTTGTAGTCAAGTGAAGAGAGCGCTAGACTATCAACTCAGAGGTCCCCGGTTCGAATCCGGGTATGGGCATGCTTTTTTTAGCTTTCTTTGTTTTTTACTACATTTAAGAACTTTTGGAACAAAAAATCTACGACTAAATTTTGGAAAATGTGGAATTAAAGGACAGGAACAACTGAGTGCTGGAAATGCTTGCCGTGGTTAAGGCATAACACTAGCCTCAGTTATAAGCAATTCAAATTGTGTTTCACGTTTGCTCTGTCTAATCGATAATTCACGTATGGTTCCAATCAATGCTTCCTCTAATAATCTATCCCTTTCCTTTGAGGTGCAAGACCAAATGTTGTTTGCATGTTTTTTGATCTCTAGTAAAAATTTAGTTATATTTACTCTAAGCTACTTAAAAGGATATTATATTTGAAAAGAAAAAGGCTACTTGGTTACATTAAGAAGAGTGTTTGAAAATTTCATATTCATCCAAAAGAATTGTCCAAGCAATCATGAAATAACAAATTTTTCAATTAGCACAATAATTGTTCGACATTCTTCTAGACCACTGGGGGTAATGAGGTTCAAAAGGTACTTAAAATTTGTTCAAGCTTTCATAACAAATTAATAGCACTGAGAATCCCTCATTAAATAATCTTGTTAGAACCAACAATACATTCATACATGTGCCAGATATTACTGCTTCAACTTCATTATTAATTCGATGCAGTGTGTTTTACCAAAATACAGTTGGTTATCTATCCATCTCACATCAGAACGTAATGGGCTAGCAATTCAATTAATCACTGTAAACGAAACTACATGCAACAGTAATAACATTTGGTAACCAAATAATTTAATTATAATTTTACCCAAAACATTGCACAGTTTACATAATTTCAATTGCTCATTTTTTTTTCCTCCTATCATCTATATTACCAACAATTGCGTTCAGAAACATATAAGAACACAAACACACAAACACACACACTAGCTATTCTACCTGACTCACCTTTTGTGCACTTGACCCTAACTAATCAATAAATCAACAAATCATCAATCTTTACTGAAGAAAAGAAAACCCTTACCACGCCTTGTGTAGAAAAAAATTAAGACAAGCGCGTTAAAAGATCGATGATAGCTACGCGCTTGAGTGCGCCACACAAGATCGCAGGGTATAGACCATTTTTATAGGGTTTTTGGCTAACGCTGCGGGAAAACTAGCTCCCACAATTAATCATGACATTGTTTAAACATTCAGAAGAAGATATAGAAAAAAGGTAATGAAACGGAACCATTGGTCTTATTTGTTATGGGTTCACTCATTGAACTTGCGCTGTATTTTTCACAAATGACAAAACATTAAATAAGACAAAGAGTCAATTAAAAAGAAAAAAATATGCATTGAAGATATAAAGGCTTTATTTTTCTCATAGAATATCATTTGGGGTGGTCTAGTTTGAACTTAACTGAATTGCTGAGAGTTGGCGAGTTTGTAGGTGGAAGTTAAATAAAACAGATAAATTAACAAAAATTAAATTCTTAAAAATAAGCTCAACCAGAAATTTAAGTGTGGGAAAAGAAATTGTTTGAAGAAATTCATAAGGGCGACATTGTTATGCAAGAGTTGTCAAAAGTTATATACCCTTTTGAGTATTTGGGTAAAATGATGTTAAATAGGTTGAATACAGAAATTTCTTGAATAAAATTAAATTCGGATTTACAAGTAAAACAGAAACTTCAGATAATATACTGTGCTAGCTAAACTCACTTTACTAAAATGAAAAGCTAATGGAGTTTTCGTTTCTCAAAAAAATGTGGCATTTTTCTGCCCTCTTTGAGAACTATGAATTTTTTCTACTTTTAAGGTCAACATTTTCGAGAAAAGAACACGATTCAATTCTAGAAGTCACTCATTCTTTTTTTTAAGATGGCAAAGTTTTCAAAAAGGGCAGAAGAAATGTAGCATTTTTTCGAGAAACGACAACGCCATAACTTTAGCGGCCGTAGATTATATTTTTTCTTATGAAAAGTCATGCAGCAAGCGTCTATTTAAAAAAAATTGTGACATAGGATTTAAAATATCTTTTGATCTAATCAAGAGCATTATCAGAATTCAGTTTCATTCGAATTACTTTAACCAATCAATCAAGTGTTTATTTACAAGATCATTGATGGCATAATTTGCAAATCCCTTAAAATTTCGAGTCTTTCGAGTACACTTAAAATGAATAATTATAACATACCAATGTTTTTATCAAATTGTTTGTTATTTTTAATAATGTATTTACTTTGCGAACAATTCTATAAGAATGTTTATCTGATGTTAACAACTAAATCATTTTTGATCGATTTCTTTGGTTAGAAATAGAAATTGTTACTGAATAAGCAAATACTACTCTCTTTAGAAAATAATTCAAGCAAATTGAAGACTAACAGAGGAACAAATTCTTAAAAAAATATGATATATATAGATAAAAAACTGTAAAAAAACTCTTATCTATTAGACATTGAATATTTTATCCAAATTATTTTTGTGTTAAGCATTTTGAAAGATGTGGATTCCAAAAATGTATTTTTCTGAATTTTGTCAAGTGAAAAGTAGTGAATGGATTTTCGCACAGTGCATTATCACACACAATATTGGAAAAAATAGGAGTGCTCCTGTCATCATGAAATTTTGTATGCTTGGTTAGTTTAAGCTACTTAAAAACAAATTTAAAAATGATCGAAATTGGTTAATCCTTATGGCTATCTCCCTCGGACCTCTATTAATTTTTTACATGATTTTGTATGGGAGGCGGCCTCGATAGTCTAGTGATAGCACGCTTGACTGTCACTCAGGGGTCCCGGGTTCGATTCCTGGCCGGGTCATAGTCCTAAGCTATAACCTTTCTTTCCCTATTTCTAACTTTAAAACACATCAATTTACGACGAAAAGTTGTGGTTGGTGGCGGTAGGAAAAGTTTGTGGAGAGGAAAACTTAGTTACTTGATTTGACTAAGGTCAAGGAATAACACTTGCTTTAGATTTAATATCACATGTTAAGCCTAACCTCACCTTAACATAACCTACACACAAAAGAAAGCGGATATTACCGAAACTCAATCAGAAGGCTAAGCAAATAGAGTTATACTAGACTCTAGGGTCGAAATCGGTTAGAAATCTAGGGGTACCTCCCTTGGACCTCCATTAAGTTTTAACATGATTTTGTATGGAAGGTACATACAAAAGTTTTCCGATCTTAACAAAACTCGGTGAGAAGGCTATGAAAATAGAGTTATAGATGTGTACTTAAAGTTTATGAGAAAACTTTCCTAACTATATTAATTTATTTGGAAAAGTTAAAAATTGTGATTAAGTATATATTCCTCAAAAACAAGAATATGCATATGAGAAAAATATGCAAATTATTAATTCGTCAAATTAATGGAAAATGTTAACGCTTGAATCACTACCACCAAAATTTAGAAAATCAGACAACAATCCAAAGTTCTGTGTTATCTCGAGAGTACCTTTAGCTTCGAATATCCTTCACACACGGCACTGTGGGTAAAAACTGAGAGTGGCATTGTGTTTGGCAAGACTTTGATTATGAAATTCGAAAAAATAATTGTCCATATCTCAACAGCTTACATCATAGAAGTGAAAAAATTTTGCATTTTGGGGGTTTATTGTTTTGATATGGTGGATCTAGGGTTATTTTGCTGTCGCAATAACCTATATGTTTTTAATGTTGATAATATTTTGGCAACACATAATTATTACATTTCTCAATGGTTTGCAGAATATAGCTATACAAATATAAAATATTTTTGCAAAACGTAAAAATAACGGCGAACAAGATGTAGCATTTTTTATCAACTTATAACAAACTTCTTTGCCACAAGCAAAAATCGCGTACCACTTTTAGTTTTCACTTAAGATAATGGTTTGACCTTGAATAACGGTTTTCTCCAAATTCTGACGCGATGGAGACATTTTGGTAATGGATTCGTGATTTGAAGCACGGAAGTAATTGAACACATTTGTCGGTTTTTTACTCAAGTTTTGGCTGTCATACTATGTAAATACATTTAATATTTATATGGTAGTTATTTTTGATACTAAGAGATGCTCACATGTAAGCAACAAAATTTTCATTAAATCTTTATTAGACTTAATCCTGGAGCATTTACGGGTCATACTTTAAGTAATATCTTTCGAAATTTGCTAAATTTTTAAAATAGTTTGATACAAAATTTATAATTTTTCGAAAAAAATCACTTATTGAAACCTTAATAACTTTCTGGTTAGTGAAGATATGCAAATAATATTAAAAAAATGTATTTATTATTAGGCAAACTAAAATTGTGGTACCATTTTACCTGCGTTAGCGTCAGTATATTCACATAAATCTTACAGCATTGGAAAGGTATTTTCGAGTACATTTGCAGAATATAATTTTTATTCAAATAAGTTGTCATTAAGACAGGTAAAACTAAGCAAATGTAAAACCCTTTTTTCCCAATGGGACAGTGCAAACCAATAGCAACACAGCTTTGTTAAACATCGTTGCTGTAGCATACACGAGAGAGAATAGAGTGACTCAGAAAACTTCAACAGAGTTGTGTGCAGTGTGACCAGAAGATTTTTAAAAAAAATATGCTTTTTGTTAAACAAAAATATGCTAAATATTCCACTTTCAATTTTTATATTCCACAAAAATATTCCACTTTCAATTTCAAAGATATATATCTAAAAAAGTCAAAATATGCATATAAAAAAACACAGAAACAAGTTTAAAAACATTTATTTATTTGATTATTATCGCACTTAAATTTATTTGCTTCTCCTATAAAAAATTATAAACATTGTTATAGTTTTTTGAATTTTAAGTAACGATATACAATATACAAAACTAAAATTCAGGCACACCTTCGTGGTCAATTCTTAAATTGTTGCTTGTATTATTATCATAGAAATTCGCATTTCTAAATTTTTTTATTAAGCTATCTGGTATTTTATAGGCATTACAACAGTTTTTTTGAAAATGCAGCCATGTTTTTACATTCAACAAATTATTTAAGAGTTTTTCTTGCATTCTATTTCGAATTTTCGTTTAAATAAGAAAGATTCCTATAAGTAGAAATTTTCTCAGCATTGCTAAATGGTAAGCTAAGCGAGAAGAACACAAATTTTGATAAAGCTTCAGATTCCGAACTTTAATCAATAACTTTTTCTGCTTTATTGTTTTGAATCCACATTTTAAAATAGTTAAAAGAAATAGCTATTGTTAGCAATAATAGTGGTATTCACGATGTGGTACATTTGTGATAAATTTTTGCAAAATTTACAATACTTACAACTTATTGTGATCGAACCTTCAGTAAAGTACATATTGTATTTTTAAAATTAATTATATTAATTTTTATTAAATAAACTCACAGCGTAGCCTTTAGCTTGCTCCATGCTGAGTAGAAATGCTTGTACAATCAGCTGATCTAATACAAAACTTGTATATTTTCCACAGGGTTGTCTTTTGAAAACTGCATTTTGTTTTTGTTATATTACAAAATTTACTACAAATATCAAATTTATCAAAAATACACAATACAAGTGAAAATACAACACATCGTGAATACCCCTAATGTTTTTTAAGTAAATTACTTACTGCTGTAAAATAATCCATAAAAAAATTCAACTAAACAAACATATAAGCAAATTTACTTCACTTTTTAAGCTGCGTGAAGTTATTAAATAAATTGCAATAAAATTGACAACGAAGAAGTTAACCACAAAATGAATTCCTTATATTGCGTTTTACAAGTTGGTTCAGAGATAAAAAAATGTCGATAGCCAAAAAATAACCATTTAGTAACCAAATAGACATTTTTTTATTGCAATTTTTGTGAATTTTGAAAAATATAATCATACGAAAAATATTCCACTTTTTATGCTGCATATTTTTATAAAAAAAATATGCTACCCGAAGATAAAATATGCCAAAGTGGAATATAATATTCCACTCTGGTCACAGTGGTTGTGTGGCATTTATGCTGTTGCTGTTTTTTAATTACTCTCCCGAACTGATAACCTGAACGGAATGAAGTGATTTAATTCAATGAACCCAGTGGTAAATAGACACATGATGTAACCAATTACTTCTTTTATACCTACAATGTAGCTGCGACACCTCCAACGCTTGTAGAGTTAATTATTGAGTTTTTGAAGTGAAAACTTATTGTTTTTTGCAAATGTATGTAATTTTGTAGTGGTTATGTAGTCAAATAGTTATGACTGATAATTGATATTGATTCCACAGAGCGTTAGCAGAAGTTTTTTTTTATTTTGTCTAACTCACAAGATTTTGATTTAAATAGTTTGAAAGTGTCCCATTTGCAGGGAACAAATCATGACTGTTTAAAATTTAAACAAGTCAAATCATAAAAATATATTTTTCTTAAGAGACACACTTCTCTATTTTTAAAGAAAATAAAAATAATTACAAAAAAAATTTTTTTCAAAACACATTATAGAGTAACACTTCAGCTCGTTTATTTATAAAAGGTGTGAAAAACAATGAAAAATATAACTACTAGTGTCGATAGCCAAGATATACAACAATTTTGAATTTCAGCAAAAATATGCATTTTTCTTTTTTGGCATTGATACATTATTTATTGGTGTCTTTTCACCTTGCATTTAACAAGAGCTTAAAAAAATCAGAGATTAATAATGCTTTTGCAGCGATATAAACTTAGTTATAAAACTAGATCCTTTCTGTGGCATAAAAAACTGTCATAAAAACCAATGGTCGTCTCAATTAAAAATCTTTTATCAATGGAAATTTTTATTAACAGATTATAATTATGCTTTTTATAAGGACTTTAAAAGATCTATTTTCCGGTAAACTCACACTCAATATTTTCTTTATTTTTTCAGAAACACATTGTTATTGGCTCTTCTGTAGGTACTTGTGTAGTCAACAAAAGCTTTTATTTATACATGTTTTTTCTCTTAGCCATAAATAAGGAGATAACTGCTAACTAATAGCATACAAAATAAAAACCTATAAGAAAGTAAACCTTTCAAAGACTGCCACAAACAGTGAGTTGCAACACGGCAAAAGTTGCTGCAACACACCATTATTAGTTCATCAATTTGTTGTCAAACAATACCAACATTTAAGTTAATCAACGCTGAAAGAATCAACAACAAAACTAAGAACAAACTTAAATTTTGTTCACACAAAATTGTTATTAGCATAATAATGAAAGACTACAAGAATGGATCAAGAGTTTAAAAGAGTTTAACGTTAAAAAGCAAAAATGGAAGTCAAAGTCACTACGTTTAAGATGATGGTATTATGTTGTATGCTTATCCAATGGATCTGTTTTTAGTTACAGTTTTTCTTCATGATCCAGTTTTTGTATGGATGCTTGGCCATGTCCTAAGTGTTCACTGTCATAAATTTCGTTTAATATCATTTGATGTGATTTTCAAATCATCATTTTCGAAATACTCCCCATTTTCTATTCTGTTTTTTTTTCTTTTTTGATTTTACTTTAACTGATGCTACTAGCAGTTATTCGGTTTTTAATATATTCTTTTGAAGGTACGAACATATTTTTGTACAAATATTTTTGTTGTTGCTGTTTTTGTTGTCCCTTGGTTGACATTAAACGTTAATGAACTCAACATGTCGATAAAATTACTATTTGTTTTATATGCAAATCACAAATTTATGAACTTGACCCTAATGAAGTGGGAAAATCTATGATTGCACTAAGAATGTTGGTTTGAAATTTCATTTCAAAAGGGTTTCAAGGAATTATAGTTAAGGTTATAACTTGTAAATGTGGCATTTTTGACAGAAAAGTCTTTGGAATACTTTATGAAAAGTTTACGAAAACTGTTGCTTCCGTACAGATTAGAATAAACAAGTTTTTATTAGGTTTATAGCTAATCGCAATTAAACAATTCTGATTTTTCAAAAAAATCTTTGAAAACTTTTTAAAGAAATTTCGAATGAAATTTAATGCAAAACAGATTTTTCTCTATAAAAAACTTTAAAACTCTTGGGGATTTTTTTTTCAGACAGCTTTAGAATGGCGAAAACATTTATAAATCCATAAAAAAGTTATGGGCCCACTTAAAGTTGAGAGCTTTAAACTGTTTTTTGTGTTATAATTACACAGAAAATAAATAAAAATAACAATACTAACAAAATCCACATGATTTTATGGACTCAAATCAGATCAAACATTCTTGTGAAAGAGACTTTGAATAATCTGTTACACTTTTGACACTTACTTCGACCGACTTAACCTAACTCAATGCAAATCAGGCTACATCGAATGCATACAATTAAGAGCGAAAACAATCAGCTAATGACTTGATGTGACACTTTTGTATCAGACTTAATTTGGAACATAAATTTTCAAGCATTTACGTCAAGCTATAAGCAAATACAAAGATTTATGTACACTAAAATACGCTACAGGTGTTGGCCAGTTCTCAACATAGACGATTTTGTGTAGCTAAAAAGTTACAAATAAACACTTTCAACTCATTAAAAAAACATTAAAGAGACTGAGAGAGAGAGAGATAGAAAGACAGAGAGAGAGAGAAAAAAAAAGAAGATTTTGAAAAAATAGATATAAAAACATTTTTTATGTTGGCTTGCATCATTTCGATTGGTAAATATTAAGCAAGGAACAAGTTGTTTTTATGTCAACAAGTTGCATAGTTTTTGGTTATTTTATGTGTTCAACACTTGACAAGCTCATAAAAGTGCTTTTTTATAACCATAAATTTACTTGTTACCTCCTGGTGCCTCCATTTAATTATGGTCTGAAAGCTTTGTGCGTAGATGGTAGCAATTGCCACTAAAAATTAAAAGAAACTTGATTAATTGCTTGAAGCAAAGCATTATTATTAGCACGTCCATCGATATGTTTCCAGTAGAGTTAAGGCACTTAAAATTTATGGTCTGAGGACATGAGACCGTCACTAAATATTCATTTTCTTTCTTTTGATATGCCAGAATTTTTAAACGTGATTACAGAATATCTGTTCATCCAGCAATCGTGTTGAAATTGGCCTTGTGTTCATACCATTTTCCATTTCAATTACTACTTCTCCAGTTCTCTCAAAACCATTTGAAGCAGCTTAACAGCTGATTACTCTTTTCAAGTTGCCTATTTTAATTAAGTCTCTAAAAGCACCCACAAAACAGTTGCAGCTATTGCTGAAAATTTATTTCAATTACGATAAACAATTAATTGAGTTAATTTGAAAATTGGCGCTCAGTTCATGCCAATATGTATCAGTAATTCTGTTAATGAGTCTTGTTCGTAACTTACATGTTCAGCACAAGTAATTCGAATCGTTCGATTTGCTGATTTTTCGAAGCTGCAAATGAGTGGAGTTGAACATGTAATTGCTGGCTTGTATCGTAAAATGTTGAATTTATAACGATATGCATTGCATTTTATTATTTTTAAATTATCGTTGATAAAACATAAATGGTTTTCTTTTAATTTTAAACTGCAACATAATTTAAATAATAGAAAAGATAAAGCGGAATATGACAACTGTGAGCATTGTAGGAATTATGTAAAGAAAACACATTTTTGTACAATCTTCTTTCAGCCGTAACTAATTACCTATTATGCCCTTATTTGTTTAATATTTGCATCCAATCAAAGGATATCAAGGATCACTGTTGATATTTTTGGTAGAATTGTACTTTTTATCAGAAGTATTTAAAAAATTTTTTTTTCGGCTACATTGTGTAAGATTTCGGGTGGATAGGTAGTTAATCTAAAGGCATCTGCAAAGAACCTGATTTAAAAAAATGTTGGTGGCCTTTCTATATTAAGGCAACGAAAGAAATTCGCACGTTTGTAAAAATGTTTATTGTTTAGTTATAAAAAGACCTCTAAATTTTATGTTGACATAATTTTTTTTTTATAGATTTTATTGATTTCATTTTATGAGTATTATAAGACCACTTGCGTTCCTTTTAGTGATTAAAAAAAAACTTTGTGATTAATAAAAAATAAATAAAAACCTTTGTAATTTTTTTTTAAAAGGCTTATAAACTGAATTGCTAAAAACACATTCACTTTAATTTTAATAAAACTATGCAGGAATTATCTTTGACTGGGTTGAAGTTTAGATACCCCTCAGTATTTTCTTAGTTAAGATGATTTAATAGTTTGATGAATATATTGTTTCATTCATCCAACTTAGCGAAAACTCAAATGCAGAACACGTTTAAGATATAGAAGATCATGTGTTAAATATGCTGTATAAATAAGTTAGGTTAGGTTAAACCGGATGCCTTCGTGAAGGCTCACATAGACCAATTCAGGTCCTTAGTGGTACCGGTAGCGAACAAAAGGAACCTTTGTGTTTCATTCATCCAACTTAGCGAAAACTCAAATGCAGAACACGTTTAAGCTATGGAAGATCATGTGTTAAATATGCTGTATAAATGTGTTATGTTAGGTTAAACCGGATGCCTTCGTGAAGGCTCACATAGACCAATTCAGGTCCTTAGTGGTACCGGTAGCGAACAAAAGGAACATTTGTGTTTGTTTTAAAAGTCTTTAAAGATTTGCGTTGAGTTCGCAAACCTTAGGAGGGATTCTAGAGACACCCTGGATACATCTTTAAGCGACGGGAATGTCGATGAGCCTAGATATTTTAGTCTCGATCTAAGTAGGGCGGGGCATGTGCATAGTAGGTGCTCCAGGGTCTCCACTGTGCCCGATTCTTTGCACTTCCTGCAGTTGTCATCCGTGGTGATGCCAAGCTTCCTCGCGTGAGCTGCTGTCATGCAATGACCAGTGAGCATGCCCACTAGTGTCATGCAATCTTTGCACGGGCGTGCCAAGATGAACAGAGTTCGTTTTTCGCATTGTGCATTGCACATGATTTTCAAGATTTTGCACGATGTCGTATCTCTCCATCTACGATTCACTGCTAGTGTGGCTTTTTTGTCGAGGTTCCTCTACAACTCTTGTAGCGGAGTAAGTACATGTTCTGCGAGTTCTGATTCCAGCCCGGCGCCTTCCTTTGCTAAGCCATCTGCCATCTCGTTTCCCTCAATGCCCTGGTGGCTAGGGACCCAGTAGATGCGCACTCTTTTCGAAGCGCAAAGTGCATCTAGTGCATCTTTGCCAGCCAAGACACTTTTGGACTTGATGCTAGCGGAGCGCATGGATTTGATCGCCGCTTGACTGTCAACGAAAATGTTGATGTTAGAGTGTTGTGTGTCCATGCTGAGGGCTATCTCAGCAGCCTTCCTTATGGAAAATATTCCCGCCTGGAAGATACTGCAGTGGTTCGGCAGTTTATATGGCTGCCTTATATTAGGCTCTGCGCAATACACCGCCGCACCTCCCCCGTAGGCATTTTGGAGCCGTCGGTGAATATGTTGACCGCCTGCTGTGCTTGTTCTATACCTTTGCACCAATCATTTGGTCCCATAAGAGTTCGTGCTTTGGAATTGACTATCGTGCGAGGCATCATGTAGTCCGTGCTACTAGGTAGATCCTTTCCGATTGTACAATGTCCAAAATTTTGAATGTGCATGTTGCCTGCTGCCGTAAGGCGTTGTGCCGTTTTTCCGGCTATTAGTTTTGCGTGTATGTCCAGGGGGTCCATACTTAGAATGGTTTCAAGCGCTTTAGTTGGAGTTGACTTCAGTGCCCCCGGGATGCATAGCGCTGCCTGCCGCTGAGTTTTCTCCAAGTGCCTGAGGAATGTTGAAATGTTCACAGCCGGCCACCACACAATAATCCCATAGAATAGAATAGGATGCACTACCGTTACATAGATCCAGTGCATCAGAAAGGGTGAGAGACCCCAAGTACTGCCTATCATCTTTTTGGATGTGTATAGCGCAATGGTGGATTTCTTCACCCTTTCTTCCACGTTGGTTTTCCATGACAGCTTGCTGTCCAGGACGACTCCTAGATATTTTGTGTGAGTTTTCGGTATGAGACGTATATCGTTCAATTTCGGTGGTATCCACTGTGGTATCTTGTACCTTTTCGTGAACAGAACCAGATCCGTTTTCTCTGCATTAATACTAAGACCGACTGAATTTGACCATCTAAGTACATCTTTGAGTGTGCTCTCCATTATGGAGCTTACTGTTGATAGACATTTCCCTACTATAATAATGCTTATGTTGTCTGCATAGGCAGTTATCCTCGGGGCTTTACCTGCGAATTTTTTGAGTAGTTCATTAACTGCAAGATTCCATAGTAGTGGCGAGAGGACCCCTCCCTGGGGTGTCCCACTACGAGCTTCCCTTACCATGGATTTAGTGCCCCACTCAGCCCGCACCTTTCTGCAGCTTAGCAGCTTGTCTAACCATAGGTTTATTGCCGGTGGTGCCTCTATTGCACGTAATCTACTAAGGATTGCGGTAGTTGATACATTGTTGAATGCACCTGAGATATCTAGAAACGCCCCGAGTGCGTATTCCTTGTGGTGGAGGGCTTTTTCTATGGTTACTACTAGGGAATGTAGTGCCGTTTCAACCGATTTCCCATTCGTGTATGCGTGCTGGTTGGTTGATAACTGGATTGAATTGTTCCTTAGGTGCAAGTCAATCAGTTTCTCGAGCGTTTTGAGTACAAAGGAGGTCAGACTTATTGGCCTGTAGTCTCTCGGACAGTGATGGCTGCTCTTACCTGCCTTCGGTAAGAATACAACCCTCGCTGTCCTCCAAGCCACAGGTACATAGTTTAGCCTGATGCATCCGTTAAATATATTCTTCAGCCATGGGACGACTCGCGATTCAGCAACATGGCAGGAATTATACCGTCTGGTCCCGGAGATTTGTATCCCGAGAACGAGTTTATAGCCCATACGATTCCGTCCGACGTTATTAAGTCGTGTGAAACCTGTAGCGGGGTTGTCCTGTGCCCTCGTATTGTAGCAGTGCTTGGAGCTTCTGTACAGCCAGGAAAATGCGCCTTTAAAAGCACCTCGAGGGATTCCTGACTGCTCTCCGTTCACTGGCCATTGTCTTTGCGTAGCTGGCTCTGAATGGAGGGCTGCTTTGAGAGTGGCTTCCTGAGCCTTGCTGTGTCCGCAGTTTTTTCTTTGTTTGAGCAGAAGTTCTTCCACGAGTGTCTTTTTGCTCTGCGTACGTTTGTTTTAAAAACCCCCCCCCCCCAAATTTCCTCTTGGTCAGCTATTTTAGCTAGTTTAAAGAAATCTTTTAGGTCGCGTCTTTGCTCTGTAAGATTCGGACTCCACCATGGTGGTCTGATCTTACGCTTTGTTCGCGTGGGCTTACAAGAGGCATGATAGGCCTTGAGAAGATGGGCCGAGAGAATCTTCAGGGAACTTTCAATGCCCTCTTTCGTATTAATTGGTTTAATACACACATTTTTGTGGAATTTATAAAAGTTATGCTACCTTGATGACGTCACTTTGTATGGGAGATTGGTCGAGTTTTTATCAATTTTGCCAAATTTCTATCTCAAAGTGAATTTTAATATTCTTAGCATATGTTCATAATATTAATTTATTAAATTAATTTTTGCGGAATTTTTAGAGACTTAACCGTTTTCATATAGTTACTTTGTTTAGGAGTTAGGCGTGGTTTTTATACTATTTTGATAAATCTGAAATATATGGTGAATATTTGAAACTAAAGTTCATGTGCAAAATTTCATGTCAAGAGATTTAACCATTTTGTTAAAGCAACTTTGTATGGGAGGTTGTTGCGTTGTTTTTTCATGAAATTTTAAAAATTTCAAATATATCATGAATTTTTGCGGCCAAGTTAATAGGCAAATTTTTAACCATGACAGTAATTTTTGTGCCATTTTTATGTATTTTAAAGCTTTGTTAAAGTAACGTTGTATGGGAGGTAGGCGTTGTTTTATCCAATTTTAACAAATTTGAAATATATGGTGAATATTTCACTTCAAAGTTTATGTGCACAATACCAAGTACCTTTAAGTTTCAGTTACTAAATTTCAATATGATAGATTTAAAATTTCTCAGGAAGTGATGCTGATCAAGGCTATATATATACTTCTTAGAGTTACAAACGGAGTGACAATGTTAACGCAGTATGCATGGAGTAAACAAAATTTATGCCATACCTATTTTTTTCATTAAGTACAATTTTTTCTACATTTGTATACCAAAATGAAAAAGTCATTGATCAACCCTGTCGAGGATATCCAGGATTTTGTAATTGAAAAGTTGACAGCCCTGCATCGTCATTGAGTGCAATTCCTCTACCTGGCATTGCTAGAAAATACAAATACGTGAGTCTAATGAACGTAATTCTGCGAGACAAATCGGGCAGATTTGGTACCGGGCTAGTTTTTTGCAATCAATCACGTTTTCTCAAACACATATCTGATGTAATGTGCCCTATATCGTATGTTTATATATTAATATAAGTGGCCAATAAAATCTTGTGTGTCTTGATGCCTACATTCGCAACAGTTTTCTTTGTATTTATGGAAGTTTGTGTGATCGTGTTGACATAGTTTAAAGAGATACCACCATATTAAGCCAGGATTCCATCGAATCTACGAAGACAGAACGATAAATATAATATAATAGCTAATACAGCCGGTGTTACTAGAGAGTCATTTATAAAATAATTTCAATATAACCTTCTCGATTAAATGCTTATTTAATTCTGGAATAATGAAAAACATGTTTAATTTTAAGTTTGAGCTGCCGTTAGAAAGGTAATTGAACGAACCTTAAACCAAAAAAAAGTTTTGGGAAATTTTGGTGGTTGGGGGTTCCATCCCTTGCGGCAAAAAACTAAGTACATTACTACAAGGAATATTTTAAATAATCCAAAATATTTGTAATAACTCTAGACACACAACTGCATTCTTAGGCTGGGGCCAAATTATGTGGTTTTACCGCGATAGTGGCACCTCTCTCACGCATTTTTTTCGCAAATGCAGCTGAAAAATACTGAAGTTTGCATGCATTTTAATTACACTATGACACAAAATGAGGGTCATTGTCTCGGGGGTGAACCAAACCAATATAAACCGATAGTATTGTACATCGAAAAAATTTTGGCGTATCTTAAGGAAACGTTTCCTCGGCTCAGTCCAGCTAAGCTTAATAATGGTAAATGTGCGTTAAGCCTGGTTTTCACTAGGTCAGTTTTCAATCGCAAATATTGTCAATCTAATGGAAACGTATTGTCATTTACATTTGTTGTCATATATGACCACTGATTCTCATATAAAGTCACAAATAAGTGAGAACAGATAGAATTTTGCTAGTCAATCAAAATATCGTTGTATGACAAGAAAAGTCGAAATGCCAACATGTTGGCATTTTTGTCAGTTGTTGCCTACAAAAAAATTTTGTTTTAATTATTTTTCATTTCACTGCGGGCAAAGTTATTTAAATATTGTTATTTTTATTGGTTTAAAAGGAAAAGTGCACTTAAACAGGGATTATCGCAGTGGCCGGTATTGCTTCCAAGGGATTTGTTGCAGGACGCATTTTCGGCATTCGTGTTGTTGCGGTCGCTTTGCCAGAAATTTGTCATTTGCGCGAATCTTGAACACGTATCTTGCGATAGAACGTGGCGAGGGTGTCTTTTGAACCAACAGCGGCCACTGTGATAATCTTTGTTTAAGTGCACTTTTGTTATTAATCTAATAAAATCAACAGTATTTTATAAATTACACCAAAAAGAAACATTTTCTAACAATCTCAAATATAAATCATCAGCTGTTGTTGATAAAAAAGCACAACTGAACAAACCGATGGCATTCCACAAATAACATCGAAAGTGAAAACGGTATGGCAATCAATTGGCTTATAAATTCGACGTCAGTCTTTGACATTCGATTTTATGTCAGTTTTTGGGTTTCAATAAAAACGCATTTGACGTCATATGGTCTAAATGCCTACTGACATCAGTGATTGTTGTCATTGAAATTGACTTAGTGAAAACCAGGCTGTAAAAAAACTTATTTTGTTTTATTCAAATTTAAAAAATTTTTTCCTAATTCTTTTTTCACATCTTCAGGTGTACTTAAAGGCCCAGTTATAAAGAAGCTAATGAAGTCAAAATCATTTGATAAACAGCTGGTACATTCAAAAATATTTGTTTGTAAATATTGCTAATAACTGCGTCCATTCTACGAATTTTATTAGCAGTTTCAGCCACGAATAAGAATCGTAGAATCGACGTATATTAGTACATATTACGAATATTTTATTCGTATTCAAAAAAAAATTTCTGTCTGAGGTGGGGCTTGAACCTCGGCACTTTAATTTACGGGCCATGCACCCTACCAGTAGGCTACAGTCACTTGACAATCATACAGTTCCTTATGTTCTGTAGATGTTCTACAAACAAGGCTGAACGATTTCGGTTATCAATTTATTAAACTCTACTAATAATTCGTACATTCTACTAATAATTCGGACGGTCAGCCTACGAATGAATAGTATCTACTAATATTATTTTTAATTCGTAAGTAGTACAAAAGCATTAGTAAATACTACGAATATAATGAAAGAAATTACGAAGTTATTCGTACGACAAATTTACGAATAGTATTATTTATAGTTCACAATCATTCGTACAATACACTAATAAGAATTGATTTATTTTTGTTTACGGATATCATAAGTATATAAAACAAATAAATTCGTAGATACTACATCAGGCATTAGAAAGATTTTACGAATGAATTCGTAAAGATATCACAATAAAAATACTTTGTATATTGTACGCATATTTGTAGTATGTACGAATATTTTATTTACAAATATCATTCGTAGAAATTTTACTAATAAATTTTTTGAGTGTAGATGACGCGCTCATTGGATGGAATGCAGTGAAAGGGATTATAAATGATCTTCTAGGAAAAAAACGCTCTAATGCCTATAAAAATGATGTAACTGAGATATTCAATGCGTTCTAGAAACTTGGCGTGAATATGTCGTTAAGAATTCATTTTTTGCACTTGCATCTGGACTATTTTGAAAGGCAACTCCTTGCCGTTTGAAATACATTTATTCTAAATAAAATTTTCATTACAATCAACACTTTTGTACCAGATGGGATTATTTCCATTTTTACTAATACAGAGGAAAGAAAACACCAGATGCAGTTCTGGCTGAAATTTGTTAGTGGTCCAAAACAACATATGAAGAAATTAATAAAAGCGGGATTTAAGACGAATGTCAAGAAATAGATATAAACCTGTCTAAAGTACATAATATTTCATGCCATAACAGTGATTATGATATGGATACTATTTAAAAAAAACATTAAAATTACTATGAAAATAAATGTATTATCTTTTCGATTTGTATTTTATGTGGAACCTTTAACTCGTAGAAGTTGCTTGTCTTGGGTGAAATTTTCTAGAGAATATTGTTTTGGAAGGTTTAAATCTTTGACCTCCCTCCAAAGTTGACTCTTAAGGTCTTTTCCAAAAAGGGTCAAATTGACCCTACTGGAAGCTAGGGAGTTAAAGTGTTCCGAAAAAATATTTCCCGAAAAATTTTAATTTAGGCTTCCGAAGACAAGAACCACCCTATGTTAAGTTTAACATATAATTTTTTATATTTTTTAATTTCATTTTGACCTAAACAATGTAAATTTAAAAACACTAAAAAAAAATTTGTGACGTAGTAGAGCAAAAAGCGACTTGGGCTTTTGTTACTGATGTCAAATACTATCGTTTGAGATTGGTTTAGTTCACCCCCGAAAATGCGTGCTGCTCTGTGTTATTAAATACATTAAATAAATAAATAAATGTATTAAAATATATGCAAATTTCATAATATTTCATCCGCATTTGCGAAAAAGAGCGTGACAGCGGTGCCGTGATCGCGGCAAAAACACGTAATTTGGCCCGAGCCTGAGAGATAAATGATACCGTTCAAATTATATAGAGACTTTTCAAACAAAACTCAGTTTTATTAAAAGTCTGGTATGAAAAAATAGATTTTAAGCCATTACTTTTGATTGAAAAGAGGTATTGGGGTATTTTTTTCACATAAATTATTTTTAGACTTGAATTTTTTGTAAAAAATATAAAAACAACATTTTGGAAAAAAGAAATTTCGCGAAAGAAATCAAAGGGTTGTTTTGTGGGAAGACCGCGTAGTGCGAACCTAATGAATCTTCGTTGAACGGCTTCGATTCGCACAGAATGGATGTTGTAGATAGGAGACCAAACCTGGCTGGCATATTCGAGGATGGGTCTAACAAAGGTAAGGTACAGAGATTTAGTAACGTAAGGGTTGGAGACTTCTCTGGACCAGTGTTTCACAAAACCCAGTGCAGAATTGGCTCTACTAATGATATTATCAATATGAGACCTAAAATTAAGTTCCTTGTCACGTATTGCACCTAAGTCCCGTAAAATGCTTACAGGAGGAACTGGCTTGCCGAGTAAGTAATAAATTCTTGGGGGAAGCTGGAGACGCTTGCATGAATATGTAATAGCTTGACATTTACTAACGTTGAGCTCTAGAAGATTTTTTTGACACCAAGTGGAAAAACTAACTAGATCTTCTTGAAGATAGTGAGAATCGTCGTTAGTTTGTATGCGCCAATAGATTTTCATATCATCAGCATACACAGAGAGATTGGATTCTCTGATGATGCCATCTACATCAGAGATTGTTAAGACAAACAACAAAGGACCAAGTGATGACTACCTTGTGAGACACCAGAGGTAGCTGAAAAAGAATCTGAATTGGAAAATCTAAAGATGGCATTATAACGGCGTTCTTCAAGATATAATTTAATCCAAGATATAAAGAGTGATGGAAAACCAAAGGCTTTAAGCTTAAGAAGAATGATAGTGTGTGAGATTTTGTCGAACGCTTCACTAAAGTCGGTAGACACTACATCAACTTCGTACCCGCTTTCCAACGAGCATAGAGCGTTTGAAACAAATTCGGCAAGGTTAGTGGTAGTCGATCTTACCTTGAGGAAGCCGTGTTGGCTGGGAGGAAAAATAGATTTGCAATGGAAAAAGAGAATGTCATAAATAATGCTTTCAAACATTTTTGGAGTACATGAAAGTTTTGCAATAGGTCTGTAATTGTAAATATCATTTCTTGGTCCTTTCTTATGCAGAGGTATTATGTATGAGCTCTTCCACAACTTAGGAAAAACGGAATTAGAAATAGAAAGTTGAAAAAGAGCCAATAGGGGATGAGCCAACACGTCCGCGAATTTTTTTATAACAATAGCAAGCAAGCCATCGGGTCCTGGAGAATAATCGTCCTTCAGAATATTTATCTTTTCTAACACATCAGCTAGTGTAATATCAACAGAAGTTAGCGACGTTTGAGGAGAGTTATGATTAGTGTATGACTGACTGAAAAAATTTGCAAATAGGTTTGCAATTATTTCCGGGTTGTCTGAGGAGATATCCGAAAAAGTAAGAGTAGATGGGTAGTTGTCAGATTTTCTTTTAATAGTTATAAACTTGTAGAAGCTTTTAGGATCCAACAGCAATTTAGTTTGAATATGAGCAAGATAAGACTCGTATAGCGTTTCACAGAGTGCGGAAAAAAGGTTAAAGGCGTGAAGATAATTTGTGAGATCAAGAGAAGAACGAGAAATTATATATGCGCGCCATAGTTTGTTCCTTTTGTTGCGGAGTACACGTAGTTCCTTATTGTACCAGGGAGGACATGACGAAAAGTTTTTCTGCCTGGTGAAGGGGACAGAATGTGTGAAGCAGTCGAAATTTATGTCGTAGAAGTGAGCAACTGCAGTATCAACGCTTTCATGAGCATTATCGAAGAGATGTTAGAAATCGATTCTACTGAATAAAATTTATAGTTTTACAAAATCAGTTTTCCGAAAGTTAAAGCTGTACGAGTGCTCGAAATGTGTATTTTTGATATCAATGTTGTATGATAAGGTAAGGGATAATGGTGGACGGTACTGATCGAGTGTTGAAAGATGATGGTTACGGAGACTACGCAGTTATCTAAATCCGAAGAAAAAAATTAGGTCTAGTTGTCTACCTAAATTGTTAGTAACTCCGGTCAACTGGTAAAGGCCGCAGTCTGAAATAAAACTAGTAAAAAGAATTTCTTTTTCAGAGGTAGGATTTGAAGAAAGATAGTAGGATTCATCATCAGAGAGAACCCATTGAAGGTTGGGAAGATTAAAATCTCCCAGAAAAATAACGGTGTCAAATGGATCCATAAGGTCCAAAAGTGAAAAAGGAAAATATTGTTGCTGCTCTTTACGGGACTTTTGAAGATAAAAGATATGTTTTGACCTCACATGAGTAGCATATGTGTCAAGATTTTCTTTGACTTGATGGCTCGTCAAGCCAAGTAGCTCGTGGAATCTGGTAAATAAATGGCTCAACTCATTGACATCGGTAGGTAGACCTTCTTGCTGAATCAAGACTTTGAGGCTTGTCTTGGTCTTGCCTTCTATACAGGTAGAGATCGGTGCTTTATGCAAGTAAGCAAGATAAAGACGCACATTGTTGTAGACACTATTCTCTCTTAGTCGAGAAAGGGCGTATCTATTCTCCGTGTCAACACAAGAGTTCATCGTAAGTTTCACTCTTGGTGGTTGAAGAGGGTCAATAAAAGATGTGGGGCTTCCAGCTTGATTAGAAGCTTCACTAGTGACTGAAACAGACGGAGATGGGTTTAAAGTATGGGAATGGACGAAGTTAGGTTATGAGAGGGCTGAAGAGTGTAATTTGTTTTATTTGAAATAGATTTGATCTAAGGAGTAAAACTAGGAAAGATATTAGTTTTAAGTTTCCGATTGGGGTCAGCGCTAGGACGGGAATTAGGTAATTTATTACCGGATGGTTTGTGGACAGGATAAGGCAAATTAGGATTTTTATAAAGTAGAGTTTTCTTTGGATTAGAATAAGACTTAGAAAAAGCGTCTTCATGGAAGACGAAATGATTTTTCTAATGTTGATTAAATTCGAGAATTTTAAAGATTATCTCTTAACAAATTAGAAACTAAATATATTACTATAAAAAAAGAGCGATAGAGAGCAAACAGTTCTTTTCTGTAATGACTATAAATTGTCAGTCTTCATGCGCATTCTCAAGATCTTACCGATTCTATAACTCAAATCTGTGACATTATATTGCTATAAGAAACAAAAATGCAAAATGATGAAAGTCTCGATATCACTTATTTTGCTTGTATATCTCAATTTTGGAGGAGTTGCAATTTATCGTAATTATAATAAAGATAAGTACAATACAGTCACTGGGAATATGTCAATATATTTAAACAGACTTCAGCTACAAAATTTTTCCGCAGATATTTCAAAAATTGCAGAAGTATGTTCTGCAGAAATGATAAGTCCTAATGGACAACATATTTTTAATAATTTCGATTAACATTTCACCTCAGAATACGACCGAAAAAAACAAAATCGATAACATAATAAAATCTATCCACAGATCTCTTTTATGTTATACACAAGCAGGTTCCATTGAACTTAATGAAAATTATCACAAAATGCCAATTGTTTTTGGTGGAGATTTTAATTGCGATCTTAGACATGAATCCTCAAAGGCACTTATGCAATTCCTTTTTGATAAATTTAATTAACAAATAATAATAAATAATAATAAATTTGTATAACACGATTAGGAACAAATATTGATGCAGTAAATTCTAGATATATTGCCGACATAACATCCATAACATACGTTTGCTATTTCAGTTGTTATTAGGGATCGGATTTTTATGCAAAACGTATAAAAACTTAGTGTCAAAAATCTAAAATATACAAATTTTATGAAAATTTTAAAACATTTAGATAAACTATGTGTATTAAATCAATATTTTTAGAAAACCAAATTTTTATTGTAATCTTATTTTTACACAAGATTTGATTTAAAAATGATTTTGCATAAAAATCCGATCCCTAGTTATCATAAACCCCTAAATTTCATCAATAAAATTCGATAATAATTACAAACGTTTACAAAAATAATTCAAAAAGGAATGTAATGTGTAATAAAATAAAATAATAATGATATATAATAATTATATCTTCAGGTGTGATTATAACTTGTGTGTTTTTAATTAATTTTATGTTATTTTAAAGTTTTGAATTTAAAAATTATTTTATTATAAAAAGTTAATAAATTAACAAATCTATGAAATTGTGAAAAAGCTTCGCTTCTCTCGTATGTCCAACGACGCATCTATTTTTTTCTGTCATTTATTGTCTTTTAAAACAAAGAAAATTTGTCCATTTTTAAAGAAAGAAATTTCCCTTAAGCCGAAGTATTGTGTCAAAAGAATTGGCACGAAAACCATTTCATTGGTTCAGATTTCAGTAAAAAATAAAAGAACTTAGAAACAAATAGTTAGCGTCACTTTGTGGTACGCCACACTATCTGGTTGACTCTTGGTGCTATGAACTAAGTCATCTTCCAATTATAGACAAAACAATTCATTAATCATCACAGTTCAAAATTGTCCATAACAGCGGAATTGATATATCTGCTCGTTAGCCCAAAATGTGACCATCATTAATTAAGTGTTTAGCCTCTGCAACTCTCTGTCAAAATGAGATACTTGATCACGGAACCAGATATAATTGTGAGAGTCAGCTTAATCTCGATAAGATACGTAAGTCATCTCTTTAACAGATAAACAGCTAGCACATGCCAAATGCATTTCCGGCATAAACGAGATCGTAATGAGATGCAAATCAACTAACTTGATTTTGGTCAACAATGTGCGACGCGTGTCGGATATGGTAAGGCTGTATGAATTTAATACGAGGGAAAGTTCCCATTCAGAAAAATTATAAACTCAGCTGTTATTATGAATAATGTTGTTATGAAAAATAGATAAATAAAATGTAAACAGAGGATATAAATATAAAAAACTGAATTAACATGGCTTAAAATATGTTTAAGTCCAATATGAAGGCGTTTTTCCCGCATGATCAAAAATGATTGCATTTTTGACAGCACACACAACAGGCATAATTCAAAAAACCTTATTAATTAGCCTGCAGCTAACTAACACATTGATGTGGCACTGCATCTACATATGTATGATCAAAGCCAGTCGAAAGTGCATGAAGGCTTGAACTTTAAGCCGCCAACTTCCATTGCCAAATAATGGCAATTTTCCATTTAATGCCATAAAAATGCATTCCCAGCATAAATCTGAAGGAAAATTTATTGCACCAACAACTAACTACAACAACAACTACAACTACAACAAATATACTTAATGCACCCCCATGTTGCTAGTTTAGCCATGTGAGGAACAAACACTGATCGATCAAGGCGAACATCACTTCATAGAATGATCGGCGTGTGATCAGAACCATTGATCAAACCATCCGTACGCTACTCCACCAACAATTTAGCCACATTTACAGCCTAGATTGTCGTGTTTTTGACTTAACTGAATATAAGTAATAAATTCGCGGATTTCATGCCAAACCAAGGCGGATGAAAAAAAAAAGAATTATCACTTTGATTTTTTTCGACTTGATTTGGGGCCGCAGGTTAGAAAAATACACGACGCACTCTTCTTTTAGGTCGTTTGGCCTAAATATGAAAAGAGACAAAACACACTTACTCTTGAATGGAGTCACTTTTTTCTTTAACATGCTTAATAGATTTCGTTGTTGTTATTATTATTATTTGAGCTGTGAGCGTTTAATGTCAAAAGCAGTTGGAGCCACCTTCACTAGAGGTAGATAGTTGCCAACATATAGAGCATGTATTGTTAGTGTGTGTGTTTTTGTTTTTTTTTGTTTTTTGTATGTTTATTTGACTTTTGTTGTGGACGCTGCTGTTATTATTATTAAAGTTGTTTTGTTTTCTTGTTGTCCTCGTCGTTATTTTGGCTATAATGCTCGTCAAAGCGAGCAAATGCAGTCAATACAACAACAGCCCAACATTAGCCATTAAACATCATTAGGTGATCACGAAAATGCCATAAAAATTTAAGAGTTCCCTTATGGAGCTAGTCAGTGAGTCAGTCAGTCAGTCAGCCAGTCATCTTAGCCAGCCAGCCAGTCAATTTGAGTTTGAAGCTGTTCGACTTAACAGTGATTTTATTTCTCCTTAAATGTTTCCATTTTAATAACCTTAATTGAATAATTTTAATAGTAGTTATTGGATAACTTATATTGGTTTAAAGTGACATAAAATTTTGGGTATTCACATATATATACTCTATTTTATAAAATTTAGACAAATCCATTAAAAGGTGGTAAGCATATATTTAAAACAACATATCTATAGTTAGTTTGTGGCAAAAATAAGTTTCCACAGCTAATGCTTGGTTTTCACTATGACATTTTCAGTGGTCAGTTGCTGTCAATCAAATTGAAAATGACATGTTGAAATTTTTTCTAGATTTGGCAATCTTGGAAAATTAAAAACAAATAAAATATATTAAATGGAGCTATGCAGAATATGTTCTAGAATTTTATTAAGGTGATATTTCAGGTGATAAAATTTTGTGTCGTCATAAAAATGACACAGTGAAAACCAAGCATTAGTTAAGTTAATAAAAAACATGTAATTTTTCCTATTTTTCTGATCATACTATAAAGTTACCGCTTAAAGAGTTTCTAAGTTTAAATAATGAGAAGCAATGTTACTGTGTTTAGCCACATTCTGCAAGTTTAAGGATAAAGTTTCCATTTTGGTTTTCAGACTGCTTTTTATCATAAACATAAAAACTTGTGTTGTGGTTTTAACTATTTAATCAATTTAAATTTGTTGTGTTTTATTTTAATTTTGGGCTTTTTAGCCTTTAAAAAAATAATGTTTTATAAACACTTAACACCTTTAATTACATTATTATTTTCCTCCCACGTTTCGCAGATTTCTTTTCTGCTTCTTCAGTGATTTGAATCTACGAACATTTTTTTTTAGTTATTAAATATAAAATAATATTTTTACAGTTAAACATTCAAAATTTAATATAAAAAAGAAGTTTTACTTATAATTTCACAATTAAAAAACAATAATAACTTACATTTTAAACAATTAAACTGTTACCAAATAAATTTAATTTTAACTAACATATGCTCGTATATATTCTTATGTTGAAAAATACTAATTATATTTGTCTTTCAGAATTTATGTAGCGGGACCTAGCGGTAATCGAAACGCACATCGAGACGAAAGGCAAACACTGCCATAGTAGTAGCATCCGTATATTTTCCTGGAGATAACTCGAACGTCCCCCCAACGGAGACAAAACGACTTGTAAAAAAAACAGACTTCCACTCCTTATCGGGTGCGACGCAAACACGCAAAACACAAAAAAAACAACACCAGAGGTGAGTACCTTTTAGAATTTCTTTTAAGTAGTAACTTAGAATTTTTCAATGTGGAGGCATCACCTACCTTCGTAACTAGGGCCAAAGAAGAGGTCTTAGATCTCACTTTTGGAAGCCTAGATGTTGGGGATATGATCAGGGAATGGAGGGTATTACCGGAACCATTAATGTCTGATCACAGAATAATTGAGTTTAGACTTGGGGCAAAATGTCAAGGAAGAGAACTCAAAATAAACCCTAGAAACACCAGTTGGGTTACACCAACACACTAAAGGAAAACCTACATAACATGAAAGCTAGGAGTAGAATTAGCAAAATCCTAGAACTCGAATGTTATGTAGAGCAGGTCAACAATGTAGTACATAATGCCTACGAATCCAGTTGTCTATTAGGGCACAAGACAATAACAAAACATACTCTTTGGCGGAGCGCCGACTTGACCAGACTCCGGAAAAATGTTCGATACAGCTTTAATGCCGCAAAGTACAACGGAGAATGGCAAAATTACGCGGCGGCGCTAACAGAGTACAAAAAGGAAATCAGAAAAGACAAATTTTTAGAACCTTCTGCGAAGACATTTCTTCCACGCCTGCTGCATCCAGGATCCACATGGCAATGGTTGAAGGTAGAGTGGAGACAAACAAGGCACTTCAATTACCAGACGGAAGTTATACACTTAGAGAAGAGCAACGAGCCTGTCACCTTCTAAATACTTATTTCCCGGGTAGCACACCAGAAATTGAATATGAGATGGCAGAAAGGCTGTTTGAACCAAACCGAGAAGAAAGGAAACTTGCCACGAGAACATGCACTAAGGTTCGTTTAGATTTTGCGCCAAGAACCTTTTAATCATACAAATCATCAGGTGTAGACGGCATCTTTTCTACACTCATTCAAAAAGGCGCAGAAACTATATTGTCCCACCTCGTAAAAATAACTAAAAGCAGCCTTGCGCTAGGCTATATCCTAAGGAAATGGAGAAGGGCCATTGTAACCTTCATACCGAAAGTAGGGGAAAAAAGACTTCACGCTACCAAAGTGCTTTAGACCCATTATCCTTACCTTATTTGTTTTTAAAAAAATGAAAAAGGTAATAGATAATTATAGAAGGACTGAGATTCTGGAGAATGCGTCAATGCACCAATGTCAGCATGCATATAGGGCGGGAAGGTTCACAGAATCTGCTCTACACCAGCTTAATAGTAACATCCAGTCAGTTCTTAAAAATAAAGAATTCGTACTATGTGCTTTTCTTGACATATAGGGAGCCTTTGACAACACTTCTCATGAGGCTGTGAGGAAGTAACTACACAAAAAAGGAGTAAGTGATATGCTTAGCAGATGGATATGCCAAATGCTTACTACTAGAACTGCGAAAACACATGTGGGCACCACCACGATAAGAATCAAAACAAAAAAGGTTGTTCACAAGGTGGAGTCCTTTTCCCACTGTTGTAGAGTCTTGTTGTGTACGAACTACTATCGAAGCTAACCGAGAATGACATAAGATGCCAGGGTTACGCAGACGACATCGCCTTAATAGCGAGAGAAAAGTTCGAGGATACACTCTGTGACCTGATACAGAAAAGACTGACAGTAACAAAGGAATGGTGCAATACAGTGGGATTCAATATCAACCCAGCAAAAACTACCAAAGTATTATTTACTAACAAAAGAAGTCTGCCAAATCTCCAAACTATGAGGTTATATGGCTGAGAAATTCCCTTCAAAGGAGAAGTAGAGTACCTAGGACTCATAGTAGATTCAAAACTTCTCTGGAGAAGTCATGCAGATGCAACTATTAAAAAGGCTACGTGTGCACTCATGGTATGCTTTTAGGAATCTGGCGGGGAAAAGCTGGGGATACAACGCAATAACTCTCCGCTGGATGTATACCATGATGATGAGACCTATCCTCACTTACGGTGAGGCAGCATTGGCTGGAAGAACCAAGCTATTCACAATGATAAATATGCTAACAAAGGCGCAGAGACTAACATGCGTATGCATCACGGAAGCAATGAGGACCTGCCCTACAGCAGAACTAGAAGTAGTTCTTGAACTAACCACCTTACACCTCTTCATAGAGGGAGTAACAAAGCAAGCTCTGCTATGCATCGCTAAAAAGGGGACAGGTTTAGGTAAAACTATCAGCAGTATAGAGAAGGAGGATATTGCAAAGCAAATACCTTACCTAGATCTACCAAGAGACGATATAGTAAAAAAGTACAACTTTGAAAAACACTTCGATATTAAGAGTGGGACAGCGAGATAATATCTCAAGTCAGGGAACTAAATAGTATATCATGGTACACGGATGGCTCCAAAACATTGGAAGATGTAGGCGCAGGGAATGTACGGGCCAAGAACCAAGTACTTTGAACTTTTGTGACAACACCCAGTATCTTTCAAGCATAAATACTAGCAAAACAGTTGTGTGCAAAATTCAACCTGGACCGGAAATACAAAGGTCAGGAAATAACTGTGATGTCGGACAGCCAAGCAGCAATTAAAGCACTAGTTCCCTGTGAAATATCATCGAGAGTACATGGGAATGTCTAACAAAACTCAATGAACTAGGCAAGAAAAACACTGTTACTGTAATCTGGGTCCCAAGATACAAAAAATGGCTTAACGCGACAGGGCGCAACCACCAAATTTATAGGACCAGAACCATTCTGCGGATTGGGCAAACGTTCTTTAAATGAAGAACTAAGAAAAGAGAAGAGACACAAATGATCAAACCTTTCGAAAAGCCTCCCAAAACTAAGACAATCCAAATTGCTGCTCAGAGATTTTAGCACTCGGAAAGCAAAATTCTAACAGGGTTTCTTACAAAACACTGCAAACTTAAATATCACTTGACGAAAGTAGGCATCGAAACCGAAAGCAACTGCCGTTTCTGTGAGGAAGCTGAGGAGACTCCGTAGCTACAATTGATCTCTATTAGGTCGCAGTACGAATCTCCACCATAAGAAATTAAAATTAACATTAACATTAACATAAACATAAACATAAACATAAACATAAACATAAACATAAACATAAACATAAACATAAACATAAACATAAACATAAACATAAACATAAACATAAACATAAACATAAACATAAACATAAACATAAACATAAACATAAACATAAACATAAACATAAACATAAACATAAACATAAACATAAACATAAACATAAACATAAACATAAACATAAACATAAACATAAACATAAACATAAACATAAACATAAACATAAACATAAACATAAACATAAACATAAACATAAACATAAACATAAACATAAACATAAACATAAACATAAACATAAACATAAACATAAACATAAACATAAACATAAACATAAACATAAACATAAACATAAACATAAACATAAACATAAACATAAACATAAACATAAACATAAACATAAACATAAACATAAACATAAACATAAACATAAACATAAACATAAACATAAACATAAACATAAACATAAACATAAACATAAACATAAACATAAACATAAACATAAACATAAACATAAACATAAACATAAACATAAACATAAACATAAACATAAACATAAACATAAACATAAACATAAACATAAACATAAACATAAACATAAACATAAACATAAACATAAACATAAACATAAACATAAACATAAACATAAACATAAACATAAACATAAACATAAACATAAACATAAACATAAACATAAACATAAACATAAACATAAACATAAACATAAACATAAACATAAACATAAACATAAACATAAACATAAACATAAACATAAACATAAACATAAACATAAACATAAACATAAACATAAACATAAACATAAACATAAACATAAACATAAACATAAGCATAAACATAAACATAAACATAAACATAAACATAAGCATAAACATAAAAATAAACATAAACATAAACATAAACATAAATATAAGCATAAACATAATCATAAACATAAACATAAACATAAACATGAACATAAACATAAACATAAACATAAACATAAACATAAACATAAACATAAACATAAACATAAACATAAACATAAACATAAACATAAACATAAACATTAACATTAACATTAACATAAACATAAACATAAACATTAACATAATCACAAACATAAACATTAACATAATCACAAACATAAACATAAACATAAACATAAATATAAACATAAGCATTAGCATAAACATAAACATAATCATAAACATAAACATAAACATAAACATAAACATAAACATAATTATAAACATAAACATAAACATATACATAAACATAAACATAAACATAAACATAAACATAAACATAACATAAACATAAACATAAACATAAACATAAACATAAACATAATCATAAACATAAACATAAACATAAACATAAACATAAACATAAACATAAACATAAGCAGAAGCAGAAGCATAAGCATAAGCATAAGCATAAGCATAAGCATAAGCATAAGCATAAACATAAACATAACCATAATTATAAACATAAACATAAGCATAAACATAAACATAAACATAAACATAAACATAAACATAAACATAAACATAAACATAAACATAAACATAAACATAACATAAACATAAACATAAACATAAACATAAACATAAACATAAACATAAACATAAACATAAACATAAACATAAACATAAGCAGAAGCATAAGCATAAGCATAAACATAAACATAACCATAATTATAAACATAAACATAAACATAAACATAAACATAAACATAAAAATAAACATAAGCATAAATATAAACATAAACAGAAACATAAACATAAACATAAACATAAACATAAACATAAACATAAACATAAACATAACATAAACATAAACATAAACATAAACATAAACATAAACATAAACATAAACATAAACATAAACATAAACATAAACATAAGCAGAAGCATAAGCATAAGCATAAACATAAACATAACCATAATTATAAACATAAACATAAACATAAACATAAACATAAACATAAACATAAACATAAACATAAACATAAACATAAACATAAACATAAACATAAACATAAACATAAACATAAACATAAACATAAACATAAACATAAACATAAACATAAACATAAACATAAACATAAACATAAACATAAACATAAACATAAACATAAACATAAACATAAACATAAACATAAACATAAACATAAACATAAACATAAACATAAACATAAACATAAACATAAACATAAACATAAACATAAACATAAACATAAACATAAACATAAACATAAACATAAACATAAACATAAACATAAACATAAACATAAACATAAACATAAACATAAACATAAACATAAACATAAACATAAACATAAACATAAACATAAACATAAACATAAACATAAACATAAACATAAACATAAACACAAACATAAACATAAACAAAAGCATAAATACCAACATAAACATAAACATAAACATAAACATTAACATTAACATATACTCGTAACGCTCAACACTTTGAACGATGGAACTATTATATTAAAAAAAAGCTAGTGTGTAGATATCGTTTGTTTCATCTTTGTGTTCTTTTGTGTTCACTGTTTATTCTTAGATAAAACTTGTGGCCAAATTTTAGAGATTTTATAAAATATAAACAGCTAAATCGTTCTTAATTGAAGCTTGTTGTAAATTTTTGCAGATATTATTGCATATATTTTGCATATCTAAATGATTAAGTTCCGAAAAACACATTACTCTCGATATAAAAAACACGAATTGACCATTTCAGCCCTTGAAAAGACTTTTACCAAGCCTCTATTGATCAATTGTGTTTTACGTGTAATTAAATGTTTGAGCACAAATGAACGAGAACTGGACCTACAAGTTTTATGCCGACACCGAACGGCTTATGTCGTCAGAAAATTTACATGACAGTTTTTTTTGGTTAGACTATACCAACGCTCAGGGGATGCCCCCTATAAATGTGTAAGCAGTGTGTTGGCTCGAAAGATAGGTGATAGTTATTTGGTGAGTGGATGGAGATGGAGTACTGTCAGTGAAGATTTTCTTCAAACTTGCACAGCTTGAAACTACCATGAAACACGCTTTCACGCTGAGAAACTGAAGTCTTATTAGTTTCATATATTGTAACTTCCGCATCTTGCTTTTGCTTTTTTATTAGTTTAGTAATATCTGCTGCAATATTTAATATATTCATTTTTTATTCCTTAGATTTTTATAAAGATTCTGCACCACCTATAACTTAAATTAAATCAGTCGTAATCGCTGCTTGACTGTTGACTTTTCCACAACTTTACCATGCGACTAAGAAACAAAATATTTCAGTATTGCGAGGTTCTGTTATGCATTGAGGTAATGGTTGAACTCTTCCTTGAACTCTTACCACTTTTACAGAAAGCTGAGGCAACCAACATTGATCTCGATGCACAACAAGGTTGAGAGAGGATGAAATACTTGCATCCCCTATCAAATATATAACACGTCGTTGAATTTGGTTTAGAAACTCCAAGTAAGATCTTGAAGCCCCTGCCAAAATGTGAGAAAATGACCAGCTTATGGGTTCTTTAGTGTTTTTTGAGGAATTTCTTTTACAGCTCCCTCTGATTTATTTTTTTTTTTCAAAATTGAGACCAATTGTGATTGATTTTTCGTCCCCATAAATTTTTCGTCCCCAGCCATTTTCAAAAAACACGATTACTAAAAAAAAACTAACATTGCTTTTATAATAGTAAAGAAACAAATAAACAAATGGTCATTTGGTTTTTATGCTTAAACAAGAGGAATACAACATCTTTCTGAATTATACTTCGAGTTTAAAAAATCACAAAATGTCTAACTAATTTTACTTAAGGTTTGTCCCAGAAAAAAAGTCCTTTTGTTTTTTTTCTTATAGCACAAAAACTTATTATTTTTCCAAAAAAAAAAATTTCTGTTTTTTATTAAAAGAGTACTGTTCAATAAGCCAACATTTGAGAAATACTAAAAAAGAAACACTCAAAAAATTTTTAACTTTTTGATCAAGGTCCTTTTTTAGTGTTTTCACCGTCTTTTTGTTGACTGTAGTGTATGCCTGACGCCATTGATGTCCAAATATTTCCATGTTTTTCGCAGTTTGTTTTGTCTTCTGAAGATTTATTTTTATAACAGCCCATTCGAGTTCGGAGCAATTCAGAGGATTCACAATTTTTGGTACCACGGTGACTTTGTTGGCTTGTATTAATTCAAAGTTCTATGGGCGTAGTAAGCTGTTGCTAGGTCTGACCAAAATAGTACTGAATTTCGGTGCTGACTTATAAAAGGCAGCAAACACCGCTTCACACACTCTTTGATGTAAATTTCAGCGATGATAATGCGGTCTGTCATAAATTCTTTACTTCGAAAGCCACATTTGCAAATGACGTATCATGTATTTCTTTGGAAATTTGGTATGCTTTTGTGTTGTAAATTTCGAAAATACTTCACCCTTTTTAACCGCAGTATAATATTCATATCCAGGTAACTGCTTGGAATCTGCGTTGCATTACGTTTCATCGTCCATGATCACGCATGATCTAATTTGGTCTGGTACTAGAGATACAGTTTTCGAGTCCTCTTTTTAGCTTCAGCGTCTTTTTCTTGTAACCTTTCAGGTATTTCTTGCTCTTTGTAACTCCTCAGGTTGTAACATTATTAAATCTGCTGAACAGTTGATTTCGACGTTCCCGCTTTTGCCGTTGCATCACGTACCGAAATGCCTGGATTCTTCAAAAATAGCCGCTTAACTTTTTGAGCCACCCTTTGTTTCGCTAAACCACTTCTTTTACCTGATAAAGGAGTAGTTTCCTTTATAATGCAGTAGTCTCTTTAATGGTCCTTCCGACAGTTTTTAGGCACAAGCAAACTTCCTGAGCATTATTTATTTACGTAATGTCTAAGTTTTCTAAGTATTTGCTTGCAAATAATTGCTTTTCGCATCTGTTCTTGTTGAGAAGACATCTTTTCACATGCTCAAATAGTTCACTAACAATTATTATTTTTGGAATCTGCAATATTTATATTTTATTTAGGTATCAAATATGTTGCCAAAGAATTGATATTTTTATATTAATAGACTAAAAATAAATTGATTTTTTTTCTGGGTCAGACCTTATTTCCGTTTGATAAAAAATGCAACATTGTATATTTAAAATCAAGTAGTTTTATTCTTCCGAAATTTTAGTTAAAACTTAGTATTGTATGAATACTAACTTTTTGAGTTTAACAGAAAAGTTTCTGCTTTTTAACAGTCTGCATAAGAAATCATATTCCTCATTTTGTATCTGTTGTGCAAAAATTCTTTGTTTGATGTAATATGCCATAAATTTCGGATTGGTGTGTTGTAGATCTGTATTTCTCGTCGTAAAGGGTTTTAGATAGGTATGGAATAACAGTAGTGTTTAATTACTACTATTTCGGACTTTTTCAGCATTAGCTCTTAAGAATTGAACCAAAGATCATTGAAATATGTCAACGATATGGATATAGTTAAAAACATTTGAAGTAAAAAAAATTTATCCACGACCCCTTTGTGTGAAATTGTTAAATGTGCCAAAAACAATATTTTACAAAATAGCGTTTTTTCTATTTTCTGTGCTTTCTTTAGCTTGCAATATCAAAACCAAAATTTTATATAAGCTGACCACAGTTTTCTCCAGCAATAATTAAAGTAAAATTGCTATAAGATGCAGCCGACTTTGCTAAACCAGAACCTTCTTCGAATTCAATTAGAACTGACATGAAAAAGGAGGAAAGCAGGATTCACCACAAACAGCAAAGACAAAAGTTAAACTTATATTAATAGTAAGCCATCAGACCATTCAAATTTTATCACCTTTTTAATGTTGCTTTTTATTTATGATAAAATAAAAAGTCATAAATACGGAAAAATTAACAACACCACAAAACAAAACTGAATTCTCCATGCTGTTGCTGTAGTGGGTCATCCAGCCCGTGTAGATGCCAAGGAGAACATCTACCGGTGATCCACGGTGCTTTAATGCGGAAGTTTACCAAAAAATTCGCTGTATTTTTTAGTGCAATTTCACTATTGTAGAGAAGTTGGAAGCAACAACAATTTTCTAATGAGTGTTACGATAAAAATAAAAATATATAATTGTAAAGTTAACATACTTAAAAGTTAGGCTCTGCCATGATTCGTTCAAGTAAGTAGTAACGAACAAAAAAAAAAAACAAAAGATTACAGAAAAGGTTTCTTTGGATCGTAAAACTGAGAAATAAAGTAATAAATGCCGAAAAGCCAACAAAGCCAAATCCACTTGTTTTTTTTTCAAAATTTTCAACTTGTTATAAAGTCATAAAAATAAACCTTTACAAGATCTGAAAATAGCAATATCTGAACAGTATCTTTAGTGGCTGCTGAGCTGTCCTCGACCAGCGCTAATGATGCGCTTGCTCGAGTTACTAAACTCCAGATAGTAAAGTGATTTTAATAGTTTTTTAAATAGAAATCGAATTTGGTAGCTCGTGTCACTCACCAGTATGCATTCATGTCCATTCCACAGCGCAGGTGGAAATATCTTCATTAGCTTAACATTTTTGGTCAAACTGTTATGGGGTCATTAAGTTGTTTACAATGACAGGCATGCATGTCAATGGAGCTGGTAACAAGTATTATAATATTGTATTTACATTGTTAACAAGCTCTAATTACTAAAATATGCACAATGTTCTTGTTATAGTTAAATTGAAGCTGTGTTAACTTTTGTGAATCATTGAATAGTTTTTTTGCCTGTCCTGGACCAGATACAAGTTTTACTAATGACATTGTTTGAAGTCGAACTATTGTTCTTAATTGCTTAATGGAGCTCTCTTCTGAGTTTTTATGGACTTCATTAGTTCATAGGCGGCGCCATCGGTGGTTTTTTATTCCTAGTATTTTTTTCTTTTCAATAACTACTCTCCAAATATGTCGGCATTGAGGCTTTAATGTTGTCATATTTACACTGATGAAATCATCTTTAAACTTAATAAAAAAAATGTTTAGTTGCATCGGTTACTTAGAGGCAGAGGAAGACTGCACATGGTTTTATTGCCTCGCAAAGTTTGATCGGTACTTCAAAAGCATCTTTAAAGTGGTGTGAAATTCCATGAGTATGGTTAAATCTGTTAACTAAACGTCACTTTGAACTTTTGGCTAAGTAGGTAGTAAAACAAGCAGATGATCGTTGCTTATGCAAGAGTCTTGTTTGACGCATTGGTTGGGCAAATGGCTATAAGTGGTGTGTTAAAGTTGAATTGGCGATAACATAAATGTTTGATTATAGTATTTTTGCTGCAGAAATAATTTTATCTTAGCTTCATATCTTGCTGCTTCATTTGTACTTCTGTCGTTAAATTTTCTCACTTTAATTCAATAAAGCTAAAGACCATTTCTTTGTATAGGTCAGTTAATTTTGATTTTTGTTCCTTCGCGCTAAAAATTATCAGTTTTTCTGTTTATTTGCATGTAGTGTAACATAGTAAAAAGATTATATTCGATAATATCGTCTGTCTACAACACGTAGAGTTTGAATAGCCGAAATGATTTTCACTTTAGGCATAATACCATATTTTATACTCAAGTGGCCAGGTACCCAACTTCAAATAGCAGTGTGAACATACAATTCTTGTAAGTCTGATTAGCACAAATTTTCGACATGTTCCTTTGCTTCATATTCAGTAAATACCTTTAAGGTATTAGAAATTTTTAAGTCATTAAGAAAATTTTCAATTTTTGATTAAAAAATATTTATGTACAAACTGTATGATAACAGTTCATCAATATTGACTAGGACTTGTAGGACTTGTTAATGGTACCAAACCATTTTGTATTTAATAGTTGCTGAATTAATGTGTTTTGCATGAACCACCAAAATGACTTTTTCACTTTGTGGCTGCTTTACCTTCGAATAATCCTAGTTTGATTCGACTCCTAGTTTTGCCTTTTCGTTGAATTAGACCGCTAGGCTCTTTGATAAAATTGCGATGTTCTAAGAAAAGTGAACACCAACACCACCGATATTATTTTGGGAAAAATACTTAAGGTAAGTGAAGGTATTTCCGTTCCATTAAGGAATTTTTTATTTGAAATTGAAATTTTGACCAAACGGTAAATGTTGGACATTTTCCGCGTCCCCGAAATAGCCCTGAATCTCATCCAAAAAACGATTAATAAACCGCAAGTCTAAATTAGAGCTTGTGTATCAAAATGTCAGTGGTCTTAACTCCAAACTTTCCGATATTTTCATAAACAGTTTTGATTTTGAATATAACATTATAATTTTTACAGAGACTTGGCTTCGCTCTAATATCTTAAATTCTGAAATAATGTGCAATAAATATCAAATTTTTCGTAAAGATCGTCATGATAAGATCGGTGGTGGTGTTTTGATAGCTGTTCAAAACTCGCTTGTATCTGAAGAATTGACAATTCTTGACACCGGTGACATTGAGTTCATTTGTGTTGCAGTTAAATTAAATAATGGTATTATTTATGTTACCTGCTCTTACATTCCTCCTTAATGTGACTTAACAATGTATTTAAAACACTTACACGCCATCGAAAAAGTTCATAATTTGTTAAAAAATAAAGACGTTCTTATTGTGCTGGGTGATTTTAACCTACCTTTTGTGACTTGGAGATCGTCTGACGATTCTTCATTTCTTACTCCTGTTTCCAATAGTGATTGCATAAATGACTTCTTAGATAAGCTGTCTGATCTGTGTCTTCAACAAGTCAATGATATTTTAAATATAAACCACAGAACCCTAGACCTTGTATTTGTAGATAGATGCACTACTGTTTATCTCCATTGTTCGAATCCCGTATCTGTTCCAGAAGATATACATCATCCAGCTCTTGAAATAACAGTTTTACTCCCCCACGAAAAAGAAGGTAAAGTAACTTCTGATGCGAGAAATAAAAAAGTTTATAATTTTAAGAAAACGGACTATGTAAAATTTAATTCCTTACTTTTGAAGACTGATTGGTCTCCAATTTTAACCAGCGGAACATCATATTCATATTATGACGTCGAATTTTATGTACAGTTTTTTAATGATACTCTGCAAAGGTGTTTCTTATTGTCCGTCCCAAAAAAAAGGTGTTTCTCCAATCCTTTAAATCCACCCTGGCTAAAAAATGATCTAAAGGCACTTAAAAATTTAAAAAATCGTTTATTTAAAAAATATAAAATATCTGGTTCTAGTTTAGACTTTGCTTCCTATTCTTCTTGTCGTTATAGATATCAACTATTAAATAAACAATGCTATTCTGCTTATATAATTACCATAAAATCTCAATTTAAAGATGATCCAAAACTTTTCTATAGTTTTGTTAACTCAAAACGTAAAGCCTCCAGCTTTCCACCCCTTATGAAATTCAATCAGGAAGAATCTCATGTTTGCAAACTTCTTTAAATCAACTTACTCCGATATACCATTTAATACTAGCACGGTGTATCCTTTTCTCCCGCCAGTTAACTCTTTTGAAACTCCTGTAATGGACCCAAATATTGTTATGTGTTATCTTCGACAAGCTGTATTTTAAAGCAATGTGCTACAAGACTATGTACTCCTCTAGCCAACTTTTTTAACATTTCCTTGCATAGTGGTTATTTTCCTATTATATGGAAGGATTCTTATATTATACCCCTTCATAAATCTGGCTCCAAGATAGATGTTTCTAACTATCGAGGAATTGCAAAATTAAGTGCAATCCCTAAGTTATTTGAGAAAATCATAACTGATCAATTAACCCACTCCGTGTCTTCCACCATTTCTGTCTTTCAATATGGTTTTCTGAAGGGTAAGCCCACAACAACAAACCTCTTAGAGTTTACTACGCGTGTTATAAATAGTTTTACTTTGGGAATGCAGACTGATGTTATTTATACGGACTTTAGCAAAGCTTTCGACAGTGTTAATCATAATCTTCTTTTGAAAAAACTCCACCTTATTGGGTTTCCTGTCACATTATTAAATTGGATAAATTCGTATCTATCTAGACGTACTCAAAAGGTTTTATATAAAAATTCTCTTTCAAAAAGTATTTCGGTCACTTCTGGCGTTCCTCAGGGCAGTCATCTTGGACCGGTTTTGTTTTTACTATTCATTAATGATCTTCCTTCGGTAATAAAACACTGTAACGTCTTAATGTACGCTGACGACGTGAAACTTTTTCTTTGTTACAAATCACCCGAAGAACGACATCTTTTACAATCTGATCTAAATAGACTTGTGGATTGGTGTAGCTTAAATATATTAAATCTCAACTTAAAAAAATGTAAGCAAATGACATTCTCGCGAAGATCTGCTAGTAACATAAATTACACTATAAATAACACTAACTTAGAAATAGTTTCCAGTTTTCTCGATCTTGGTGTTATTATGGATTCAAAACTTCGCTTCAATCTTCACGTTAATATGGTGATAAATAAGGCAAGAGGAGTCCTTGGTTTCATTAAAAGATGGGCTAAAGAATTCAGTGATTCCTTTACTACTAAATTATTATGTACCTCTCTGGTAAGGCCAATTCTTGAATATGCATCAGTTGTATGGAACCCACAGTATAATGTCTACATCGACGCCATAGAATCCGTTCAAAAACAGTTTTTACTTTTTGCTTTACGTCATAGTCGTTGGAACCCCAATATTATGCTTCCATCGTATGAAATACGCCTTAAAATTATCTTACTACCTTCCCTAAGAAGCAGAAGAATGATGCTTAATGTCATGTTTCTGTATAAATTACTTCGTGGCGAGATTAATTCGGAATATCTCATCTCAGCTCTAAATTTTAACATCCCAAGGAGAGGAACTAGACATTTTCTGTTTTTCAAGTTGAGTCAGTGCAGCTCTAATTACGCCCTTCATCAACCTTTACGATGTATTTGCAGTGATTTCGATGATAACTTCAACATGATTAATTTTTCTGATTCGGTAGACGTCTTAAAACGGACAATTTTATTACATTTAAATAATTAAATCAATTTAACTTCGTCCTGTTATACCTAACGCAGTTTTATAACAATGTAATATTGGTAATTGAGATTGTTCTGTCTCTCCTTTTTGTCTCGATATTATGTTTTATAAAGTAAGCACCATCAAATATGAATCGTTTTTAAAACTTACTTTTTAATTATTCAATAATTTAATTTTTAATCGAATTGGGATTTACGTGCTCATGTGGCTTCCTGATTTGAAATTAGACTGAGCTCACACTATCACCTGGATTGGTGTGCCAGAGTATATCTCTTTTCCACACAAGTTTATGCCTGCGTTGGCCCAAATGCATATCCAACTAATTGGGATTTTGATTTGGCGGATATGAGACTTATCTCATTTCCACGTAGGTCCTTGGGTTGGACAATGGCCGCAAACCAGTTAAAATGAGTTTAGTGTTTTTGATTGTTTTTCGGGTATCTTAAATTAATAATTACTATTATTTAATTCGATGTTGCTTATTTATATAGAATCGAGTATACTTAAATACGCGTTTATATATATTCAATTTTTAAATTCCGCTGAAAAGCCAATTAATGTGCTTAGTGGAAAATCCTAATTGCCAATAGTGGTTATGTTTTAGTACGTAGGTGCATTCTGTCTGTCCCGGCTGATTCGGGCAGATTTTAGAATGTGAATCGTGCATGCGTATAGGACGGGTATACGTATCTTTGGAAGATTTCATACCTCCGGGCGAATCCAAAAAAAAAAAAAAACTAACAAAGATATTAATTTTATTATGGTTTCATTTCACGAAAGGGCATTATTTTTATATTAGAGTTTTTAAATTTCCAGTTTCCTTTTCACAAATATTTAACTAAAATATGTTTTCTAAAACCCTTAAAGGTTTGTATCTCCGTCCGAAAAATGTTGTCTGAAAACTAATTCCGTCCTACTGTATTGGTATTTGCGATCTAATTTTTGATTATTTTGATTTTGAGTCGATGGTAGTTTTATTTGTTTTTTATTAAAAATGGGAGAAATACATTTGCAAATACATTCAAAAAAGGTCTCCGAAGTCACCAGCTGGAATCTGATTTTCCTATAGCCCAATCCTTAGGATAATTAACCAAAATACTAGGTGGAAGACGTTTGTAGGAGAAAATTGCAAAAGTGGGCATAAGTCTACCGTCAGCTGAGGCGCCAACAGAGACTAGCTGGAATGCATATAAAGTGAGCATTTGCTCCGACTCGATTTTTGAAGTAAAAAATTCATAAACTCTCTTTAATTTACTTGAAAAATCGAGTTAGAACAAAAGCTCTCTTTTTATGCATTCCAGCCACATTCTTTATCGTGATTGCCGGATCTTATGTACGCTTCTTTACTTCCTCGTTTGGTAGGTACTGGTTGACTTTTTGGACAAAGGAAAAAAGCTGTTTCATCACAATTAAAAATACTACTTGATACTTTTACTTGATGGATCTTCCAAAATATCAAGATGGTTGTGTTCTCTTAAATAAGTTTTTACCCTATCAAACCAAGCTCTTATCTTTGGTTCAGTAACAGAAATTCGAGAAATTGTTAAACACTGGAGTACTCTTCGACTTACAGTGTGGTTTCTTTTTAAAAATGCATCAAACCAACACCTTTCTGGTATTCCATTCCATTCCAATTTATTGGGGCGATTCATCTCTATATTGAGTTTGGAAACGCATCCTATTAGTTGATGTTTGGTGACTGAAAATACTATTTCAGCTAAGTGGAGAGCCCATTTTACAATAAGACCTTCTTGTTCCGATATAAAGACTTTAGGGGGTCCTGGGCAACTTTTTGCTGTGTACTTATTATGCATTTTTTGCTTGGGTATTTTATAAATTTTTGCTGCTCTATAGCACGATAGCGTGCCATATTTTATATCGTAAAGGGCCAAACTTTGGGACTCTTTTGTATAATTTCGATTCTTTTGGCTTATTTTAAAAGACGAAAAGACAAAAATTTTATAAATAAAAATTAAAATGCAGCAAGATCACAATCTTAAGCAGAAAATATACAGCAGATCATTCTATCAAAATTTCTATCAACACTAATTATTAAACTATACATATTTCCGCAATACCCTTTTTTATTTAAACTAGCACGTAATTACCAATTTAAGTTTGTTAAATCCTTTCTATAACACGGAATTAACAAAATAGTGAAAAAAGTTTGTGCTAATTCTGTTCCACATAATTCTCAATGTCAAAATTTTAGCAGAAATATTTGAAATAATGTCTTTAATTACAAATTATAGTGGTTAAATATTGGGGGTTGGAATTAGTTTTAAAGGTTTTCTAAGAGATGGCGTAACTATCAATAGATCGCATCGGGCACACCTGTGACTATATTCATTTCAAAGCACATTGTCTAAGCTTCATTTTTCAGTATGTGTCATTCCACTGAAGTGTAAACAACATATATTTTTTTCTCTGTGAACATGTCGACTTTCGTTCCAACAAAACGCAATTTGCGGGAAGGTTTACTTTTGTGCTTCCATTTGAAGAAAAAAGCGGTTGAAGCACAACGCACGCTTACTGAGGCTTACGGGGACTATGCTCCATCGATTTCTACTTGTGAGTACTGGTTCCGTCGGTTTAAAAGTGGTGATTTTGATACGGAAGACAAAGAGCGTCCGGGCCAGCCGAAAAAGTTTGAAGATGAGGAATTGGAGGCTTTGCTCGATGAAGACCCGTTTCAAATCCTTCAAGAATTGTCAGAATCATTGGGAGTCGACTTATCAACGGTCGGCAAATGCTTGAAGGCCATGGGAATGATTCAAAAGCAAGGAAATTGGGTGCCGTACCAGTTGAAGCCGAGAGACGTTGAACGGCGATTTTGCATGTGCGAACAACTGCTTCAACGGCATAAAAGGAAGAGTTTTTTGCATCGTATTGTCACTGGCGATGAAAAGTGGATCCATTACGATAATCCTAAGCGAAAAAAATCGTGGAGACCACCCGGCCATGCATCAACATCGAGGGCCAAGCCGAATATTCATGGCGCCAAGCTTATGCTGTGTATTTGGTGGGATCAGAAGGGTGTCGTGTACTATGAGCTGCTAAAACCTAACGAAATCATCACTGGGGAACGCTACCAACAACAATTGATGCAATTGAGCCGAGCCTTAAAGGTTAAACGGCCGGAATATGCCAAAAGACACGACAAAGTGGTTTTTCAACATGACAACGCACGGCCACATGTTGCAAGAACCGTCAAGGAAACGTTGGAGGCGCTGAATTGGGATGTGCTACCCCACCCGCCTTATAGCCCAGACATAGCCCCTTCCGACTACCACCTATTCAGATCGATGACGCATGGCTTGGCTGAGCAGCGCTTCACTTCTTACGAGGATACCAAAAAATGGGTCGATTCGTGGATTGCCTCAAAAGACGAATCGTTCTTCCGGCGCGGAATCCATATGCTGCCAGAAAGATGGGAAAATGTTGTAGCTAACGATGGACAATACTTTGAATAATATACATTGTTCCGTTGTTTCTAAATAAATGCTCAAAAACCGAAAAAAACCTTTAAAATTAATTCCAACCCCCAATACCTACAGTTGCACTCGTTAACTAAAACTTACGCTCTTATTAAAATTCCTGCTTACTTAAATGATGGCTAATATAGCTTTTTTGATAGAATTTAATACTAAAAAACAAGATTTAGGCATATAAATCATAGGACGTAATTAGTTTTTAAGAATGTGTATTGTTCCTACTAAAGGTATGCAGCGAACCATCCGTTCTACTTGTACAAACAGATATAACAAGTAAAAACCTGATAATATTGGTACAAATACAACAAGGAGTAGAACAGAACAAATGCTTATATGCTTTGGAATGAGCAGAGAGCTTATCATCTCTTTCTCTGGTTCTCATTATAGTGTAAGCTTTTTTTCTCTTTATCTGTTCCACTAAGTGGAGTATCTGTATTAACCCTTTTTTAAATGGATATATCCATTTATGTTTTTCTATTTCTATTCTACTAAAAGTAAGTAATGGTGAGTGTCTTTCTGTGAATGGACGTTTTTCGTATTTTTGGCAAATTTAAAACATAAAAAAGTACTTAAATGCATTGTACTTATATAAACTGTTTCTTTTTTGTTGTTTATTTCTCTCTTTATTCTTAATGCTTGCTAGGTCACATACTCCAGATGTTCCAAATAAAGATAACAGTATTATCGATATATCTGTTTGTTCTGTATGTGCTCAAACTAGTATTTTTGATACTTGGTAATTTCACTCTCTCATACCTATTCCATCGTTATCTAAAAGAGAAATATTCCATGCATACTCAATGCTTAGAGAGCGAAACAGATACAAGTAGATATAAGAAAAAATAAGAACACACAAATGGTGTACTTGGATGGTTCTTTGCAGAACTTTAGTTCCTACAACATGTCAAACCGAAAACAAGAATCAGTAGCAATCAATATTGTTCAATAATTATCAAACAAAATTTTATTAATATTTGGTTAATCCGTGCAACATTAAAAAAATATTATGCTGGTAATTCCGTGTTATCTTTTAATTAATATTTTAAATAAATAACAAATGTAATCACAGCAAAAACACAAATACAGAAACACCAAGTGGGGCAACTAGCAAAATAAGCAAAAGAATTATAGATATTTACTTACTAATTACTAGTAGTAGCCTTAAGAAATTGCTCCTTTGAGCTTAATATTTTTCACAACTTCCACAGTAACACGTGCGTTTCTAATAAAGGTTTGCAAGCGACTGACAAAAAAAGTATTTTAAATAAATGAACATAGCTTTTTTACGGGTTCCCAAGTAAAACTTTTAATGCTTAAATAACACTTAAGGATTACCGAAAGAAATTTTTTTAAATTCGTGGACGAGTTTTCTTATTTTTGAGATTTAAAAAAACTAGAACGGAATTACAAGGTAGGACGGAATTGCCTGCAACTACCTTATCTTAATGAATGATAAACTACATAATTTAATTCTTACAACCAGATTTCTATTCACATATGCCATATTATATATCTGTTGACTTTTGACATAACCACTTTTTTCAAAATTACTTAATTTCTAGGAGAGCAAAAAAACTGCTTCACAAAATAATTTGTGTAGGGGAGAGTGGTCCCATACAGACCGTCCAAATGAGAAAGTCCATTAAGGTGTCAAAAATTAATTTTTTGCTAAGTTCAAAGTTTTACTCTCTGTAGAGGGAACATTTTTCTATTTTTAACGCCAGTTAGTGAGGTTTGTGAGTGTCGTTAAGTGGGAGATACCGAAGCAAAAGTAAAACTCAACTGTTTTGACGTTCTTAAAAATGGTGGTCCGAAACCGACCCCTTTTTTTTGCAGCGAATAGCGAGAAAGAGAGAAATTTCGAATTCCCATTGTAATTTGTTAGTGAAACACTAAAATTTGGAATGAACTTAAATTACACAGTACAACACATGATTTGCCAACTCAATTCTGAGAACAGTATGTGAAATTAGACCCAAAAAGAAGAATTTCTGCATGATTCGTTTTGTCTTCTTACCTGCCAAAATATTTTCAATATCGATTTGAAGTTAGTACTATCGTATAGGGGAATTTATCACGTTTTAGGCCCTGTTGTTTGACATAGCTCGACAACCACAAGCCCGATTTAGTTGAAATAAATTTTAAAAAATTAAGAATTACAATTTCCTTAATCTGTTCATATATTGTTTTCATATAAAAGCAACAGTTTCCAAGTTAAAAATAAGCGCATGAAGAAAAATTTTTTTTTTTTAAATTCATAAAAAATACAAACGGAAATAAGTTTCAAGTCGAGTTACTTTTTCGCAAAGTCACATAACCTATGAGCAAAATGAGACAAAGATCATAAAAATCGATGCACGCGTTTCGCTTTTGTTCGCAACTGAGTAAAGGTATGAATTTCAAAAATCAGTTATAGCCACCACCCTTAAAATAAAAATAAAAATAAAAATTAAAAAATTATAATGCAAAAAAAAAAATTTATTTATAAAAATTTATTAAAAATAAAATAATATGCAATTAATACGCAATTATAATATGCATAAAAACAAAATTTAGAACATTTTTCAATTATTGGCAATATCCATCCTTGTAGAAGTTGACGCTTGTGGTTCTGATGATCTTGTTTTCTTCGTAGGTTGTTCATATTCATGGTCTGAGTCTGTATCGTCATCCGAGATACACATACTATTCAAGGGCGTGTTTCTTTCACTGTGTCCACCAGATTCAATGTCTTCATCTTCGGTGCTTTCTTCAAACTGCATAATTGTGGAACTCCACCAACAAACCTCCGCAAGCAATGCATCCAATTTTTTGCTTTTGAACCGCTTTTTAATTGGCATGGTCACCTGGTGGAACCTCTCTCCTTGTTCCTCTGATTCCTGAGGTGATTGTGCCAAAAAGGTATCGAGGTGGTGGTGCAAGAAATGCAATTTCAGAGTCATGGATGCACCGATTTTTTCGAAATAATACAGCAACCTGTCCACTCGTTCTTTCCTAGAACGCCTTCTATTGCTTCTTTCAATGCGTTCCATGCATGTTGGTGGTCGTGATGCTCTGAAAGCAAATTTGTGAAAGAATCACTTTTGATCAATTTCCGAATATCAGGTCCATTGAGAATACCTGTTTTCGATTTGTGTTACCGGTTCTGATCCATTATTTTCAATATCGGGTGTCCAATCAGCATCATCCAAATTGGTCGGATTGGTGAAAACGGTTTCGGCTAGCAGGGACACAGTATCCGCAGGGCGTTGCACTGAAAGTGTGGCAGTAAATGCAGCAGTGTATACTTTTGCTTTCAATTGTTTTCTGTTTAATCCAGGACGAAAATTTATGCATGCGTAGCACCTGGATTCATCATGTCCAGTTAGGTCTTCCACCCAAATTACTGGTTTTATAAAAGACAACTTTCTACTTTTTCCGTGCATCCATTTTAGAAGGGTAGTATAACAACTGTTGCACACTGTGTTCGGCGTAAAATTTGCACCACTTAAATCTGCTTCATCGAAATAATTACAATACGCGGTTTTGAATTGCTCAGTAAACAAATTTTTTTCGATCTTTTTTCTGTATTTTTCGGACGATATGACCACAAACGTAACAAAATTCATCCAAATTTGGGCACTTGTTGTTTTCCATATTGATATATTTTATGTTTTGTTGTTATTCACTTTTAAAAAACTGGAGAAAAATCACTTTCACTGTTCGCGTTCGTCGGCACTGCCTGAGTGACACAAATCGATCAATGCACATCTATAAATACTACGTATTTTTCAATATTTTACTGCCAGGTACTTATAAATGGGCGCATATTTTAAGGGTGGCTGGCTATATACCTGATTCAGCACTTGTACGTTTCAAATTGTGCAAAACTTTCCAAATAATCAGCACCCTTAAATGTGGGTTTATTTATTATTTTGTTTATTCCTTTTTTTTTTTAATTCTCAGAATCATAAAAAAGGTGTCAATGTTTTCTCCAAATATTGTTGTGCATAAAACGTGAAAAATTCCCCTATACGATAGTTACTAACTTCAAATCGATATTAAAAATATTTTGACAGGTAAGAAGACAAAACGAATGATGCAGAAATTCCTCTTTTTGGGTCTAATTCGCACATACAGAATTGAGTTGGCAATCAATGAACTGAAAAATGTTGTACTGTGTTATTTGTGCATTTATTCAAATACCTTTTAAGGCTATGTTTTGAAAATAAAAATGAACACATAAAGTAGCGATTTTTTTTTGTGATTTTTCGTTTAAATGTTTGTCCCATTTCTAGTAAAACATGTGCGATTACCGTCAGAAATAAATTAAAATCATTTGTTGTCACTTTTTGCTCTTCATTACGATGCAAAAAAAAATGGGAGTCGGTTTCGGACCAATCCGACCATATTACACTAGGCAACCAGTGAAAATGAACAAGGCCTAATAAGTTACGATATCATTTTATTTAACCTTGTTTTACTGGCACTTTTCAATACGTATTTAATTATTAAAAATTCGTAATTTTTTATCCTCCTACGAATAGAATTCGTAGAATGGGCGTAGTTTATTATGCATTTCGAATATTTTTTTCGTATTCGTACAAAAAAAAAAAGTATATTGTACGAATACATTCACGAATAATACTTAATTACATAGTTACGAAATAACCTTTTGTTCAGCTGGGGTTTGAACCGCGGTTCTTCAGCTTATGGGCCACGTACTCTTTCAGTAGGCTACGGAAGCCTTGCAATCACACATTTCCTTATATTCGGTAATGGTTCGACAAACCAGTCTGAACGATTTCAATTGTAAATTTTTTAAACTCATCTAAAATTTTCTTACCTTCTACGAATAATGCATACTACAAATATAATGAAAGAAATTACGCAGTTACTCCTACGAGAAATTGACGAATGTTACGGAATGAAGAAGATTAGTCGAAGATTATTCTTCGTAGCAATAGATAGCAAAGGGAATTTGATTCAATAACAGATATAAACTTTGACGATAAGCAAATTTCTTAAGTTATTGCAAACAAGCAGAAGACAAAGTAAATAGATTTAATAAAAAAATGAATGTTTTCTAAAAATAGGCTTGTTTTTCTACCGTAAAGATGATCTGATATGCATTTTTTTAATGTTCCTAAACTTAATAAAATGACAAACAATCCTGCAGCATTTAAATTTAAGAAAGTTTTAGCAATCTAGGCGAGAGCAAAACTTGTAATTCAAAAGCGAAAGAAAAAATTAGAAAACTTAATAAAGTAGGCCAATTTTTGGATCAAGGACTAATTTTTGAAAAAAATCTTATATCGTATTAAGCATACGATTTTACATAAGAATTTGTTATAGTCAAAAGTTTTTTTATGACATCAATGTAAATAGGAAACTCGATTTGAAACAACCATTTTATACTTCTTAAATTTCATGTTATTTAGCGGCGCCCACCCAGTTTGAGAATTTTCTGGACTGTTTTTCGAGTCACGTGCTTATATTGAACTAGGATTAAGAATGAAGCCTTGCAGGAGGTTCTGGAATATGTTAAGAAAATGTATGAAACCCAAAACAAATCGTATATGCATGTATATATATTTATACGTTTTGAATTAAGAAAAAATTAAATTTTTAAATCATTTAGACAATAGGTATGTTGCCGTACTCGATTGTAGTAACTTGCAAGCTGCTAGAACTGAATCATGTTGGAAAAACAAATAGGTAGATTGATGTCAATGCGGTGTGATATCCAGTGAAAAATATCTACCATAGCATGCGGGGAACATTTCAAGAATAGCGACAGCTAAAATTTTTAATTTTTGCGAATGATATGGATTTTGACCTTCTTATTCCAAATCTGAAAAATTTCAGTCCACTCGAAATTGGTTAGAAATTAAAGACTTCCAAAGTTGAAAAATGGCCCAAAAATGTAGTTTGTTTTAACAAAAAAAAAAAAAATATCCCCAGACAAAATATTCGACAGGAAAACGGCATTATATCAGCATAATTGTGGCAAATGAGCAGAGTTCTGGCAGTATGTTGAAATGTGGTGGCGGCCAGTTTACTTTTAATCAAAAAAGGCTGCCAGAAAGTAGCAGCATGAAGGCATGGAAAAGTCAGTAGAAGGCAGTGTGTCGAAATTCGGCATTGTATTGGACGGCAACTGAAATGTTCAAGCAGCTCAAACATTTTTGTTTTTTCAGCAGCAGCCTTCCTACGCACTATAACGGCAGGCATATGAACTCTGTTGAATAAAACCATTATTTTGGCATTAAACTGAAATATTTGGGCAGGCTTAAAAGTTTTGTTTTCTACAGAACAGAATGCTTTCGCCCTATACTGGCAGGCACATGAACTCTATTAAAAACAGGCATTGTATTGGCATCCAATTGAAAGGGTCTAGCAGCTTAAAAATGTTTTGCTTTCTAGACAACAGAACTATCTCGTCTTATACTGGAAGACGCTTTTATTCTGTCTAACTCTTCTGAGCTCTAACTTTTTACTGGCTTTAACTTGAATTTTATGAAAACCTTTTTACATGTAACATGTGAACTTGACAGTTACAATTAATATTTTTTGCATAAAAAAACGTTATTTAAAAATTTATAAAGGTAAAGGTGCTTTATTCGTTTTCAATTATATGTACAAAACATAAGAAATATCATTCACATGTAATGCAAAATTAATTTTTTAATACATTATGGTGAAATTTACTGTATTTCAGAAGATCTGATATACTGGTGTACAAGAGTGACTTCAACATTTGATAAGACCGTCGGTTTTGAACAATTTTTAGTGCATTTGTTAATTACTACATAAAAATCTAGTTAATAGTATAAGTTAAATAGAGTGCTGCTCCGTCAAAATACCACATGAATGACAAATTCCTGGGGTCTTTAATGTACCTATTTTCGCATTGATTGCGATACAGTTTGCCATCGTAAATGTCTTCTAGCCTATCAAAATTTTCTTTTTTTTTCTAAAATGGTGAGCACTTGTTTGCATAAATCTGGGCGAAAAATAATTGCTTGCAGCTGTGCCCCTATTAAAAAGGTGAGCAGATATTCGAATTCGCCTTAGCTATTATATTCCTCGCATTTCCTTTTACTGGTCTGAAACAGTTTTTGCAGTGCGCCGTACATTCAATAGCAGAATTTATATTTATGAAATGTTTTTTAAAAACATAAGTGGAGAGGGGAGTTTTAGTGCATATGGATGGAATCAATCAATTCTAACAAACTGCTTAATGCAGAACCGCTTAGTTTGTGTCGTAAAACGTATGCTAGAATTGAGGTGAAGACTTCGGATGTTGATACCGGAGATTCTAGAACAAATCGATTTTTCCAGCAATCGGATCTTCACTATCCGTGTCTAATGCACAATTTTTTGATTCTGGAAAAGATGAGTGACCAGCGAATTCATCATCCTAATTAAAAACTTTAACTGATTATACGGTACAAACATTTCTCTGTCAAATTTCGTTTAAGAAATCTGCTTAATTTTTGCGTGTTGGGCTATGTTTTTATAGAGCAATAATTTTAAAACTCACCATTTCTTTCAATAAAACTGTTCGCACACGTTGTCTCTGGTATTGTTAGTGGCATTGCTATTATACCCACAGGAGTGGATTTCCTTCTTTGTTTGGGTTTGCTTACACCTGATATACTAAAGATAAACTTAAAAAAAAAACTTAGAAATTTACGTTTGAAAAATCTTACTCAAAATTGTATGTCACAACAATAAAGCCGTTCAAAATTTTGGTGAATCGAAAAAAATCGACAAACCCAAGGACAAAACTTTGTTAGTTGAATAAAAAAAGCTCAAATATATAAAATAACCTAAAATATATAAAAAACATAAAAGAAACCAATATTTTGCATTCAATGCCATGTTAATGCTCCATCCAATTGCCTGCCACTACCTGCTTGTACTCTGCTTTGTACATTCCCTGCCAAGTTGCTTCCACTGAACGCCACTTGCATGCTTTCTTATACATTTTTGAGCCTCTGTAAGCCAGTCTGCTGTTCTGTACAGTGGCAGTCAACTGGCTGGTTTTGGTACAATTCCCGCCCTGCCCTGCCAAAATTGGGCCAAAATAATTTCATTTCTATTCCAATAAACAGACTACCTGTCTGCCGTTTTAAGTTCATTTTCCGGCCAAAAATTTTGTCTGGGGATTGTTAAGTATTAGAAAATTTTTGTATTACTATTTTAAAAGTTGAAAACTTGGAGACTCAACAGTCATTACTGCGATTTTATTTAATGATATAGTTTATTAAAATATTAAGAATATTTGCTTTAGCAAAAAATTACTGAAATGTAGTACATGACAAAAATAATTAAAAATTTTTTTTAAATATTTCGGACATGATACGAGAAAGATTTTTACTCTATCCTTAAAATATATTAGATTTTCTTATGTGCACAAGCGTGCGTCAACCAGTGTAGTATGCGTATCATGTTTACAAAAGTAGTACGAATAATCGTAGTAAATAGAAGTAGTAGTTAATATAGGTTATATTTTGTTTATATTCATTCTAGATTCCTTTATGCCTTTTTCACCCTAAAAAAATGCTGCGGACGCCCATGATATTGACTATATTGTTTCCAAACCGAACTCCCAATTTGGTTCTTAAGAAGAAATCCTAAAGTATTTAAAAATCCGTTTACCTTAGATATATTTATATATGTAGTCAGATCTTTTCTTGAATACTGAATTTTAGTTTGCAGCCCATTCTATTTGCTTGCAAACAAAATCGAAAAAGATTCACTAAGTTTGCTGTCACATGTTTTTTTATGAGAGCATGCCTGGCTATAAAGAAGTATACTGCAAAGATTTGCTAGAATATGTAAAATTTTACGTTCGATTTAGAAACCTTAGATAGTATAATCTGTTCTACACTGACTTTCATAGAAAAAATTACGACCGCACTGAACGATATCTTGATGCTTGTCATTGTGAAATTTAGTCACTCACCGAATAGATTTTGCTGATAGCAGAGCAGGATTATAGACAGAGTTGTATTACACAGTTTTTTTATTTAATGATTTGTTAGGTATAGTAGAATAGATTTAATTAATAAATAAATTAATATAAAAAACAATCAAATTAATAAAAGAAATACCCTTGAAACCAATATCATGCAGAATAAAAAAAAAGACTGAAAAAGTTCGAATTAGGTCAATATTACAAATGGTGTAAAACACGTGAATATTTTTAAAAGCTAGGTTAAAGAGAAGGTAAAGAAAAATGTCTTTTTATAAATATTTAATTTCTGGGATTTCAAAAATAAACATATTAAAATTACAACTCTAAAATTAAAAGTTTTAAAAAACCAAACAAAAACTTTTTAAAATCTTTAATTTTCCAATAAATATTAACCTTGGAGATTAGCTTGACCTCAAGTGGAGCTCCAGTTCGTTTCTCCAATCTCCAGTGCTGGATATCAACTTAACCTCCCCTTGATATCCAAGCCATTCTCCAGGGATATGGACCTTCGATATCCAGTTGAGATAAGACTGGATCTCCACTTGATCTTCAAGGTCTTTCTCTAATCGATCTCTAACCCAAAATGAAAAATAAATAGTTTTTTAAGAGGAAGCTTTACCAATTATTTTTTTATTTCAATCAATGAAAATAGTTCTAAACCTAATATTACACATTTATATATTATTATTGAAAATGAAAACGTTTTGGTTGCATGCATTAATTATGTTCTGTAAAAGAAGACTTGTTTACATGTTTTTATAAATTAATGAAAATATTTTATTTTATTTTTTCGCTTATTTTAAAAATACAATAAAATTAAAAAATGTGTTCCAGTTCCACTCCTTTCGCTGAATGCAGCCATTGCTTATTTTCGACTTTATTCCACAAACTTAATATTTTGCTCTGAATTTTGAAACTTTCGCGAATTTTATATCTTAAGCCATTCGAGGCCGATATTTTACTTTTGTATTGCTAGACTTAAGAAGTCCAAAATACGTTTAATAAAAATACGAAAAATTATTTACGCGTGGACCGTAAACTGCACTTATGTCAAATTTGTTGCAGTTTCTTCATACTTTGTTCAATCAACTTTTATTATTTTGCTGCAATTCACAAATTCACTTTCCTACAAATACCAACAAGAAACACAATAACTAAAACAACCTAGTTTTGCCAGGTACAAAAATAAATTATTTTGTTGACCCTTCAACAGTATTGCCTTTTTGAAAACTAATGCATCTCAAGCCAATTTCCAGCTCAACTCCAAGATGTTGGAGTTAATTTGGAGAAATGAGCTGGAGATCAAGTGAAGGTTGAAGACTTTTTTTCCCAGCTTGGAGAAAAATATTTTTTTTTGCTTGTTGGGTTATTATTGTATCACATAAAAATTGCAAATCTCGCAAATTTAGTTTTGGATATTGCAAAAAAAAATCATAGCACAAATGTTATTTAAATAAGAATTTCTTTTGGCCTTATTTCATCGAAATGCTATAAATGTATTTTGAATAACACAGCAAATTGAAAAAAAAAATGTTTGATACAAAAGATTTGATAGCTTTTCTTATGTATTTTCGTGCACTAGTTTGAAAAATCGCAATTACTTGAAAATCGTTGGAGCCGTTTTTTAAATAATTGCCTTTGTACTTTTTGCGGTTTTTTAATAAAGTAACCATGCATTGGTTGCTCCATCTTTTGTTTAAAGTGACCAATTCCTTTCTTGTTCTTCTTATCTCTTCTCAAAAAGTGTCTTATTAATTACATTATCTGTAAGTGTGAGTTTTAATTCGTTCTTTTCAAATACCGTTTAATGTTTTTCAATATAACAATTTTTAATTTTTGTGATCACTTCATGTATCTAAAAATTGATGTCCTTCATTTTTTTTAAATTTTACATTTCATTTATTCAATAAAATAAATAAAAATCTACATGTTTTAAAATTAAAATATATATACACGGAGGGAAATAATATTCTTTTATCAAGCGAATATTTTGCTTGATATATATATAAAATAAGCTTAAAATACTTGATTCTAGAACCTGGAACAAGACTTGAATCAAGAAAATATTTTCTTAATTTAAGCAAACGCAGAGTTGTCGAAATTGAACAATTATGCGAATTACAACAATCTACTTTCAATATCACTGTCGCCAATGAGTGCCAACAAAGCAAGCGAAAGTGTTGTTGCTTTGTGCAAACCGAGCAAATTATTCTTGTTTTCAGTAAACTATTTACTTGAATCAAGCAAAATGTTCTCAATTGAAGGAAAATAAATTTCTCATATTAAGTAAATTATTTTAGTTTTCAGAAAATTGTTTACTTGAATCAAGCAAATTGTTCTCAATTCAAGAAAAATAAATTTCACAAATCAAGAAAATTATTCTAGTTTTTAGCAAATTATTTACTTGAATTAAGCAAATTGTTCTCAATTCAAGAAAAATAAATTTCTCAAATCTAGAAAATTATTCCAGTTTTCAGCCAATTGTTTGCTTGAATCAAGCCAATTTTTGTCATCTCAAGTAAATTAGACTCGAATGTAGAAAAAATATTTTAGATTTTTAAGAAAATGTTGCTTGAATTGAGTATTTTTTCTTAATAGCATGTGTTCTACATTTGCTCAATTCTAGCAAACTACTGCTTGAATTGAGAAATTTACTCTTGAGTGTAAACTGATAGCCTATTTGCTTGATTCAAGCGCAGAATGCTTGATTTTTTCATACCGTATATTAAATATAGAAATATATTCCTAAAAGGTTTTTTTTTGATGAACAGCTTGCGACAAAAGCAAATTTATTTTATATATATTTATATGTTAATTTTTTTATGATCTATTAAATTATGACATGAATTTATTTGCGAGCTTTAGATAAAGTAAGTTTTTAAGAAGGCAACAACAACAACAACAACAACACCTCTGTATAGAGTCAATCATTTAGCTACTAGATAGTTTGTTTCGGAAATCGTTACATTTCCTCTTCAGTAGTCTTTTAGTGATTTCGCAGTGATCAACTCACTGTTTAAAGTCGTATATGGTTTCACACATTTTGGAACTCATTCATTTGAACTATGTAGAACAAATTGAACGTTCAGCTAAGTGATTGACTCAATACAGAGTTGTTGTTGCTGTTATTGTTGTTGCCTAATTAAAAATAAAAAGTAAAAAGAAATTTTAAGAAATAAGCTTTTATTTAAAAAGACGTGAACTAAAAGAAAAAAAAATAAATTTATGTGACATTTGTCTTATATGTATACAGTAGGTATATTCTAGGTTCAGAAGAACCCCTCTCTTGGTAACCCATCATCATAGTATAAACGTACGTAAATTGATAAGTTCTAAGGACTTTTATAAGTTTAGAATTTTTCAAATACATTTATATTTAAAAGCTTGAGGCACCGATGTCCGCGATCCGTTACACAGGTTTACTATACATTATCAGTGACATTGAATCTTTGAGTAAGCTTACCAGTATACAAACTGCGATCTTACTGCGATGTGTAGTAAGCCTGTATCATTATACAAAATATCAGTGCCTTAAGCTTTTAAAAAGAAATGTATTTGAAAAATTCTAAATTTATGATTCTAATATATTTATACTTACTGTATACATATATGACAAATGTCACTTAAATTTATTTTTTTCTTTTTAGTTCACGTCTTTTTAAATAAAAGCTTATTTTTTAAAAAAAATTTTTACTTTTTATTTATTTTTTACTTTTTAGTTTTAAAGGTTTATTATTAACATCTTTTATTTTCAAAACTTATGGAGATATAGTATTTTTATTGATTTGTGGGCGGTAAAAGGGGGCGTGGCTCAATTTTTTTCCCGAACCATCATCTACTTGAAGGAAATTAACCGCCAAAATTTTAGCTGAATCAGCCCCGTAGTTTTGGAGATATAGCATTTTTATTGATTTGTGGGCGGTAAAAGGGGGTGTGGCCAAATGTTTTTCATAAGCCTATGCTTTATTTGATGAAACTTTACTGTTTAAACTTCAGCTGAATCAGCCCCGTAGTTTTAGAGATATATCATTTTTATGGATTTGTGGGCGGTAAAAGGGGGCGTGGCAAAAATTTTCCTTTTTTTATCCTCTACTCGAATGAAATTTACTGCCAAAATTGCAGCTGAATCGGCCCAGTAGTTTTAGAGATATAGCATTTTTATTGATTTGTGGGAGGTAAAAGGGGGTGTGGCAAATTTTTTTATCATAATATTGCATTGTCACCGGACTTAAATATGTATGCTTAATGTTACCAACTATACTTACTTTGTAAGTATCATACTTATTTTCAGCTTCATATACTTATTAAAATTCCATACTTATAAGTATACTTACTTTTAAGATTTATACTTAATTATGCTTACTTTTCAGCTCCGGTTGAACGTTTTTATTTGCAAAAGTGGAAAAAGTTTGAATATTGTAACCAACAGCGTTAAAAATACAGACTCTGGAGTCAATTTTATTTTTAAAAAATAATATTGAATACAGCTGTGTCGAATTTTACAATTTTTTAAAGACAAGACCTGAAATATTAAGGGTGTACTGTAGTTCGTCGGCTAAAAAATAGGCTATTTTTGGGAATTTCTCGTGAGCTTGCTATGAAAGATATGTTTATATAAGTAGTAAGGAATGACAAATGAAGTCTTAATTTATAAAAATAAAATAATTTATTAATGTTTTTTATAATTTGGAGGCAGGTCGTCGGCTCCCACACGATATCTCGGCATCTGTTTATCTGAAACAAAAAACCAAAGGTTTTGGATTCAATATGACAAGGACTATAAAATAGACTATTAATATTAATTTTTAGCAATTGTTGTTAAATTTAAGTAACAAAAACCAAAAAAAAAATTTTTTTTTCGCCGTTATTTGTAAAAAATATAGTAAACATCAATTTTTTTAACACGATTATAGTTTTTTTGTAAGTAGTTTTGTGTTAAATATGTGGTTAAAATTTCAGAAGGATCAGCCCACCGGAGAAATAGTGTGGGGCGTCCGTGAAAACGTAGTTTTGAGAAAAACGCTCTTAAAGTTTTTTAAATGCGTTCTAACATGAGTTCAGGTAGAGAAAGTTTTGGGTTGAAAAAATTACTTAAACTGCTCGGATCTTCATAAAAATTTAATACAATATTCTTAGTACATATACAAAATTGTAAAAAAAAGAAAAAAATTTCGAAAGTGACCAATTAGACTTCACACTTAAATAAAGTTTAAGGCCAAGACAAATACGATTTCAAGCAAAAAGAAAAAATCAAATTAATGTAGCGCTTCAATTCAGTGACAGTGAGAGCGAATAATGATAACTTTTCTTTGGTCTCTGTATACATTTGAATGTGATTTTTTTATTTTTTTTTTTATTTGACCACTTTGAAAGTGCGTATAACTTTTAATTTTTTGTTATGTTTTTGTTTGTTTTTAAACTATTTTATATATTAGAAATATATAAGATTTTCAAATGTATAAAATTAATACTTTGTTTATTTTTTATCTGAAGACTTTTTGGTTTTAGATAGATTGTATACTTAAAACTTTTTAAGGAAAACAAAAAGAGGGTGTGACAATATTTAAAGAATATTGTGGGTTCTATTGGTTTTAACATAAATTAGTAAATTGTATCAAAAAAATATTCAATTTGTTTTTCTAAGGTAAAATACTTACTTATACTTATTTTAAAAAACTATACTTACTAATACTTACTTTTCAGTGTTTTAAGAAGCAAATATACTTATTTTTTAATAACATGAGTTGGTAGCATTATGTATGCTAAATTTCAGCTTTATCGGATACCAACAAGTTGTAGAAAAATGGCTTGCAAGTTTTGAAGACATACATACATGCATACGAACGAAGCAAGTTAAATCAAAGCTTATAAAAACTTACTTGATCTAAAGCTCGCAAATAAATTCATAAATTTAAATATTTCGAAATTTAAAAAAATGCTTATATAATTTAAACAAGTAGATTTGTTCAGTGCATAATCATTTTTTTTCTTATAAATCCGATTGCAAACTGTATTCTCTTATTTAAACGATATTTGGCGCTATTCCAAAAAAAAAAAAAATTGCACCACCTCATTAAAAAGTCAAGACCAACTCTTGCCTAATAAAAAATATTAACTGACATTTTTCGTTTACGAAAATGTCACAAATTCACAGCAGGATTCATGCCAATACAAGTGATTTAAATTCAATAAATCATTTGCATTCATTGATTACACAGACATCAGAAGCTCCTATAACGCAGTCTTAAGTTGGCTCTTCTGATTTAAAGTGTAGCTCGGCTTACATTTGAAGTCTTCAGATTTTTCGTCTTTAAGGCTGACTTTCAAGCGAATTCCAATTTAATTATTTTTTTTTATTCTGATATCATAAGTTATTTGTATGTTTTTGTTGGTAGTTGTTGCTTTTATTTAAACTGCCATCTTTGGTCTCTCTTTAGATAAGCTCTTATTTATATATGCTTTGGTTTAAAGTCCATGTTTCGTAAGTGAATCCTATACTTGAGTATTTTTTGTCAGCTGGTTTGCTGCGGCGTCACTTCATTCTTAACGGCTTGGATTTTATTTTTGCTGCTGTATTTTTGTGTTTCTTACAACTTGTGTTGGTACTTGTTTCTTGCAGTGCTTCAATTTGTTGTAATAAAATTGATAACGCATTTTGTTAAAAAGTGACAAATCGTAAATAACTCGAATTTCAATTGCATGCTGCTAACAAAGCATAGGTCTTTTAGTAACAAGTCCTCATATTAATGGTTGGCGTGTCATTTAAGGTGTAAGATATAGAATATTTAAGTACTTTATAATATACAATATTCTTGGGTCTGTGGCTATCTTTTTACTATTTTAAAAGAGATTTTTTTGATTTTAAATAACTCTTTCTTAAAATTATTTCTACAGTATCATATCCCACAACATACTTAATTCTGCTATGTTGCACACCTTATTTTTTTAATGCAGTAAATTAAATATAACTTAATTAAGTTGATATTTTGTAAGCCATTTATTGTCGGTAATTAAATCCAACCCATTTCGAACTGAACCGATATGACCGCTGCGTCCACTGCAACCATATTATGACAGTTGATTCCACCGAACCAAAGATATGCGCACTTCATGCCAAGTTTAACTGAGTGAGATTCCATCAAAGGCAGCGTTGAACTTCATCAGCAAGCAATCCACAGCAATCAAGAACAAAGAACATTCAGCTTTATTGAATTGAGGCGCTAGCAGTCACCATAACAATCTTTTCATAAATAACCTTTCCATAAGAAGGACAACACTGAATTCTCGATGCCTGGACGTGTAGCCTGGTTGGATGGCTGGACAACACGAAATGCAAAATGCAAATACCGGAGATAACAAAAGTCTTGTCAGTGTTGCCAATACGTTGAGTGCTGCCAATTTTATTTATTAACTCAACTTGTTAACATTTTGTAATATGAGACTTTTAATGTGAACTTTATCTAAAAGCGCTTTTTTTTATTTTTCATCCATTTAATTTGTGTCTTCTCGCTATATTTTTGATAACTACGCGATTTTTTTTTTGTTTGCTTTTATTTGTCATTTCCGTACAAAACCTAAGTTAACTTAATGTACTTACATGATCATACTTGTTTTATCTCTATGCTGAGCTCTGTATTTTCGTCTTATCTGCCGAAGGAGTTGGAACTGTTCAGAAGTAGGACCTGTTCAACAGCGGCTCATAAGAAAACCGTTGGTCTCTTCCAAAGGAAACAGACAAAAAAAAGAGATTACATGAACCTGTATGTTTAACAGAAATCATTTCTGACGAGAAACTCTGCAAGAAATCTGTCTTTTGAATATCATGTTCCGATTGTCGTTCGTGCGCTATTTAAAGGGTGCACTATATATTTGTTTAGGTGTGTGTACAAAAATATCGTGTGACATATCAAGGTGTGAAATGTCAGTGTGAATTTATTGATTACAAGCACGAACTGGAGCAGTTTTGAAATGCAATTTTGTATGAACATTATTTATTGGCCAAAATAACTTCCCGAGAAAAATTGAAGAAAATATCGGAGTGAATGAGGATCATGCGTAATGAATAATATCATACTATATTTATATTCATTAAAAAAACATTTATTGTAAAAAAATTATCAAATCAGTGAACTCAACCATTTTTAAAAAGTTAAAATACCTATCAAAAATTTAGTTGATCATTCGAGATCATCAATATCAAGTTCCTGCCATATGAATTTTCGAGGTAAGGTATTTGCATATAGATAATATGTAAAGATAACGAAAAATATGCTCTATTTTAAAAGTTTTTTTCTAAAAAGAAACACAAATAAAAATAATACCTCAAAAATTTTTTATTTCACTGTAAAGATATAGAATTTTAATTTCTTGTTTAAATTTTTTAAGGAAGCTAAATTTAACCTCCCCTTAGCCAAACTCCATCTATTTCAGACGCTGGAATGGTGATTCCATCTCTACTTTATTTAGAAGTCCCGATTTTCTTAAAAGTTGATAAATAATTGTAATTTTGTTTTCTTATAATTTAAAAATATGCCCTTTTTGAAAGTCTCTTTCTTAAAAAAAGGAAGAAATAAAAATAACACCCCAAAAATGCTTTATTTCACTAAAAAAATATAAAATTTTAATTTGTTTTTTAAATTTTTTAGTAAAGCTAGATTTAACCTCCCCTCACTCCATCTCCACCTATTTCAGATGCAGGGATGGAGACCCCATATCTATCTTATTTAGAAACCCTGATTTTATTTAAATTCGATAAACAATTGTAATTTTGTTTTCTTGCAATTAAAAAATATGCCCGTTTTTTCTTCTTCTTCAAGATTCTTTCTTCAAAAAAAAAAAATAAAGATACAACTTACAAAATGCTTCATATTTGTATATAAAAATATTGAAGACATTTTGTTATGTTATCTATTTTAATGTTGTAGTATGTATTTTCGGGCTTTTGGTGCTCTCTTAAAAAATATTTTCGTAAAAAAATTTTTATATATACTTACAGCCCTATTCTGGCAAATTAACAAATTGTTAACCAGTATTTTGAATATTTCTATGTGTTTGTTGTAATTTTTTGATTTCAAAACAAAATTTGAAGCTCAAAAATAAAAAATTTTGATTAAAATTGTCAACTGCTTTTCAGTTATTGACAATTTCATTAACAAATTTTGATTTTTGAGCTTTATATTTTGTTTTGAAAACAACAAACACATAGAAATATTCAGAATACTGGTTAACAATTTGTTAATTTGCCAGAATAGGGCTGTTATATATATCTAATATGTCTTACGTTTATGCTTCATTTATAATATGATATAAGCAAAAGCAGTGATGCCAACCCGAAGAGAGTAAAAATCCACAAATGTGACATAAAAAATCCGTGTAAATCTGTGTGAGCAAGTTTTTATACTTTTTATTTAAAACTAACAGCTAATAAAATTACTCAATTACAGTCGTTAATTGATTTTTGGATTTTTTTGTATTTTTTTTTTCAAAATTTTCATTTGGGTGGAATTGCCATCTAATTTCGATATTATTTTTAGCTAGGCTTTCCTAATATGGCATCAAAAGAAATGGTAGCTTGTACTCAACTAGAAACCCAGACAGTATCAACACCTTTTGTATTATTTTTATATCAATTGAGCATTTCTTGGCAAAGGAGGAGGACAATGGAACGGTGCACTTTATTGCCTCAACTTTTTTCTTATGGCTATTGGTCTCGGCTAATCTTTTTATTTTGGTTATCTCGACATTGCCATGATGATCTCAAATTATGCAATAAAAGTGAGATCCAGCAGCTTCCTTTGAACTAGGGATGTGCAAGTCGAAGTCGAAATATGTCGAAAATCGACTTTTGCTTGATAATTTTCGACTTTTGGCGATCGACTTTCTGATACTGAAAAAAGTCGAAAGTCGAATTTTACTTTCGACTTTTACTTTCGACTTTTTCATTTTATGCGAAATAAAAACCTTAATGCTAATCTTAGAACTGTCTTCCTTAAACTAATAAACGAAATAGCTGTTTAACAACAAATAAAGCTGCGTTGGCAACTCTTGATTCGATATACATAAAATAGTGGTCGGCAAAATTATAAGAAAGATACTGTAAGTGGAAGTGTGACAAAGCAATTGCGTATCATCAGATTAGGTTACACGCGTAACAAAATGTTTTTATAAAATCGTCTCTATTTGAAAAGCAGGTGACAATTTTTATCAAAATTTATTATTTTTGAGCTTCAAATTTTGTTTTGAAAAAAAAAACAACATTGCAACAAACAGATAGAAATATCAAGAATACTGGGTAACAAATTTATATTCACAATATTCAAACTAAGCTCAAATCGATTAATTTTTTTATATTTTTTTTTTTTGTTTGAATAGTTTTATTGAAATCAAAACTTAAAATTATCATAACATAGTATATGCCCAGTGGTAAGACAAAGTGAACCTTATCAGGGCCAAAGAATACAAAAAGTTCAGAGTGTTTTAATAAATTTTTTTATAGAAAACAGAGGAATGTTCTGCTTTAAGTCAAATTGTCAAGAATTTAATTCGAGTGCTTGCCATTGAAATCACAAAAAAATTTACAATATTGAATTGGTAAAACCATACGCTTCTTTAACACTTCAAGATCCTAGATTAAAAAAGCACGCATTTCAAAATATTCGTGAGTGTTCTTGGTAAGCAGCAGTACATAAATAATTACATCAAATATTACCCCGAATGAATGCCGAGATGTGACAAGCAAGAATTTCAAATGAAGAAGTTATGAAAGCGGATAACAGTGATGGATAAAATAAACATGGACTCTACAACTGAAGAAATTGAAGGGATGCCCACTTAGCTGCGTCTTTACCTGGCTCGCCTTATTGATCGAAAACTTAATAAAAACCCGCTTGTTGTCTGGAAATGCATAAAAACTGAATTTCCTTTTGTTTGGGACGTTGCAAAAAAATATTTATCAATTGTTGCAACTTCGGTGCCATCCGAAAGGTTATTTTCTCATGCTGGTCTCATAGCGAACCAATTGCGAAACAGGCTTTCGCCAGAACATCTTAACATGTTGGTTTTTCTACGTTCAGTTGGTGAAGACATATGGTTCCCTTAATTGTGCATTCACTTGTGCACAAATATATCGAGCCCTAACCGCCGAATTAAAGTTATATCTAACACAAAAATAAAATTTACATGTACCGCTTAATCAAAAAAAAAAAAAAAAAAAAACAAGGAAAATGCTTCCCTTGTAAAATTTGGTTTATAACTCTTACGTTAATTCAGCGGTTAGGGCTTGATATTCAGCCCAATTATGACTAATTTTTCCTGGGAAACCGGAAAAGGGAGTTTTAAGATAGCAGATGAGACAACATTTTTTTTATATTCATAAATATTGACGGTTGATAAAGAAATGTGCATAAAAAATTTACAAAATGTTCTTAAGCTATATCTTGAAAACTAACTCTCCCTTTTCCGATATCCGCGAAAATTTTTCATAAGTCTGATTGTCTATAAAAAACTAAAATTGCAATATTTTTTTTTTATTTATTTACTTAAGTATCATTTTGTTGTTTATTTTTTTAACAATAAAACTCATTTTTCATATTGAATCATTTGCTTCTTAACTGCCCTACAAAAGCGGTACAAAAATATTTTAAAAAAAGTCGAAAAAAGTTGAAAAGTCAACTTCTAAAGGTTCAAAAAGTCGACGAGTCGACTTTTACATTTTCAACGGTTGAAAAAGTCGAAGTCGACTTTTGCTGGCAGTTGCACATCCCTACTTTGAACTCCTTGAAAGCCAGCCACTAAAATCTGCATTGAGTTCCCACTCCACCTTATAGTTTTGTTCGTACCGTTTAATTTTTACTAACATAATGCATTTTACGTTAATCCAATTTTTAAAAATGTATATCTGGCATTTGTTCGCTTTTAATAAATTATAAAAAATAATTTGATTTCAAGTTAAGAACTAAAAATTGCGCGCATTCTTTTTCTGCTTGACAAGCCGAATGACAATTTAATCGTTGCCAACTTTGCTTAAGTGTGGAACTTTCAGAGCAGCTCATTTTCATTATTTGGAAGTGTTGAAAAGCGCAAAATTTTAACAAATTAAGTAAACATATTTTTGAGTGATAAGTACATACATTTTTTTTTACCATTCATATTCTTGTATAAAATTTGGTAAAAAAGGGAAATCTACGAAAACTCTGTGTGAGATTCTTAAAAATCCGAAGATTTTTTTACTTAACAAAGAGCCGGACCCCCTTGAAAGCCCTTTGTTGGATCAATTAACCTGATGTTATCAAAATACCTTTAATACTGCCATAATATAGTAGATAGTCTAATAAAAGATATAATAATAGATATAGTTGTTTAGTCTTCCCCTTAATCTATCCTTTAATTATTGAGGTTGTTCGTCTGCATAATAGAATAGGTGCTTTGAAAATTCAAATTATACGCTTGTTTTTAATGGGTTCTTCAGTAGGGAAATGCCAACCTTGCATTTCAAAACGTAGGCACTCTTACGGTTTTTTTTAGGCCAGCTAGTATAAAAACGCCAGTCTAGTTAAACATTTTCATTTTGGTGAAGTTTAAAAGAACCAACATTTGGAAATTATTTTAAATTACCAACGAAATCCTGAATCTGTAACATTAAGTGCGCTAACTCCAATTTTTGGTCGTAATAATCGTCCCACCACCCTATTTGTGAGTGTTATGATGGATATGTTGGAGTCAACATTGAGTGTTTTTGTGCCAGTGAAACAACGCACCAATTGAAGTACAAAAAAAAATCGCAACCTTAAGTTTTTTAGTTCAAAATGAGGCAAATCAGCCGTTACAAAGTCGTTCACAGGAATTGGAAATCTCTCAAACAGTGATATGGCGGATTTTGAATAAAGATTCTGGCCTACACTCTTATGAGATCAAATTAACTCAATATTTGAGGTCTTTTGATAATTTGCAGCGCCAAAACTGTTAAAGAAATTTGGGTGCTGCAAGTAATGAATGATTTCTATCGAAAAATCATCATCAGCATGGTAAAAGACTCCATTGCATCCACAAAAAATGACCGTGTGGATTTTTGACCGGTGTTGATTTCATGCCGGTGGTGGCTTTCGATCTTATTTTTTTCGTGAATTAAAATGATCGTCACGTGACAGTAAATGAAGTTAACCATCGTGCTGTCTTGGAGGACTATTTGGCCAGAATTTAATGGACTCAGAGTCAGTGATTCAAACAAGTTGGTGCCGCATATCACACAGGTTATCGTGTAATCTCGTAAAAATAGTCATGTCGAACTTTCGAGGTTTTATTTTTTAGGAGTAACGTTAAGTTGTTGGGTTATGACAACAATTCAACAACATTAGAGGAGCTCAATAACAATACCGAACGTGAAATTGCCAACGTTTTGGCAGCTATGTGTGAAAAAGTGATACAAAATTGGTGTAAGCGAACTTAATGCTGCTAGCGTGATCACGGTGGTTCACATTCGGCCAGGAATTTCAATAAATGGCTAAAAATTAAATATGTTATGTATACAAATGATTCTTACGATTGATAACGCTACACATAAAGGTACCCTTAGACGAAATATTATAAGTATAAAATTAAAAATAACAATTTGGGAAAGATTTAAAGTCAAAAATTGTAATTTTTTTTTATTTACGCCTAAAATTTGAAATCATAAACAGTATAACTATTTCTTAAAGTTCTTTTAAATTTTGAGCACTTTATTTAAGACATTTAATACAATGTTCTTTTATTTTTAATCCATTTTTCCTTATACTACACACACAAAAATATTGTTTAGAAAAAAATGCCGCTCCTAAAGAAGATTCCCCAAGACTCCGCTGGTAATTTAAACAATTTACATGATATTACTTTTTTTAAGATGTTTACTTGAAGAGGAATAACTTTTGCACGTTTTTAATAACTTTCGAGAAATTTATAAAAAAAACGTTGTCCAGTACTCTCAAATCAAAAAAAGACGACAAACTCTAAGCAAACTATAACAAAATTTTAAAATTTAAAATTTTAATTGCAATGATTAAGCTTTTTGGAGTGTTGCAAAAATTGAGGAGAATCTTATTCATTCCATTTCAGATTCGGAAGACGATGAATTGGACGAAAATTATAATGATTATTAAACAATTTGTTTCTTTTGGATGAAGAATAAAAATTTTAGGCAAAATAAAAATTAAAAAAAATTTAAAATAGCAAAAAATTAAAAAAGGAATTTAAAAACAAAAATAAAAAAATATTAAAAGCAAAAACTCAAAAAAGATAATAAACAAAAAATGAAAAAATATGAAATGCAATAAATAAAATTAAAAAAAATATAAAAAAAATTAAAAAGGCAGAAAAAAATTAAAATTAAAAAAAGCAAAAAATAAAAAAAGGATTTAAAAAACACAAATAAAAAACTATTAAAAGCAAAAAATCAAATAAATAAAAAAAATAAGAAATGAAAACATATAAAAATCAATACATTAAAAATAAAAAAAATAAAAAATATATAAGACAAAAAGTAAAAAATACATAAAACAAAAAATAAATAGAAAAATATTAAAAGCAAAGAATTGAATTGAAAATATGAAAAAGTATAGGGCACTCCCCGCTTCTATCGGATGAATAATAAAAATTTTAGGTAAAATAAAAATTAAATGATTTAAATGAACAAAAATTAAAAAAAATTAAAAATAGCAAAAAATAAAAAAAAGGATTTAAAAAACACAAATAAAAAACTATTAAAAGCAAAAAATTAAAAAAAATAAAAAAATAAAAACTAAAAACATATAAAAATCAATATATCAAAAATAAAAAAATTAAAAAATATAAGACAAAAAGTAAAAAAATACATAAAACAAAAAATAAATAGAAAAATATTAAAAGCAAAGAATTGAAAAAAAATATGAAAAACAAAAAAAAAAAAAAATCAGAAAAAAATTAAAAATAAAAAAACACAAGGGGCTCTCCCCGCAACCTCAACATGGTGCCCCTGGAAACAATATATGTCATATATGTCGGCTAGTTGCAGGCTTTTTGTATATCGACTTTATAACATATTTATCGTTCTAAAAGTGTTATTTGCTAAAGTCTTGTATATTTATTTTTAGTTCTCACATCACACGTCAGATTCGGTTAAATCGTTCCCTTATTCTCTCTCGCATCCTGCCTCTTTTTAAATACCCCAGAATCAATAATAACTAAACTACAGTTTTTATTAAATAGTGCCACGCACCTTTGTTGAATCCCTCCCATTTTTTAGCATGCTCGGAAACTATCCTACCCACCCCAATACCCAATTTTAATAAGCTGCTACCAATATTAGACGATATACAGTATTTTTTTATAGTTTCACACCCCTTTGTTGAAACCCGCCCACTTTTACTATCATATTCGAAAAAGATCCCACCTACTACTGTACCGAATTTCAATAAACTAGTGCCAGTACTAGACGAGATACAGTATTTTACTGATAGTGCCACACCTCATTGTTAAATCCCGCCCACTTTTTCCATTGCACTTGGAAAATATGCTTTATTCCAAGTATCTTGCACCAAGTTTTATTAAATTCTGTTTATTCAACGCCACGATATGATTTTTGGCCACTTTTTCAAATTTCTGGCCCAATGAGTGGTCATATCAGAGCTGGGCGATAAGGATTACGATTGCCACACGATTACGATTGTAGCAATCTTAAAAAACATGCAATTACAATTAAACTAATCGTTCATCGAACGATCTTGGATTACGATTACATCAATCGTAATTTCGAAAAAGGTGAAATTGCGATTACTGCAATCGTAATCTAAATTCATTCGATGAAGGATTACGTTAATTTTAAAAACGTGTTTTCTTTTATAAGTATTACAGTAATCGATTACCACCAGGTACTTCAATTTTTTTCTGGTCTTTGCTACATAGTAAAAATATGCATTTTGTTAATGTTGAAGATATTTAATGATAGCAGATATGTTGCTATTGATGGCTATTCAGTTCATTGCAATACACTGTATGGTAAATAATAGTGGTTTTTACTAATAGTAAAAGTAATCCTTGTAATCGATTACTGTAATCCTTATCAAAGAAAACACGAGATTACAATGAATGTATATAAACAATGATATATGTATGTGACCCAGAGCTGGGCGATAAAAATTACATGTGTAATTGATTGCGGTAAGCATTACGATTATTTTAATCCCAATTTAAAAATTTTTTAAATTTGGATTGCGGAAAATCTTTCATCGAATGATCTTAGATTACGATTACAGTACTCGTAATTACGACTTTTTCAAAATTAATATTGCTGCAATCGTAATCTAAGATCATTGGGATTAAAATAATCGTATGCTTACCGCAATCAATTACACATGTAATTTTTATCGCCCAGCTCTGTGTCATATACGTATATCATACGAGACCGAATTCCATTCTTTAATGTTCAATGAGTACTCATGTATTTTGATTAAAATCAAAGTTGTTAAGTCCTTATATACAAAACTTTTAACTAAATTCCACTGTATAAGAAAATCATATATAATTCTATGTTGATTTCAGCGATGCATATTTTGATTTGTATTTCTATGATTCACTTCAATAAAGAACTAATAAAATTCAGTTATGCGTATTAATAAAAAAGTGGATACAACTTAAATGTTAAGGTCATTAAAATTTACAAGTACGCAATGACAAACAAACTATCATTTCAGAAGTGATTATTTTGAATATGTAAAAATCTTCTTATTAAAACTCTGACATTTGGAAATTTCTAACCTTTTTTCCCATATCAATGTAGTATTTCTAACAATTTTATCAAACCTATTTATATCCTGTGACAATTTTCCCGACCATTCACATTATTACATCTACCTCTTTTTACCAAACGAAAATCATGTTAAACTATTCGTCCGACATCCAAACAACACGTTATATAATGTTAATAAATTTCAAAATATCATATGACCAATATTTAGCGAAAAATTTATTTCGCTTTGATTTGCACCAATGCACGTTAAGCATCCAAGTTAATCAACGCGCTAAGCCGCAACAACTAAGGAAGGATTAAGGCCTAATAAGCCAATGGCCAATAAAAGTGTCGCAGATGTGTGATGTTGAGCAAGAATTTATTGAAAATTTATTGCACTGCCATGTGCACAAATTGTTATTTATCTGTAACAAGACGCGAAAATAAATTTGTTAACTAGTTTTAAGAAAGTGAAGATATACGATATTGCAGTGAATTTAAATAAATACTATTTATAGATTATATTTTGGTGTAGGGCGTAAGGAAGGTAGTAATTTCAATGGATTAAGAAATAGCTTTTGAACTGTAACTGAGATATAAACAAAAAACTCAGGAAAAATATTTTTTTTTTCTTTTCAACAACTCTCATTTCAATAAAAGTCTTTGCAATCACTTTAGAAATGTCAAAACCAATGACTTTAACTGTCTTTTCATAGAGATTATGCCGCACATAGAGAAATAAAATATTTTTTTTAACTACATTTAAAGATGTATTTCTGTGTTCTATGCTTACACTGAAATAATTAGTTTAAAATTAAGGAATTACTCTAAATTGAACTAAATTTTATTTTTGAATCAATTATTTGTGATGGGTTATTAACTCTTTTCCTGAATCTTTGTACCATCTAATAAGAGATTAAAATCGATTGGAGATAATACGGTGAGTAAAATATCGTACTTGTATGGCGGTTTGAAAATATCGTACTTTGGTGCTTTGAAAATATCTTGTTGAAAATATGATTGGTAATGCTTCGGCGTCGGAAAAATCTTATTTTTATTTGCGTTTTATTATTTGTTAGTGACTCATATCTCGTGTTTGCCTGTACCTTAATATCATTCAATATCTAGTTGTATAAATATATTCTTTAAAAAGTAATTTAGCCGATTTTAGTTTTGAATCCTCTTTTTCAGTTAGAGTTATGATAGTTAAAAATTTTTTGATAGTGAATTTTAAGAATGAAAAATGGAATCTTTAAACACTATAAAGCAAAGTAAACTCTTCAAAAGTAAAGTAAAATTAATGTTACAACAGCCACTTTCAAAATAAACGGCTCAATTAATTTACGTGTTGAAAGGGATTTGATTCTCTAAGAGTGTTTGTTCCTTAACTTTTTTTCTTGCAGTGCCTCCAATTGGCCGGATATTGACAACAATTCGATTTAGAGACGGGAAATATCTTGTAAACCAGCCGAGCGACATGCTGTGAACATGGCGAAGACAACGCCAGCTCGAAGTAGTTGAAAATAAAACATCCCAAGTTTTATCGCTCTTGGAAACAACAATAAAAACAACATTATAATAATGGAAAATTCTAAAAAAAAATCGGCAGACGGTCAGACGGACATACAGATAGCCACTTTGGACACGCTTACAACCCACAAATATAAATAAGCAAATGCAAATACGCAGATAGTCTTTTTTTGAGATGCGACAATGAAATGCCTATTTTTGTCTATCGTACCTCTTGCAAAAGCGACAACAACAACAACAACAAGAGCAGTAATAATCCTGGGTATCCTAGCACCATCCGGCACCTTGACTGTTATGCACCAATTGTCACGCCAGTGAAGGAACAAATTTATGAATGCACATTCAGCATGAAGGACCAATGCCATATGTTGTTGCTGTTGTTGTGGTTTTTGTTCTTTTTGCAAATAGTTGAAAGGTCTTTCTCTGCGGTACGCTTGTTCAGAAGTCGCACAATGTTTGTCTGTCAGTCGGTCTGTTTGTTTGTGTGCCAGTGTAAGTATACATATGTATATTGGAGCTACCACAACGTGTGTGTTTGGCACGCGGCTGTTTGTTGCAGATTGCTTGGTTCTTGCCTCTGATTTAAACTTGATTTTCTTTTAGTTCCAAACTATTGGTTAAGAAAATCAGAGCACAAAAGTGGATTTGACTGCGGCATGAAAGAAAGTCGTAAATATGTTAAAAGTCAAGATGTTTTAATTTTTTTTTTTTACTTGAAGAACTTATTTGTTCTTCAACTTCACTTTGGTATGAAGATAATTTCCTTGGTTGGAAAAAAATACCAGTGGTGTGTCATTTTGATATGCAAGACTTCCATTAGAAATAAAAAATTAACATATATATTATATATTTATATTAAAAAACTTAAACTATTTTTTAATATAAATTATCAGCAAATTATCTGGGGTGGGCAAATTTTCTGCACTTTCAGCAGCAGAGTGGCGATGCTTTCCTGGCGGTCATGGGCACATCGCGGTCACGCATTGTTGTTGCTTCATGATTGAATTTGAGAGCAAGAAAGTCAATTTTGCCCAACACGGTAACCAAACGATTCGACAAAAATTTGAAATCACGGGATCAAAACAGTGTTGTGTTGTAAAATTATTCACAACATTTTTGTTTAAGCATGAAAATAATACATTTTTAGTACGAAATGGATGAAAGCATTAATGAAACATGCTTAGCACTCATTGATTGATAAAGTACTTAAAGTAGCAAAAAGCATACTAGTGATCAGGGATCAAATGACCGTCAGTATGACATACTTTTGTCACAGAGCACATAAAAAAAAAGAGCGTAAAAAATCACGTGACCGGGAGTCATTTGACCGCCACTTGCATACTCATTACCAGGATTAGGATTTTGATAAAATATCATATTTTTCTACTGCTTCCAAGACATATCCTGCTTATTTAGAACGTCCATTTATGTTTCCTAAATTCCAAATATAAACATTTCTTAGATAGTTTTTTTCGTAATTTGTCATCGGTTTTTGTTTTCAGGTAATTTTTACTACATTAAGGGCATTTTTTGGTAATTTTTATCGATTTTTAAGTAATTTTATTGCCATTTTTGGAAATTTTTTATTTTTAGACCATTATTTTAAAAGAAATTTTTGTTTACGTTTTTTTACATACTATAAAATGTAAAAATTAAAGTTTTTAAACATATTCCTTTAAAATAGAGTCATTTCAATCAAAAATATTACCTTTCGAAAAAGGAGTAGCTTTGTTTACAGACCTCGATGAAAAAAAAGTCTTGCGGGTGGTGAAACTGACGAAGGGGTATGTAGAAAGATGAAGTGTTAGATAAAAACTCAGGATATGCTAGTTCTTATTAACTCTATTTGTTTGCGCTATTGCTGAAATATGAAAGGGTAAAAATTTTAATACTATGAAATTCGAAGAGGAATTAACATCCGATGACATATCGTCTTTTAAATATGTTCCTTTCGTCATTGCAGAAGTAGAAAGAGTTTTTCTGTTTACACTAAACATTTTGTCGGACAATCGACGTTTCTGCAATTTTTATGTATTTATTGTCACTTTTTTTTTGTCATTTTTTGCAGTTTTTTAGTTCATTAAAATTCGAGCCGTGCTTATTACTTAAAATTCTCTTACATAATTTTCTGTATCTCATATGGTTTAGCACTTTTCGAACAGCAAGAACAAATTTTTTGGTATGATATGATGCATTAACTTGCTTATTTAATAAATACTAAAAAGTGTACGATAGTATTTGTCTAAATTGTCCATTCATCTAAAAGAACTGTTTTCAGATGCTTCATCGACTCGAACTGGCGCCTGTTTTTATAAACTTGGGCCGAAAGAATGCGCAACAAGTTTTCGATAGGATTCATGTCATGACTAACAGCAGGTCACAACAGTACGGGTATATTTCAGAGTTATTGAAAGTTATTTGTGGCTCGTGAAGAATTTTTTGGGGCATTGTTCTGCTTAAAAGTCCAGTAATCCTAGTATTTATAGCATGTGAACTCAATAAACACATAATCTTATAACTCAATATACATTTGTGCATTCGATTTGCACGAAATAAAATACAGGGAAGACTTTCAAAATATCTGAAACCGTCTGTAATCATCAATGATCCCCGCCCATTATTACTACTCTTGATTATAGCATAGTTGCCAGGGTCTTTTAAAAAAATTGTTATGGTGTTTCGGTGTCGATTTGTCCTAGCAGCTAAAGCACCTACTTTTATACCGACTTTATTTAAGCCTTTTATATTTCAACGATCTTCTTCAGAAAAAGTGGTTCCACCTGGCATTTTTATTTGAAAAATAAAATAACTCTAATATGTGCTCATATTTTGTTCCAAAAATGCATTACCGTTGTGTTTTTAGGTTTTCTTACTAAGGTTATCAACAAAATTTCGTAATTTCTATGTTAAAGCAGTTAAAATAAAAATAAAAACAATTGTGCACATATAAATATTTTCTATTGCACACGCGAGATTTCACACTATTTTCGATTAACGTTACCACGAATATGAAGAAGAGAAGAATTCTCTGTTCGACAAGTAAACTAAATCCTTTAAAAAAAATTTTGGCAAACTCATAAAATTTGTATTGTTATAACCCAAGGAGAAAAAAAGAAAAAATATTTGTGCACATATTTACTTTACTAAGGTAAATGGAACAATCTGAAAATAATTTGGCCTGAAAAATTCAGGCCTACGCCCATGATTTGTAATGATAGCAAATGTTTTTAAATTGTTTTGCTAAAGTAAAACAATATCAGGAAATAAATTATCTGAGATACGAAAGAAAATACAAAATATGAATTTAATATATTTTTACAACCAAAAAACATTTACCCTATTTTTTGAGGATTATGTTAATTGAGGATTATGCCAAAAAAAAAAATGAAAAATTACACAATATTTTTTCATAAATAAATAGAAAAAGAATTGGCCGATTTTGTATTTTAATTAGGTGTAATTTGGTTTTTCGGTGATTTGTCCTACACTCAGAAAAAAGTTTCTCTAAATATGAGAAAAAAGGCATCATATTTAAAGAAAACTGGTATTGACTTTGCTCCAGAGAATGCTTTTCTCTAAATGTGATCCCAAAAATTCACTAAAAATGGAAAAAGCTTCCATGAAAAAGAGAAATATTTTCTCATCAATTCAGAAAACAGAAAAATATTTCTTTATAACAGGCTCAAACGTTTTCTTTATTGTGTTAATTTTTCCCGAAAACAGAGAAATATTTATTTAATTTTAATAAATCTTTTCTTTAAATTGCGCTCATAGTTTCTCACAAAAAAAGAACACTTTCTTCAAAATAGAGATATTTTCTTAATATTGGTGCAACACATTTCTTTATAGTGTACACTTATCTCTGAATTAGAGAAGTATATCTGCTTGACGATTAATTACGATTAAAAATGTCTTTTTGTGAAACATTTGTTTTAATTCAGTTCTACGCAAAGTACAAATATTTAAAATATTTAAATAGTTAAAAGTTTGTTAAGAAGTAGAGGTAAAATTATTGTTGTGGCATTGTTTTTCGAGACCTCTTATAAATGTTCCAGAAATTTCTTCTGAAAAACGATTTTATAAATGCATCCAAGGAATCAGTGATAATAAGTAACATAGCTTTGGGTAGTTATGTTAAATAAAAAATTCCTTTTGAAGGAACAATCGTCATAATATGCAGAATAAGCAATACTTACTTTCACAACATCATTCAATCGGTCTCACGTTTTCTATTTTTTTTCGTACCAATTTAATTTTGTTCAATATAAGAAAAAATATCATTTTATAGAAGAGGACTCTTTTATTTTTGAGAAAGGATTTGCTTTTATTGAAGAAAATATTTCGCATAGTGATTTGTTTATCTACAAAAGAGAAAATTTTTCATTTTCTATAAATTTTTCTCTAAAAATGAGAATTTTTTAGTGCGAGAAAAATACTTATCATTTTTAGAGACATGAAATATTTTCATTTTCCACAAGTGAAGAAATATTTCTTCGAATATGTGAAAATTTATTCTAATTGAAGAAAATTTTATTTGGAATGGAGAAAATTGCTATAATCGAAAATGGAAAAATTTTTTATCACAAAAAGATAGGAACTTTTTTCTGAGTGTATGAAATATTTTTGGCGAAATTTCAGTTTTTGGGTGATTTTTCTTTTGCAATATTTGAAAAAATGCTTGAATCAGTTCTTAGAGATAAAGGTATTCAAAATTAAAGCAGCGGTTCTTCTTTTGTTTTTTTTCTTATTTCTTGCCATATTGGATTTATTTCAATAGTTATTGTTATTAAAAGCCTTTCAGTTTTGCTTAAGGGGGCAAAACTAGTTGTCATTAGTTAATAAAATAATGCTGCTGATGAAGTTATATGCTGATGAGCGAATGAATTTGAAAAATTTAAATTTTTCAAAAAATGGCGGATGTTGAAATTCAAAGCTGCTTTTTCGAGTTGAGACGAAAGTTTAGACGTAGTCGCACAATATTCTACAAGAGTGTTATGCTGCTTGCGTATGCTGATGACATCGATATCATAGGCCATAATACGCGCGAAGTCAGTGCAGCATTCTCCAGATTAGAAAGAGAGTCAAGTCGAATGGGTTTGGCAGTGAATGCAGATAACACGAAATACTTGGTGTCAACAAACAAACAGTCCCAGCTTCTTGGAACCCACGTTACAGTTGACAATATCTTCTTTGAGGTTGTGAAGTACTTCGTCTATCTGGGATTCAGCATAAACTCAACATACGACATCAGCATTGAGATCAACGAAGAATAACTTTTGCCAACAGGTGTTACTTTGGGCTCAGTTGGCAATTGAGAAACAGAGCCCTCTCTCGACGAACGAAAATCAAGCTCTATAAATCGCTCATCATGCCCGTCCTGCTTTATGCATCACAAACCTGGACGCTGAGCAGTTTAGATGAAAAGACTTTAGGAGCATTCGAGAGAAAGATTCTTCGTAAGATCTACGGACCAATCTACGTCAATGGCGAGTACCGAATACGGTGGAATGATGAACTTTATGAGCTGTACGCTGACATCGACATAGTCAAGCGCATTAAAATCGAACGGCTTCGCTAGCTAGGTCATGTTCAGCGGATGAAAGACGATGCTCCAGTGAAGAAAATATTCGATTCGGTACCCAGCGGTGGTCAACGCAGAAGAGGACGACCGCATCTTCATTGGAAAGACCAAGTAGAGGACAACCTGACGAAGCTTAGAATTTCCAACTGGCGCCGGCAAGCAAGAGACAGAAATGGCTGGCGCAAATTCTTAGATGAGGCCAAGACCGACGAAGATACGGTTGTAGCGCCAACTAAGTAAGTTACTCTCCATAGAAATTAGTCCGATTAGTCTGAAAATGTTAGACAATAATTTTGAAATATTTTACTTTAACTGGTTATGCCTCTAAAATTATCAAAGAGTGCACCCCACCTCTTCGCCGTTATTATTTATTTGTAAAATTCCTTGCCTTCCATTTTTTTTTGGTTCAGTTCCGTTTTTTGTTTATGGGCCATTTTTCCAAATGTTTGTGTTTTTTTTTCGTTTTCATAGGTTGATTTTTCGTACTGCGACTTATTCATTCATTTTTGGGTAATTTGTCATTTGTGTAATTTTTAATACTTTTTTTTGCGATTTTATTTCTTTTGGGCGATATTCCATACTACCAAATTTTTTTGTAGGTTTTTTAATAAATAAAAAATTTAACATTATAAATGGTGTGGTAGTAGTGAATACTTTTTTTTTCTATAGTGATTTCAGTGAACTATCATACAAAAATCTTTTTTGAGAGAAATCCATTGGGAAAGTCAATATTTTAAATTTCAAATAATTTTTTTTATTCTGAGCTGATGAATTTGTATAAAAATATGCGGTACACTAAGAAAGCTACAATTTAAAAGATACTTCAATGGTTTTGGTGTCAAAAGATGTGAATATTTTGTTAACAACTTATTTGTAAAAAAAAAAATTACAAAATAAAAGCTTTAAGATTAGGGATTGTTCGGGAAATTTTTTATCAACGCTCAAATATTAGGTCAGAAGTCACCATTCTAAAATCGAATTACAATGTGCAAGCCTCCTCACACAGACCTTTCAGCTTATACCACCTCATTTACCATTATAACTTTTACCAATCCTGAGGTCTGTTACTGAATATATACTTTCAACGCTTATATTATTTCAGGTCATAGGTCATAATTTTAAAATCGAATATGTTTCTGCATATCTATGGTGCAGTGCCTTTCGACTGATATACGTTACAGTACCCTTCTTCTAAAGTAAAGTAATATTATAAAAGCGGACTACAACTTTTGGTTTTCACATAATAACCATGACAAGTCCAGCTCATTAAACCATGACACAATCATTTTGATGTTTAAATTTTTTGATGCTCAATAACTCAATGAGTTTTTAGGTCATCGATCGTATTTAACCAGCTGCAACTGACGTGGTCTTATTTTAACAATATCACTGATGCAATCTTCGTACGGACATCTTTTCAAACTGAATTTTTTTATGAAGTTTTATTGAATAATGCCTTAGTAATTTAACCTTAATCGGTTTTTTGTGCAAATTTTACACTTTTCAACTTCAAGCTGATATGTCTTTATTACAAGTTCATCAAATTGAGCTAGAATTTTGGCTCAATGTAAAAATCGTATGCAAAATTTGTGTTTTCGACATTTTTTCACGCTAGGTGTCGCTGCTACCCTACAGAAAAAATTTTCCTAATAGGTTCTTGTGTGTAAAATTTACACACTATAATCTTGGCGTCCTATGTTACTGTGCTTCTGCTTAATTGTTAATTTTTGTTGCGATATTTTCCCAATTTTTCATTTTTTTAACTAGCTGAAACTCAGTGCATTACTACCACACCCCCTTGTTCGACGACCATAAAATGTTATGAGTGGAACGGCATGTGCAAATTTGGTCGAATACCGAATTCAAAGGGTGTGCACTTTATAGTTGCAAAGTTTTTCGATATATAAAATTTAGGTTGTTTGGGAAGTGCCACTCCAACTTTTACAATGCAAAAACCATCCTTGGTAGGCGTTTTATAACTTGCTGCAGTTTCACGAAACCCAATTCCGATAATGTGTGACTTATGCCTCCGAAAGCTATTCGATATCGAAAATTTTGGGGTATATTTGCGGTGCAACGCCCCTTTTTGCAATCGGAACCAGATTTCACAAGAACATTCTCAAGACTTGGCAACCGTTTCCCTAAAAGTTTCATAAAAATTGGTTAAGCGGTTTCGGAGTCTTTACGTGAAAAGAATCGTAAAAGTGGGCGTAGATATATTGCGCTCATATTACACATATGAACTAAACTACCAAATATTAGGTTTATTCGATGAAAACTGCCTTATATAGAAAGGTTTCATTGATTTGTGGGCGGTAAAATGGGCGTGGTAACATTAATATACATAGAGTTCACTATCAAAACTTGTACAACTCAGGAATTGGCATGATTTCGAAAAAGTAGTCGTAGATAAAGTGCGACCACGCCCATTTTTAGTGGATTTGCCGATAGTAATCATCTTAACAAAATTTCAGTTTTTAAATGATCAGAACCATCTAATATATAGCATTTTTTTGTGGTAAGTGGGCGATAACGTAAATTTGGGTTGTGAGGGAGGTACCACGCCCCCTTATACAATCAACACTAAACTTCCCAGGAGCACTCTCAAGGTGTTGTTTCAATTTCCCTGAAAATTTCACTAGGATCAGTTCAGCGGATTTTGAGTCTATACATGATATACATACATACATACATCTACTTTTATAGATATCAATTATTTACGCGATTAATCGATTTGAAAATTTTTTGTTTAAATTGAATAAAATATTGAATAAGTAAACTCTTTTAACGAGTAAATTGCATGCATTTCATTCATCGATAAAAATATTGCGCCTGAAAAAAGTGTGTAAAATTTACACACAAGAAACCTATTCGTTTCTAGAAATAAGGGACCGATAAAGGTTAAATAACGAAAAAATTTATGCTGTTTAAATTGATTACAATTTACGGAATTAACGAAAACATGCACGAAGTTTTGTTCTGCAGTGTTTAATTTGGTATTGTTTAATTTGATATTTATCAGACATTTTTACTCTTGTAGACAAAATACAGTTGTCTCAAGTTATATATTCTAAAATTTAATTCGAAGTAAAGAAATTTATAAATTTGAAAGACTTTGCCAATTCTTTTGGTAAAATAATTAATTCATTATGATAACTGAAAATTGATAAAAAAATTATCACTTTGAAATATTGAATGTTTTTGTGATCTGACTTTCTCTTACAGTTCCTTCCGCTTTAAATCAATTTTTGATTGAGATGGAGAGTTCAAATTTGTTAAAAAAATGCATGCTAACAATGCGTTCTTCTGTACCATTATTGGGCATGCATCATCGTTTAGTGTTAAAAATTATTAATCAGGTAAGATATACAAATAGAGAAATTTAACTCTCTCATGAGGATACACAAACTTAAATATAATAAAAATTAATTGAAGCGCTTATTGCAAAATAGTGATAAGTCATATGATCTACAAAATCCATTTTTTAGTCTTAATACATTACTCAACGCATTGCCAACAACCACTGAATAGATTTTGGCTATTGCTTATTCATTTTCTAACCTATTTGTAAAAGTTTCTGTGTTCAATTCCATTTTTTCATACAAAAATTCATTTTTTCAAAACTTCAGAGTCGATTATTTCAAACTTTTTTTATGTGGCTTTATGAATGGCAACATGCCCTTCAATTAATTTTACTCAAATTATTTTTTTATATAATTATGACCATTTATGTTTAAGTAGAACTATAAAAACGTTTTCAATTAGAAAAGCTTATCGCATTAGCAGAGATCTTAAATTTTGACTAGGTCTTTTATTAGACAAGCATTTTTGCAATGACTGAAGTAATTCAAAGAACAACTGGACACTACTTAGAAAAATATTTATTTATTTTAAAATTGACTACTGTCTGCAATGCTTAAATATCTACACGCATCGGCAGAGTAACTAATAAACTTAATAAACTCTATAATCAACCGTTAAAACTAGCTGTAGTTAAATTTATGTGAATAACATAATGATAATTTTTATGTGCTCATCTTATAAAAAAAAATGCCTACTTAAGTAATAAACATTTTTATTTCATTAAAGTGTTTGTGCAAAATCATAACCGTCACTGCTTAGTTTTATTTCACAATCCATATATGGCGCCATAACTGCCTGTCCAGAGCAGAAGGGCAAGGTGTTGAACTGCGAAAGGGACATATTTTCTGCGCACTTAATGTAAGCAGGACAATAAGACAACCAAAGCATGACCTTTTGCTCATGTCACTAACAGTGCAAATTAAAAAAAAAGAAAGATCTTATAAAAAAAAACATAACTTCTTACTGCAGTTGCAAGAATATTTGCGCATGTGTAAATCAAGACAATATTTAAATTTAACTGCAATAAATTGAGTTAATCTACGGTGTTGCTGCCTTAGTAAATAGTCATAAATAAGATAAAAACTAAAACAATAACAAAAGCTGGTAAGTAAAAATAATGATCAACAACGAAGCGAAAAAAAAGAAGCTAAAAAACTAGAGAGCACCTCAAAGCATAACTTTGGCCTACATTTCAGAAAAATAACACTTTGGCAGCAAACATGTTTGAGAAATGAGTATCTCACATCTGTGTATCTAACAAATTGCAGAGATATCTTCATTCTCACGTGTTCGGGCTACTTTGCTCTGTTTTTAAGTTTATTAGCATCCGAACTACATAGTATGCTTTAGCCGATCGTGCGGGGAGCTTATCAATTTGAGGTGATCTAATTTTGGGTTATGCTAGCAGCACGCCAGCATTACATCAAAGACTGTGCTTTAGTGCAACCGCCACCACTAACACCATCACCATAACCATCACCATCAACATAGAGCAACGGCAAGGCATCGAGAAAATGCTTAAAGAATACAAAGTCAGCAGAGTAACAAATAACCCAACATGAGGAGAAAAATCATAGAAATGCCTTGTTCTTGCATGCAAATCAACTCTAATGACAGACGCCCAAGCGCATTGATTTGTCTGCTATGAATATGAACATGGGCGCTGCAAAAACTTTGCCAAATTTTTTCGGCGCCCTCGCTATGAAGCTTAAAGGTGAAAAGAATCGAAATTCTGAGTTACTTCCTAAAGTTTAGGCTTCCAAGAGCTATTTTGGTTTGTTTTGAATGTAGTCAATCAACATTCTTTCTTTTTAATTTTTTCATATTTCCCCATTTTGATAATGAAAACTTTGAAGAGAGTTTTTTAAGATTTATCTACTTCATTATTCCATAGAATTTCAACTTTACATATAATCAGAGTCCAATAGGTACGAACATATCCAAGTCAATTAATAGAAAGGTCATCGTTAAATTATCCAAATTTTCAATTTGTCCCTAACATTCTAACACTTTTTCCATAACAGTAAATCTGGCAAAAGAGTTGATCTTGCTGATGAACCGCAACGTACGCGTGCCAATAAAAAATAAACAAAAACAAAGTCGCTCGCTGCCTAACTACACAGCATGCGGGCCATCTAGATTTATAACGAAGATATGGCTGAAGTGAGGGTCCATGGCTCTAGACATATTTAATTCTAACTGAATACTAAGCTGAGTATAGCTTTGAATTGAGTTGAGCGCATGTTGTGTTGATCTTTCTGACTGGGCTATCTACAAATTGGACACGATCAACATACATACTAGCAACAGGAAAACGCATCAATTGTCGGGAATCCATTAGTTAGTGCGACTCCCTCGTCGGCGCTTGTGGAGTGTACTCATTGTTGCTGTTGTTGTTGTTGTTGTTGTTGTTGTTATTTGCTAGCTTAAAAGCTTTGCAAGATCACGCTCTCTCTTCAGCTGTGAAAGCACTTGATTCGTTCATCGATGCGCTGCTTGTCTGGCATGTAACATCTTTGTTAGCCAAAAATATTGATAATTGCATGAGATTTTAAAAGGTTCCCATTTTTGCTGAAGATTATTTTAAAGGTTCAATTGCGCGAACTGACTTAAAAAAGTGTTAAGTAAGAGTTTTTCCGAAAAAAATTAGGCAATCATATATAACTCATAGATTTTTGGATAAAAGTCTATTTCTATGATAAAATGGGAATTAACAAAAATTCTCGAAGGAACCCCGTATTAAGAATATTATGATAAGAATGATATGATTTTGTGCACAAATTAAAGTTGAAAAGGTGAAAAAAAATTATGAAATGATATTTTTGCTTTGTTAAATATATCAAACGAGTTAAAAGTCAAAAAAATACATGACGAGCAATGGCATGGAAAATTAATTTCTTTCTGCGGTTTTGCTAAAAGTTTAGTCATCGAACTGAAATTGACCTGAATAACGGCCAAAACATACATAAAAATTTAACATTCCATACTATTGCTGTCACTTTAAAATCTGATAGTACACTCAGGGAATTATTGAATTTCGTACACGGCTGCCATGAAAAAGATGAGCCTGTAGTAGCCATACTAGAGTTATTAAATATGAAATGAAGTCACCTTAGCTGAAAGTTTATTGCAAGCACTTTATGAGAGCTCTCATAGCCCTTATTGAATCTGCAATAATCATAAAAAAAAACAAAAATTATGTTGAGCGTCTTTTGAAAATAAGAGCTGTGGTAACAGTTGTGATACATTCAGTATTGTGGATACTGCAACCATCCCTGCAGGACTTTCACCCAACTTTAAGGTGATTACAAACTACTTTCAAAACAAACCACAAGTGGTTGAATAGTCAACTATTTTCTTCGAAAATAACTAGTGATTTTCTCTATGAAATGGCCGCAAAATCACCAGTACGCATTACCTACGATATGACAGATTGACTAGTTTATATATGGTCCTTTTGAAACCATTTAGTAGTCAGTCAAAAGAAAATTAGCTTATATCTGGTTACTTTCATTCTACTTACTAGTGAGGAGTAAAATGACTTAATTTTAAATGTTTTTTTTTATAAACTAGCTTCTAGTGAAAATAGAAAATATTTAGCCATACCAAAAAATATTTAAAGGTCGACTCAAAATTTAGTGTGAAATTTGAAAACATTTTTGCCCATTTATTCTGTATAAAAAGGAAATCTACGTCTACACTTCCGATACTATCGTGTCTTTTTTCAAGTAAATCACAACCCTGGTCACGGAGAAACAAATTGATGCAACGCTGAGACTTTTGCTTTGCTCGTTACTACAACCCTGAAATTCTGGTTCGTGGCCGCTCAACTAACTATTTTTCGATGACTTTTCAACTAAATGAAAGTTACTCCGTGAATAACTACATTAAAGTTACTTTACTTTTCGGACTAGTTACTTTTGGTCCTGCAGGGATCTTTTAAATCTTGCGTCTAGAGAAACTCCAATACGGCTATTGTAGCCTCAATACAGTTTTCACGCTTTTACTGAAGGTACTAAAACCACAAAAGACAAATTTCTCCATTCTAGTTTTGGCTTTGCAGCGAGCTTGTTGGCAAATATTAAAAAAATTCTTTTTAAGTTAATCGGTATTTACTTTGATAATCGCTTTACTTTGACAATAAATATTATGCCTATTGTATTGAAAAAGGCATGGACTATTTTACAATTCCATTGTCTAAAACTATTTGTAAGCATGTTTCAGATGCATGCTAATGGTTTGTCGTTTATAATATGGGATTTTTACAGTTCCATAACAAAAAAAATTTAAAAATAAAATAGTTTGTAAAGTTCTATGAACAATTAAAATTTTATATTTATTTGATCAAAAAAGTCATATTTTTTCAAATGATTTGAAATAAAAATTTATAAAAATATTTAAAAATAACGCTTTTATTAAGCAAACGGCATTGAGAAATCGGTGATAACCTTAAAAGCGCAGAGGTAAATAGCTTAAATAGAAAAAGTTCTGACAACCTCAACATAAGGATTTATGGCTATCAAAACCGAATTCCTCTCAACATAGCAAAAGGCACTGTTATGACCCCTCCACAATTCGGCTGTCAAAACCGAATTCCTCTCACCATAGCATAAGGCGCTGTTATGACCCCACCACAACTCGGCGGTCAAAACCGAATTCCTCTCACCATCGCAAAAGGCGCTGTTATGACCCCTCCACAATTCAGCTATCAAACACGAATTCCTCTCACCATTAAAAGTTCTTACAACTTTCTGTGAGGTTGTCAAAACCCGCAGAGCATCTCTTAAACAGGAATCTAACAGCTCTTATGAAAGAGCTAATTGTCAGAGCCTTGCATATTAAATTTTTTGAGAACCGTAATATTACGGCTCGAAGAAGCGAAGTTTTGATAGCATCGCCAGTTCTGTGAGTGTACCTGCATAAATACGTGTGTCAAATAAAATCCCAGACAGGCTCCAGAAAACATAATTTAAACACGATTTATGTATGCTCACTTTTCAGTGTTTTTATTAGAAAATAGCTGGAACGCGGCGCGTTGCTGCCACATTCCCTTGTCCAACGCTCATAAAAATATTGTCAGTGAAACTGAATGTGTAAACTGAGGTCGAATGCTGAATTCTGAGGCCATAAAACGATAGTTTTAGCCATAAATTTTGATTGGAAAGAGATATTTGGAAAATATAATTTTTGAGACTTTTTCGAGTTTTCGACATTTTATTAACTTTTTCGATTTTTTGACGTCATATTCCTTCGAATATTGAATATTGAAATCTTTTAAATATTAAAATACTAAATGAGTTTTTATTTCATCTAAAGTTTATAATTTGTAAAACCAAATTAAAAAAAAAATTCTCAAAACCAAATGCTAAATCGGGGTTTTTCTCAGCTTGGTCTCAACTGTCGCAATTATTGTCAATGATACTACTACACATAATTTATCAATATAACCTCAGATAGTATGTATTGTATGTATTTATTGATTATGATTACAAAGAAATAATAAGGAAAAATTATAAAAAAATAAATCAACTTATAGTTGAAAATTAAACATTCTTGTTTTAAATTTTGTTTTGTACATAGAAACTAAAGCGTTAAATTTTTATTTTAAAATTTTTTGTTTTATTTTAAAGAAATTTTTTATTGTAAATTTTCAGTGTAAATAATATAAAAAACAATATTCCAATTGAATTTTTTGTTTGTTTTTAAATGCATTGTTTGTTTTCTTCTCGCTAGGTGGCATAAAAAACAATATTCCTTTTCAGCCGGTGCCAAGATATTTTGGTCCCAGTTTATCGAAAATAAAGAAAACAAAGTGCATACTAATCAGGAAACTTCCAGCTACAACTTTTAAAAGAATTATTAAGTTTGGCCTAATTGGAATAACTCGAGAAATCGACGCCACCTAGCGAGAAGAATATGCAAAAAATATAAAAAAATAAGAATTTTTAGGAAATTGTTGTTTTTTTTTCTTATTATTTACGTAATTACAATTTGAAGTCTCTATGTATTACACAGTGCGACAGTCAAAATGTAACGAAGAAACGGCTGCTTGTTTCTAGCAAAGGAGCATTCCCAGAACACGACCTCATACTCCGTTTTGTCGTAGAGGGTCTCAATTTTCTTAAATTGGTCAATTCATTCTGCGAATTGTGTGGAAATTTCGAATTTTTTTTTTATATAAAATGAGAAAGAAAAACAGAAAGCTGCTTGTAAGGTATTCATTTGCCCAATAGAAATGTACGAATAATAAGATGGAAGTATTTTCAATTCCTCCTGATCCACCACTGGGCTCATATTACACTGGGAGTCTCCCACTCCCACTAGTAAAAACTTAAGAATTATTTTTTTAGCAAGATTTTGTTTAAAAAAGTACGTTCTTAGTCGAAAAGGTACATTTTTCTTTATCAAAAAGGTACACTTTTAAGTTCTCTCATTTAAGGCATCCTGCAGTATCTATCTGCCTACCAAAAAAAAGTATGCTCCTCAGAAATAACTGCTCTTCTTAAACAATCATCATCGAACACTTGTTGCATCAATCGAAATGTTTCGGATCCATTTTACCCCAAGTTTTGCATAGAATTTAATGATACCTCTTTCTTCCATGTTTGAATTTTATTATCAAATGAATACGTGTTTTTGCAAAATAATTACTATAACTGTTAAATGACAACAAACTTCACGACATATTGATAGACAGTAGAGAACAATTCAACCATTAAAAAGAAGCAAGTTCGAATGCATAGATAGCGCTCCTGGTTGATGAGATATGGTTCGTGTCCGGAATATTATTTGACACACTGTAATAATTCGAGTTGACACACTCTATCAAAATGGAGAAAGATTATAGTGATATTGTAAGGACTATTGTCATTCAGGATTACAAAATTCATTACTAAAATGAAGAAATTTCATAAAAAATTAAATTTTAATGAAACGCAGAAATTTTGAAAATTTGAAATGCAGATAAGATCAGCTGATCTATAGAAATTTCATTTGAAATTCAGAAAAGCTCAATTTAAATTCAGAAATAAATTCTTAATTCGGAATAGATCAATTAAAGTTCGGTAATTCTATTTGATATTAAAAAAAGATCAAATAAAATTACATTTAATATGCAGATAAGATCAGCTGATATACAGAAATTACATTTGTTGTTCGGAAGTGATCAGTTGCACTTAGTTTTAAAAATTACAGATTAAAATCAGGGGGTCAATTCCCGTTTTGCGTTAAAGTGAAGTGAAAAAACGTTATTCACAATAGTTTTCATTTAATGATTTCACTTTTTCACTTCACTGCGCACAAAAACGCGATTCTTGTTCGCTTAATGAAAAGTAGTTGCTGAATAGCATTTGAGAGTTGCTGAATGCCTATTAAACAAAGCTTTTATGAAAAATAAATGTACACAACGTTTTAGATGGTAGAAAATATTTACAAAAATGACTTTATTGAGCATGATGATGACTTCAACATTCTTTTATTGATTTATGTAGAAAAAACCCAAAGATTTTTATGAGGAGACTTCACCTAAATTGCGAAGGAACACTTCGACTTATATCGCCTTCCCAAAGCCATAAACTTGATTGAGGAAGTAAAACTATATATTACAAATAAACAATAAAAAAGAAAAATATAATTATTTTTGCATAAATATATATAACTAAGATAAGTTTTTCGGTAGCACAAAATAACAGAAAGTAATATAGCAAGTCGATAACGCGTGTTTGCAACCGGCGTTAATTTTGTTTTCATTTCAGCAAAAAATAAACAGCTGTTGCCCTTTTAACACACAACGGGAATCGCGTTTTCCGAGTAAAGCTGAAAACACTTTTCATATGACAATAACACAGAACGGGAATTGACCCCCAGGTGTAGTGAAAATAAATGCATTATCTTCTTATATATAAAAATGGATGTATGTATGTGGGTATGTGGGTATGTGGGTATGTGGGTGGGTATGTGGCTATATCACGTATAGACTCTAAAACCGCTGAACCGATCTTTATGAAATTTTCAGGGAAAATAAAACCACATCTTGAGAGTGTTCCTGTGAGGTTTGGTAACGATTGGAGAAGGGGGCGTGGTACCTCCCATACAAGCCAAATTTGCTCCATCGATCACAAACCAAAAAAAGGATATATATCAGGCGGTTTCAATCGTAAAAAAACTAAGATTTGGTAATTTTGTTCAGATGGTTACTGTCGGTAACTGTACAAAAAATGGGCGTGGTCGTAAAATAAATACGCCCACTTTTTCGAAATCATGGCAACTCCAGAGTTCTATACACTTTTACAGTGAAACTTACTGTGTAGGTGCTCCAAGAGGCAGTCACTATATATAAATGTTTTCACGCCCACTTTTACCGCCCACAAATCAATGTCTATATATATAAAAAGCAAAACGATGTGTGATGTCTACAGACTCCAAAACTACTAAACCGATTGACCTGAAATTTTGGCAGCCGATTTGTTTCAGGTACGATATGGTTATGGGGAAAAATGTGCCACACCCCCCCTTTTACCGCCCCCAAATCAATAAAAATGTTATATTTCAGTCAGTTTGGGTCGTATAAGGCTAAAATTTTGCAATTTAGTATGTACGGTTACTGTCGATAACTGTACTTAAAATGGGTTTCCACGCCCCCTTTTACCGCCCACAAAGAAATGAAAATGCTTTATTTCAGACGGTTTTGGTCGTATTAGACTTAAATTTGGTACTTTGGTTTGTGAAGTTACTGACAGTAACTGTACGAAAAATTGGTTTCCACCCCCCTTTTTGCGCCCACAAATCAGTGAAAATGCTATATTTCAAGCAGTTTTGGCCGTATGAGAATTACATGTGATACCTAAGTTTGTATGGCTACTTTCGGCAACTGAACTAAAAAAAGGCGTCATCGCTATATAGCCACACCCACACCCACTTTTTGAGAAATCATTAAAACTGACTACTGGGTCTATTGAGCTAAAATGTTGCTTTAGTTTGTACGGTTACTGTCAGCAACTGTACTAAAAATTGATTTCACGCCCCCCTTTTACTGCTCACAAACCAATGAAAACGTTTTATTTCAACGATTTGTATCGTGTTGGACAAAAATTTTGTAATTCAGTTCATATGGTTACTCTCGGCAAGTGCACTAAAAATAGGCCTGTCACACTTTAGTTAAACTGACTTTTCGGGGGGTCAGCGTAGAGTGAAGCAAAGTGCGCCAGGCTTTAGCTAAATTGAGATAAAATTTTGGCAGTCGATTTGTTTCGTGTACGAGATGGTTTAAGGGAAATAATTTTGCCGCACCCCTTTTTACCGCTTACAAAACAACAAAAATTCTATATTTCAAACAGTTTTGATTGTATTTGACTAAAATTTGGCTATTTAATTCATATGGTTACTTTTGGTAGTTATACTGAAAATGGTGAATATTTTTGGCATTTCTTGACATTTTCGTATATGGCATTAAGGCGGTCTGGGGCCGAACAACGTCTGCCGAGGAATACAAGTCTTATGTAACCACTCTTGATGTAAACACTAACTGCAAAAGCGGGTCGACCGATTTAAACGAAAATTTTAGGGTACTATGCCTGGCATCATACAATGAAATCAATTAAAAATTGCACATCGGCGTTCCTTTCATATGACATAGCATTTATTTGCAAAAATTCTTCCAGCTAAGCGCAAAAATTATTTTACTGGTTTTGTCATCAAACAACAAGGGTACCCTTTCTGATTTTTTTTTGCGAAATTTATTTGTTCCAAAATGTTGTTTTTATATTTTTTACAAAAAGTCAAAAATAATTTATGTGAAAATTACCCCTATATCTCTTTCCAATCAAATTTACAACATTTGCTGCCAAAGCCTATATCTCAAATAATCAAAATTTATGACTAAAAATCTATTTTTTCATACAATTGACAATCTATAGTAATAAAACTCATTTTCTGTTTGTTTGTTTGTTTGGCCTTTTTACAAATCTAAACGGCCCAACGGATTTTGCTCAAACTAGGTGCACATATTAAATGTATTCTAACTTAAAATGTTACATACTTATTTTTTGCCACGCCCCCTCCGAACTTTTTCAACTAACGGCAATTTTGTTATTGTATTATAATAATTTTTTATCGGAGTTTTTTTTTTAATTTAAAAAATTTCTGTTATTTTGGCATCAAAAACACTCACATACACTCAAAATTGTAGAAATTTTCAGTACAACGACTTTTTCATAAAACATCGTTACCAAAGAATGAGAAAAAACGCCATGAAAATCAAAGTTTGGTCTTTGGATGCAAATATCTCCTCTGTCCATTAATATATTTGATTCAAATTTTTTTGTTCAAAAGTTCAATAAATATACTTTACAAAAATGGGTTGAACTGTACCTTTTAGTCAGTGAAACTATGTTTTATAATTATGTCAAAAAAGGTCCAAAATATTGAGTTTTTACTCAAAAAATTACTCAAAAATTGTTTTTGTTGTAAAAATGAAATCAATTAAAAATTGCACATCTGACTAACTTTCATATGCCATAGCATTTATTTGCAAAAATTTTTCCAGCTAAGCGCAAAAATTATTTTAATGTTTATTTTTTAAATTAAATTTATTTTTTTCAAAATGTTGTTTTTATATCTTTTACAAAAAATTCAAGTCTTAAAAGTAATTTATTTGAAAAAATTACCCCAATATCTCTTTCCAATCAAAAGTAATGGCTTTTATGATTAAGTTACTTTATGATTTATCGAATAGCTTTGGAATTATAGGTAGCACAGAGTTAGTATTTAACCACAATTTAAACATGCTATGTACAGTGTTAACATTTGATGGGTGTTTGGAAACGGGGCGGGGCAGCAACGCGCCGGGTTTCAGCTAGTTTTTACATAAAATTAAAGGCTTTATTTAGCATCGTTAGAACGATCCGATTTAATTAAAAAATTCACGATTTTTTTCAATAATAGACGATACACATTGACTGCGACAAGCGACGAACGCCAATTGTCACAAAATAGAACGCATGTTTTCTTATGAAGATGTATTTTTTGAAGACGGCAATCAGTTTCTAATTTGATAGACGAAAAAAGTGAACATGGAAGAGTTTGTTTATGTTTTTTATGAAAAACAGACTGTCGCTTCTGCGTTCATTATAATCAAGTCGTCGAGAATACTGCGACATTTCTCTCTGACGGCAAGTTTTCGTTTTGTCGGTGGACGTCTGTTGCAGTCAATGTGAATCGGCTATAACTTGTTACTATTTTGAGAGTAATTTCATTATGCCTCTCTCGTAGTAACTTTCGTCTCCTTTGGCAAAAAACTGGGACAGTCAATTTTCTCAAGCTAAACCAGAAAAATCATATGTTTACCAGCAAAGTCATATGTCACAGACAAGAACATTGGAAAATCATGGCGTTGTCCTGATTGAACACAATTCCCCCATTGGCTAAAGCCTCCCCTATTGGCTAAATCTGGACGCTTTTAAGCGATTGCTTCCTTCAGACGATGCAATTGTGGACAGTACAGGTCCAAATTAAGAGTGTGGCGATAGGGAAGCAGCTGATAGTAAATTATTCCGTAGCAATACCACCAAACACACAGCAAAACCTGACCATCAATCCTGGCTTGGCCACCGTTTGCACCGGCTCACCACGAATCGACCACGGCCGTTTTCGCTCGACGTTCTTTTAAGTCACCCTCTCTTCATCACGAGTCATTATGCATTTCAGAGATGGGTCGATTTTGTTGCGATTTAGCAGCAGGTGGAATTTATGTCAGGGTACGCAAAAAATCTCAATTGAAGAGAAAAATTGCACTCCTCCTCATCAATATTATTCAGTTGACGAACGATTCATTTTGCTTTCCTCATTTGTGAAGAAAAAAAAAAACTTGAGCGTTCTTATGTTAAGTATTCCAAAAACAAAACAGTTTCTTTGCTCTTTCATAGTATTCGTTCGTAGATTGTGATCCTCAAAAAACTGAGTTGAACAACGCCTTCTCTTTGTTATTCATTTATTGTTTCTCGCTCGCCAGTTTTTGCAGAGATAAAGTCATTTTTCATTGGAATTTTTGCTTTCGCTCATTTATTGACTCAACGAGTGATCTTGTTAATTAAAAATAAATATGTGTTTTATGAACTATATTTCATAATTTGTAGGTAGAGCTTAAATACACAAAGTAATTCAGGTATTTTTCCAATTCAGTAAAATCTACCTTTATTCGAAGTTGGGTGATAGATAAGTAGAAATTGCATTCCATATCGAATGCTATATTTGAGATAAAAAAACTGTTTGTAGAAATATGTGAATTCAAAGCTAAGACAAGAGTTATGCCTTTACCTTAGATAATTCAATTTCTAGGCGATCATCACCACAAACTTCCACATCATCAACTACTAAAAAATTATTATTTTGTAAATATTGATTATTTTTCTGTTCCAATTGTTTTGAAATAAGCAATGCAGTTAGGTAAATGTGCAGGACCATGGTTTGCCTAGGTTTGGAACTCAGGACTCCTGGATGCACTCTTACTTGCATTAACGAGGCAGCCTTCATATTAAGTTATTATTCAAAACTATAACTCGCTTATGATGGCACATTACATCATAATGTCCTGAAAGTGCACTCTTCACCTCCATTGCCACTCATTTCCACCACCACCACCACCACAAGCTAATGACGTTCACTCAACATACCCCCAGTCAAATTAGGCAAGACCTCGTGTCCTCATGTCCACTAAATTCGTCATTTCGACTGATAGGCTACACATTGCAGCATGCTGCTCTATGATCATTTATGGAGCCGCTAGCCGCGAAGCATGACTTCAAATTCTGTTAACCATTCACAAAATAAAAAGCAACCCGAAATGTATGAAAAGTTATCCAAAATGCTCACATATCAAAAAAATTGCGCTGAACTCTCACGATCCGTGGCACAGTTGATGTTGTTGTGCAAGCGGATTTTTGCATACTGTGCCAAGACGTCAGTGATGCTGAGGCACTACAAAACCGCTTCAATTGAGGAACCGTTGAAGCAGCTGAAGCGCTTTTAACATGTTTGATTAATGATTTGGGTGTTCCGAGTTAGCTCACAAATTACCATTCCGTTGCGACAGGCGCATGTCAGCCGCTTGACTGGTCAAATGCTGTGAGCTGCTTGCTTGTTTGCCGGATTGATGGACTAACATGGTTACCCGCAACTGCAACCGCTCCAAGAAGAAGCCTAGTCCACATGCAGCTTGGTGCATTTAAATTTTTTTTTTTTGGTTTGTAGTTTTTAATGTAAGACAAAAGTTGCCAATTTGTTTAACTGATGCATGATGTTGCATGTGCAAATTTATTGTTTGACGTGTGCATTTATAAAGAGATTTCGACATTTTATTGATAAATTTATTGGAGCTCTATTTTAATTGATGGCCAAATCAATCAATGGATTGCAAGGAGATTGTGGCATTAAAACAAGAATCCACCAAATCAACAAGAACATATGACAGTTTGAAGTAAAGTCGAACAATTATAGTCTGATCTTAAGAGTTCTTAAAGGATGGGTTACCCCTTACCATTATCTTAGGGTACACAGCTGGCAAATAAATTAAATTTTAATTTGTATTTATTAGTCCCCTAAAATATTAAAAATCGATTGTAAATCTTCAAAATTAAATATCCCTTAAAAAAATATTCTTCTTAAAAGTAAAAAACTTCTTGCTTACTTTAAATATGTACATTAGCGCGGGTTGATTTTTTTATTTGTAAATCGTATAGCAAAAACGTAAACTACATAAAATTCTAAGAAAATTCTCCGAAGAAATCAAGTATCTAAAATAAAATCCTAATCCGCGCCTCTCGACTTGAAAATTTATATGCCCTCTTTTCTACACTCAAAATTTTTTTACATTAAAGAAATATTCACCCAAGTAAAAAAGTTTGTATATAATTTTATATTTTATATTTTTATAAGGAACATAGATAAACAATTCTTATTTTATAATGAAATAAACAATATTTCAGTAATTTTTCAGTAATTTTTTTACCATAAACAAATTTTGTGTTATTAAAACAAATGAGGTCTTTAATACATACAAAGAAGCAATTATAGAATACAAAGAAAACTTTACATATTGGTTATATGTTAATTTTGTTAAGTCTTTTTTGCTCTCCATTCTAGGTACTTTGGCATGACTTTCTATAGTTACTACTATTTGATCTATATTTCTTTAGATCAAACAAACTGGATTAGAGGTCATGTTTTTTTTCCTGTTTTAAGAAGTATGTTTTGCATATTTTATTACAAAAAAAAATATTTGTTTAATTATTCTTTGTTTTTTGCAAAACGCAGTTTAGGTAAAACGTGTTCTCATTATTTTTCATATAGAATGCAAATAAGAGGAGATGCAAATTGGGGTTCATCTGTTTTTTTGATAATTGAATATTTTGATTAGCCTCAAAACAAAACCTGTATTGCATAAACTATAATATAATAAAACATAATATATTTAAAAAAAAATTTTTTTTAGCAAAAGAGGGTTTGATTTTAGACCTATGGTTTCTTGGGAGAATTTTCTTAGAATTTTATGTAGATTACATTTTTGCTATACGATTTTTCATTTTTTTTTTATCCATACAAATCAACCCGCCCTAATGTACACACTTACAAGAAATTTTACTTAAACCTTGAACAATTCGTTCTTGTTAGTAATTGAATGTCAAATTAAAGTTATTCAACATAATCACAATAAACACGTATATTTTAGTTTTCAATTTTGAGTTTTCATTAATTTAAACACCTCTTGCGGCAAAATAAATACATAATAGTCAACAATTTTGCCACAGAAGCTACCCTTAAGCTAAAACGATTGATGACTGTTTTTACCGTTTTCAAACACTTGTTTGCCCAGCCCGCAGTCAATCAGCAGCAGCAAAGTTAGGTGTTGCTGCAAAAGTTTCTGTTTGCAGTAGAAACAACATTAAAATAAATGTCTTTTAGCAGCGTTTTAACAAGCAAACACCTCAAATTCTCAAAAAAAGCTGCTGTCATTCATAGCCGCAGAGAGCTAGATAGATCGTCATAGACTCGACTTTGCTGCCAATCAGTTCGACAACCAAAGTACGCGAGATGAAATCTAGGCACACAGACTATCGTATATGACATCATTTGCATGAAAATGTCGAATTGACTCCAGGCATTTAATGGCGCAGAAATGATCGTGAAATGAAATGACGCAAAAAAATAGAACGGATCAAGACTTTGATTATAGCCTTTTATGGAAAATAAAAATTGATTATCTTCGTTCACTTCAAAGCGATAAAAAATCATAAACAAACTGCGTTATATACAATGACTGTCTTATTAAGCAGTCATCTTAGTATGTGAAAGTTGCTTAAGAAGCTCCTTAAAAGGCTACACAACATCAGTTATGGACGCAAAAGTAAAAAGCTTTTTTAAAGAAGATAATAAAGAGATAGGAAAAGATTAAACGTATAGATATAGTCATAACCTAACAGTCGTTAAGAAACAAAGATACTGAGAGAAAAGATCATTTATGTATTTTAAGATGTATGTACTTAGTTTATTTCCTTAAAAACACTTTCTTTCCCACTAAAATAAGCTTTAAAAGAAGCTATATCATGATTTCATTAAAAGATGGACAATATATTAAATCAATAAAAAATATTTTTTCATCAATTTCAATCATCCATTGGTTAAAGGTACTCATCGACTTAACGAGAAGTTCCTTAAGGTAGATTTATAATAGACGTAATTTAACGTAACGAAATGTTGTCAACTGCCATCGGAACGGGACGTAATGTAAGAAAACGTTGTAGCAATTATAACAGGCAGTAGCCAAGCAGTTGTTTGTCGTTAATAATTGCACGTTCCCGTACAAGTTCAACTAAAACTTTGTCATCCATAGCTGTGGATATATAGAACTATCACATTCATAACGAAAACTCAACAAAAAGCGTAGTTCAACAATATAAAATAGAGCAATAATCGAATCTAACCTCAATGTTTAGTTGTTAATTGAACAGACGTAATGTAAAGTAACGTAAAAATCGAAATCAAATCGATCTTTACGTCCCGTTACATTACATTACGTTTATTATAATCACTTGTATAAGAAAGTATTGTTTGAAACAATAAGTGAAAGGACACACTGCTCAATTGATATTAGACCACATTACGTTACGTCTATTATAACTGGGCATTTAATGTTAAGAAACAAAAATAATTATCCGTTAAAATTAGTCCAAAGCAGTGGCGTAGCTAGGATTTACCAAAGGGGGAAGGGGGTAAAGAAAATTTGAAATTATGTTTAAAAATATATATATATATATATTAGAGTGGTCCTTATATGGCTTTTTTTGGAATTTCCAAGATGGATTGTTTTAGATCGGCTCCAAATGTCAAAAAAAAAATTTTTCGAATTTTTTCAGATTTTTAAATTGACTCTCTAGTCACCCTGTACGTTGATCTTTCTATATTCTGTTCAAATTACGATTACGGCCAAACGGATACAGCTAGATAGATAAAATTTGGTACACACAATATTTAGAGTCATAGTCTGACTGGGGGAAAAAATGGGCACAATCGAATAATGATTTCTCCTATCTCCCATATAAGCATTTTTAAACATTGTATGGGAGGTAGGCGTTAACAATAATCACTTAGGCTCATTTTTCGTCCCAAACAGTTTAATTATATTTAAGTTATCTGTACCAAATTTCATGCACCTAGCTTTATCCGTTTGACCGTAATCGTTATTTCAACATACTACAGAAAAACGGACGAACAGGGTGACTCAGGTCTCAACATATTCAATAAGCAGATGATCAGGCAGAGGAACAAATATAAGAATACGGCTAAAGTGACACTGATCCTTCCCTGCGTTACAAACTTATGGACAAATCGAAAACACCCTGAGCCCTCAGTCATCCTGTTGGTAACTAATTTTTTTAAATTGAAGTCAGGCTGTAGCGAATATTTAGTAAATGAATAGTGCACACAATTCAATCTTTGAAGTATTATTTCTTTTATTAGTATTAGTTCAAAGTATAACAGGAAGTCGATCATTCAAAATAAATATTGTTTCATGATCGTCTCTTTTTTGAAATCAGGAAATATTTTTCTGTATTCAGAGACAATTTGCAACACAAATATTTTTTGTTCTTCGTTTCGCGTCAAAATATCGTTGTATTCCGAAAACAAATGAACTCCTCTTTCTGCAACGTCATTTACTACCTTTAAATTTTTTATAATATTTAAGCCTCGTTGATAATTTTTATTCTGATCCCAAAGAGCTGGATCTACAATATATTCAAAAACTGGTCATCAATCTCGAATCTGAGAAACAAATTTCTTGATTGAGGGGTAATAAAATAATCCATATGTTTTTCACATAAACTGCTAATATCGTCCCCACTTATTTGTATACGTTTTGGATAGCAACTATCAATATCTTCTAAAGGACTCAATTTTAATACCATTTTTCTCTTAACTTCGAGCGGCAATGATTCGTCGAAGAACGAAATTGCAGCACATTCTGGATTCAAATACCATAAGTGATTGCAGAACTTCTGGAGGGTAACTGTTGAAACCTCTTAGTCAATCAAACGATAATCATGCAGCTTTTTTAGAAAGCTGAGATCGAGATTTGGTGCTTTTGTAGTGACTGTGCAAGTGAACCAAGCCTTGACATAGAGCATTACGATGAAGAGTGATGTACTACGAATTGCCTCGATTTCGTCACTAGTCATTTCAAACTCAGATCGAAAAATAAAAATTTTTAAGCAATATATTGCTTTTGCCATCCATCGGGCATGATGAAAAGCTCCGGGTTGGTGAAAATAAATATTATTTGGTTGAACTGAACCAAGAAAAATGAGAGTGAGATTAAGAAACTCTTTATAATCGGCTCTGGGTTGGAGATATTCTAATGAATCTTGTACAAATGATCTTAATTCTTCGATTCTCTCCAATGAAAGATGACGTAGAACTATTTCATCTTCTAATCCAGTTTGATACTTCGATTTATCAATATTTTTCCAAGAATTTCGGAACTTCAGGAAAAGTGGAACATTAGGTCCAGTCGTTGCAGGCATCTTCCTTTCAAATACACATCGAAGAACTAATTCAAAAATATGATGCCTGCAGGGCAAGAAGAGAATATTTGTTCCCAGCAGTCGCTCTAAAAGAACGGCAGCACCATTTTTTATGCCTAAATTTGATGCAGTCGTATCGCAGCAAAGAGCTTTGACAGAATCTTGAAGACCCCAACTGTAAAGTACTTCATAAACTGCATTCGCTTGACTTACTCCTTTGCCATTTTCTGCCACGGGTACCCCAAGAAGTTTCTCAGTCCTACCATTTGAAACGATGACCGGTAATCTATCAAGCATTTCCATTTTGAGCGAATCGTAAAAAAGTTTTCCATCCCAATGGAGAACAAGGGCCTTTAGTTCAGTTTCCTTAAAAACTTTTTTGATTTGCGTTGCCTGTTCTTCGCGTATATTCTGTCGTTGAATTTTAATGGATGACCTATTAAGAACAAGCGAATCCAGATCAACATCCAGTGCTTCTGCTATAGCACCAACAAGGTGAACAGTATCTCTGTCACTCACTTTACACTTATCAAGAGCTGCAATAACTTTAGGGTTACGGAAAATGTTAATGATTCCTCGAGTTTTTTTTGGAGCCGATGGTCCTGCTTCACTATCGTTTTCTGAAGTAACTTCTGAGAAACTTCTGATGCTTCTCTGACTGAATGGTGGAAAAGACGAGTCCTCACTAGATGCTAGTTCTATTAAATCATCTGGAACGGACATAAGAATTTTTATATCAATGAAATTTTCATTCATAACACAGTCTCAACTTAGAAAAAAAAATTTATTTTAAAATTTAATTTACTTAGTTTAGATTTAGTTTTGTTTCATAACATAGAAAATTATCTTACCTATTGTTTGATCGATTTCCTTATTGCTCTTTTTTATCCTTCGATCAATTAGCTCTTTTTTTTTGTTCTCTACACGATCCATTTGTTCATAATATCTCTCGATCTGAATAATAGAACCCACGGTACCATCTCTTCGCTGACTCATGAGAAAATCTTTGCTTCTTTTATCAATTGATGTCGACTCTATAGCAGAATTGTCAGCAATATCAAATAAATTTTCAAGGTCAGCAGAAAACGTTTGTTCTTTCTCCAGATTATATGGTTTTCCTGCATTTTTATGTATGTTCGACCACTGTGAATGAAGGTCTAACAATTTGTCAATGCACCTTGCTTCATATTTAACAGGCAAACGAACTCTTTCCCAAAACACTTTCACTTGTTCTATGACAGACTTACAATTCACTCTTAATTTTTTCCGAGGATTTATAATCTTAATGTTATAAAACAACACTTGTAAAACTTGCCCTTTTGAAGGAAGTTGATCCCCATCAATCGAAGATTTAATATCGCCTATTAAAAATATGTTTTTAATCGTTTCTGAGCTTGATGCCATGATGTTATTTTACATAAATAGAAAGATTTAAAAACTCGTATGAATTAAAACAAAAAGCTTATTTTTATTAAGAAAAAAACGACTTGCCAACAGAGTGACGGTTGGACTTAAAATAAATGTTTTCCATGTTGACGTCACAGTCCCGTTATATTTTTTTATCAGCGTCACTTTCTAAGTCGGCTACGTCGTATTCGTATATTTGTTCCTCTGCCTGACCATCTGCTTATTGAATATGTTGAGCCCTGAGTCACCCTGTTCGTCCGTTTTTCTGTAGTATGTTGAAATAACGATTACGGTCAAACGGATAAAGCTAGGTGCATGAAATTTGGTACAGATAACTTAAATATAATTAAGCTGTTTGGGACGAAAAATGAGCCTAAGTGATTATTGTTAACGCCTACCTCCCATACAATGTTTAAAAATGCTTATATGGGAGATAGGAGAAATCATTATTCGATTGTGCCCATTTTTTCCCCCAGTCAGACTATGACTCTAAATATTGTGTGTACCAAATTTTATCTATCTAGCTGTATCCGTTTGGCCGTAATCGTAATTTGAACAGAATACAGAAAGATCAACGTACAGGGTGACTAGAGAGTCAATTTAAAAATCTGAAAAAATTAGAAAAATTTTTTTTTGACATTTGGAGCCGATCTAAAACAATCCATCATGATGTTGATTTTAAGGACCACTCTAATATATATATATATATATATATATTTTAGGCGTATCTTAATACTTGTGCGCTCCTAGCGAACAATCAAAAAGTAGTAAAAATGTACATGTAACATTAATTATTATTGCACTAAACAATTAAGTCATTGGCTTTTTAAGTAGCTCATCGGCATTAATGGGCACATCTTTGTGTATTGCAATGACAGCCAGTTTGTTAAGCCGATTCTTAAATTTTAGTAGATAATTATAGCTTACTACAACTGTTCAACAAACAAATTCAAATTCTAAGCTAAACCTGTCCTGTTGAATTTCTTAAGTAGGTCTTTATTAGCTTTATACACGAAAAGGTGCGCTCAGCCGTACTGGTTGACGTCATTTTTGGTAACGCGCCCTTGCGGCTAATATACTGCTTCCACAGTCTTACTTCAGTAACAGCTGTTGATGGTGTGCAGTCAAGAAACTCCTCGTAAAACTCAAAGGCGGAGTTTATTTACTGAAAAGTCATAATTAAAAAGCGCCTGAAATCCTTTTTTTTTTCTATGGTTTGTGAACATTTCCTTCAACTCCATTTTATAAAAATCCTAAGTTCATTAAACAGTTTCACACGGAAATATTTTTCTATTGGCTGGCCGTCATGTTTCTGAGTTCTTGTAAGTGTTACAGTTATATCAATGCTTTCTGCAAGCGACTTTGCTTCTATGAAAAATTTTTCAAAAGTTTCTTCATTCTCGCGAATGTTTTCAATCTCACGCTGAGCATCGTCTGCCAAACCAATTGCCTCAACCAAATCAATATATCAAAATTCCAGTAGCAATTGACTAATAGGCTATGAAAGCTACTTTAGTAAATAATTGTTAAAATAAGTAATCTGTTTGTTAAAAAGTAAATGAAATGTAACGTTTCGTGTTTGTAATGCAAAATTTTAAAGTCAAGTTTAATGTAAAAAAAAAATAAACAAAAACTCCCCTGCAGATGTCGCCAAACAAATGACGAAACGTCAGGAAAAAATTGAATTTCTATATTTTTTATATTAAAAATTGCAATTAAAAATTACTGGCCAAAAACCTCTACATAACTAAACAAATCAATATTCTTTTTTTAAAAATTTAGACTCAATAGCAACGATTGCTGGTAAACTAAAACCACAATCTTGAGGGTCAATATAAATTCAAAGTCAATTGCATTTTTCAATATTCTAAAATTTGGATCATCATACTGCATTTGTTCATGCTGGAAAATTGCATGGAAGTCGCTAACTGATTCGAACTTTGCAATCCATCCGGTTAAATTTAATCTTTTCAACGTTTTCGCTCTTTCACAAGAATCGGTTTCAATAATGGTAGCTTCTAGTTTCACTTGGTAGCAGTGGTGTTTTTTAGGTACAATTGTACCTTTGACTGCACATTAAGGCCCAACCAAAATAGGCAGTCGAGACGATTGCAACTTGCCGAACGTCTAACGAGTTGAGAGGCTAAAAGTTCGGTTCTTACGGAACAAAACGTATGGACAAGCTGTTTCGTTCAGTTTCCTTAAATTACGTTTGCTCATTTTGGGCAACAACATTGAATTACATTAAAGAGAACATTTTCGTCTCTACTCGTTACGGAGCAACTCGTCTATTTTGGTTGGGCCTTTAAGCTTAGTATGCTGTAGGAACAAAAATTTTTGGGCATATAACTCTACACGCGAAATTTTGGTGTAGAGTCAACATTTTTGTGTGGAGAAAAAGCACTTGCTGTTGTGGTTGACAGATTCATATTTTTATTGCTGCAGTTTTATATCCTATAAAAGGCAAGACTACATATTAATAAACTACATAAATGCAACAATAAATTTGATAAATAACAAATTCAACACTTAAACATACTTACTGCTTATTTTTTATTGTTGAATGGCAAATTTCCGCTCTAATTAAATGTACGGGCATATAATCGACAGAGAAATTTTGATATTTCAACTTTCCATTCACGAATGGAAATTTGGCAACATAGCAATAATTTTCGCTTCTACAGCGTACTAGCTGGCGAAAAGAAATTTCGCTGCCTGTTTGCTGTCAAAAATCTCAATGTATTTCTTGTAGAATTTTTTTCGTTCCTACAGCATACTAAGCTTTAAGCAAAAAGTACATTCGGTCAATTGGATGAGTTTAGATAAAATTTGTTAAAAAAAATTATAAATGCGTAGTGCTAGCAAATTACTTTTTTATTCGAACAATTTATGTAAAAAATTTAGTTCCATTTTTTTAAAATTTATAATAGCTAAATTTTTAATATAAGCTACAGGTAAAGGGAGGTGATATCTCCTTTTTACCCCCCCCCCCCCCCCGTAGCTACGCCACTGGTACAAAGTATTAGTTTATTCACTCAATTAAGGTGCACGGTCGAAAATTTGGGGTTACATTTAAAACCTTTTTGGGTTGGGATGAATAAAGGAACCCTCAAGATAAATTTAAATTTAAATATAAGACCAAAGATTAAATATAAAATCTTGAGGCTTTCTATATTTATCAAAGCCCAAAAAGTTTTTAAATTTAAACCCAAATTTTTGGACCGTGTGACGACATTGCATGTTCATTTGCACAATTTAAAACATTTTTTGTGAAAAGAAATTTAAAAAATAATATTCCCAAAAAAATTGTTTTTGTTTTTAATGAGATCCAAAATAACTATTATTTATTTTATTTAAGCCGAAAAATTTGGCGATATTTTAAAAAAATATTTTATTCGTTGCTTGATAACAGTTTTTTTGAATATGAATTTTTACGTTATCTCGTTATAGTCGAGAAAAAATGTTTACCTTGTTCATAACTTTTATTTTCTAAATTTTTTTTAACGTTGCCTGGTAAGAGTTTTTACAGAAAAATATACAGGGTTGTCAATATTCGAAGCGCCCATCTGGCAACACTGTAACTTTCCGCAATGATACCAAATCGACTAATGACATACCGCGTTTGAAGCGTCATTCCAAGCAAATGTTTACAATGGAACAGTACACGCCACGCGAACGCTCTAAAATTGTTGAAATTTACATTCAACAAAACAAGTCAATAGTGAAAACTCAACTCAATGAGCGATGAAGCTCATTTTCAGTTGAACGGAACGGTAAACAAACAAAATTGCCGTATTTATGCCACTGAAAATCCACAAGAGATTCAAGAGGTACCTCTTCACGATGCAAAAGTCACTGTTTGGTGCGGCGTTTGTGCTAAAATGCTCATTGGGCCGTTCTTTTTCGAAGATGATAATGGCCACAGAGTTACTGTAAATCAGGAGCGTTATCGCGATATGATAAACAATTTTTTCATGCCAATCGTTCGTCGAAAGCGTATCAGGCACTACTGGTTTCAACAAGACGGCGCGCCACCACACACAAGCCGCACTACAATCGATTTTTTGAAGCAATTGTTCCCTGGCCGTTTGATGTCAAAAAATGGTGATTTCGATTGGCCGCCAAGATCACCAGATTTAACGCCTCCAGACTTCTTTTTGTGGGGTTATTTGAAATCAAAGGCTTACGTCAACAAGCCAAAGACCCTAGAAGAGCTGAAAACCAACATCCGTCAAGAAATAACCGCCATTCCCATCGAAATGTTGAAGAAAACCATGGAAAATGCTGCGAAACGGGCACAATATGTCGTAGAGGCCAATGGCGACCATTTACGAGATATCATATTCAAGAAATAATGTAAGCAAATCTACTTGAACCCAATTAAATGATATTCATGATGAACAGATAAAAAATTGTGGTTTCTTTGATTTATTTAAAAATAAAATGGGCGCTTCGAATATTGGCAACCCTGTACTTTTACATTATTGATAGGCATTTATGTTATAAATCAACCATTTTTGTAATTGAAAGCTTCAATAACTTTATTTTAAGTACTTAATTTAGCAAACAAAGCATTTTTATTTAAAAGTTGCATAATAAAGAAGCGTTGCAAAAATAGCGCGTTAGGCGGTCGGCCTTTGACGGCTAGACTAGAAACAACGAGTTCTTATGAAGTAATATTAAATTCGACCTCAGACGTTTCTTCGACCTCATCCCGTAAAAATCTAAAGCAGGGGTAAAGTACGATCAAAGTAAGAAAGAGTAGAGAATTTTATATCTCATATTTGACCACTTATTAAAAAAATATTACTAAAAAATATATACGCATTCACTTAAAAGGCAATGCATCTACTGGAAAATTTTCCGAACTACTGTTTAAAAAAAGTAATGGACTATATTTTGTTGTTGAGGGTAAATATTCTTACTCTTACGAACGATAGGGATATTATTATAAACGAAATTATGCTTAGGTCTTTTAAAGCAATCCAAATGACGTAAAGATCAGTGGATACGGTAGTGCAAAGTGGTGATGCAGTTCAATACCCTGTAGAATTTATAAGCACGTTGAATACTTCAGGACTTCCAGTACACATAATTTTACTTAAAGTTAAAGCTCCTACTATGTTGTTGCGTAATCTTAATCCACCAAAGCTCTGTAATGCAACAAGACTACTTGTAAAATCTTTCCACAGAAACGTCATAGAAGCAAAACTATTGACTGGCTGTACTCGGGGTGATTCAGTTTTTATTCCTCAAATACCACTCATACCGACTGATAACCCATTCCAAAAGGCTACAATTTTCTCTAAAAGTATGTTTTGCGATGACAATCAATAAATCCAAGGACAGTTAGTAAAGATAGCAGAAATTTATTTAACTGAAAAGTGGTTTTTGCATGGACAACAATAGCTTCCATGCTCTCGAGTAAGCTCAGCAAGAGTCTTATAATCCTTGCACCGGGAAGTAAAATCTCAAATGTAGTGTGCAAAGAGGCTCTGAACTAAAGACTATCAAATGTTATTGTGGACATCTAAAGCACTTTTATCTAATCGCCAACAGTCAGACTCTACTAAACGTTATCAATATGATTGAAACAAGCTTTTCCATTGGCGTCAGAAGCGGGGGAAAAAGGGGGCAGTTGCCCCCACTTTTTTAGCTAGATAAACAATTTAAAAAGGAAACTTCAAAAGTTATTCAAAATATCAGTTTTTTTTTACAACGATAATATTTTTTACTATATATTTTCCTCTTCTTTCTTTCTTCTTCATAAGCATGCTTGCGGATAACCATTTTCTTTCTCTGTGTTTGCAAAAAGATAGAACAAAATGTAGAGTTTCTACTGCAAACCCACCACTTCAGTTTAAAAGCACCCTTAAGTATGTAGCTTAATACTGTAATATTGTAATCGAAGCCTTCAACGGAAGATTGCCTTCTGAACAAAATCTAAAAACAAAACTAGATCTTTATGCAGATGACTTTGATGGGAGTGACCTCCACGCGCAACTTAAAATGCTGAAGCAATTGCCTGGCCAAACACCTTCAAATTGTAGTGGCATTGTATCTCAATTTGCAAAAAATTCGGATACTGTAAAAAAACTATTAAATTAAGTTGAAAAACGTATTGCTTTGCTTTTGACCTGCACCAGCAGCTTCATCTGAGCGTTTTTTTAGTGCACTAAGACGACTTAAAACGTATCTTCGAGCAATATGACACAGAAACGACTCACTCATGCGGCACTTATACACATTCACAAAGATAAAACCGAAGAATTGAATTTGATGGAGGTGGTGAAAGAGTTTGTTTCTCGCAAGGACAGAAAGAAACATTTTGGAATAATTTAAATTGATATAACTTTTTGTACCTTATTGCATTTAAACCATGTAAAGATATACCTAGTCTTGCTTTATAAAAGCAACTATCATTTCTTATATTTTCATATTACCATATGAAAGATCCTTTAAAGAACTATCTCTAATATTGAAATTGGAAGAACTTTTAAAAATAATGAAATTTTAATATTTGTTATATATTTTTATATTTTTCTTATTTTAAACTAAAACAAAAAATTTGTTTATTCACATTCATGTTTCTTTGAAGAAATTTTGGTGAACTTTTTTTGCACCACCATTTGTACTGCCCCCCATTTGTACTGCTCCCCCAAGATGAAATTCGCTTCCGAGGCGCTTGAGCGTTTCTATTGGATATACTGGAAACGCTCTCAGGTAAGGAAGACTTCATTGCTTCAAAAAGCGAACCATGCATTTAAGCATATCAGCTAGCTATACATATCTGTATAAAGTTTGACCGCACGACTATAAGAAACTACCATCAACAGAGCTGAGTTATAAGACACAATTCTTAAAAATATATTTCAATCGCGATTACAGCACTGCAAATGACCATCATAGCAATAGTATGTACAAAGAAAGACTTTTCTTAGCATCAGTTAACGATCATGAAATTCGGCAAGTATATAAAAAAACCGCCAGCTTAGGAAATTATAAAGTGCGACCACTGCTTCACTAGAGCGATATTCTTCTACAGTGTGGTTTCAAAAAAATTATACTAGGCATATGCAAGCAACAACGACCTTGGTCCAAGTGATAGAAATTCTATAATTCTAAAAAGTTTCGAGAAGAAACTGCGATGAAGATAGTCTGCGATGTAAAAACGCTTAATACTGCGACGCCACTTTTTTAATTCTGTCCACTTAAATAACTATTTTTCGGTACTTTCTTGCGTGAATATACCATTCATATTTCATACTTATTTGATATTAATTAGTACAATAAGATACACGAGATCTATTAACAGTTCAACAGAATTATATGCATAATCAACAATTAACTTAGAATTTGAATACTTAGAATAACATAAAATACTTAATATATACTAAGTATTATTTTAGTGGCGACTGTAGCCTAGTGGGTAGAGTGCGTGGCCCCTAAGCTAAAGAACCGCGGTAGCTCGGGTTCAATTCGAACTCAAGCAGAAAAGTTTTTTCAATTGAATTAATTTTTCTGTTCGATCGTCACCTCTCTGCACATCAATGGCAAACCTCAGAGAGTAAAAATTGCCATGTAAGAGCCTGAACAGAATCAAAAATCGTTGCCATCGACGATTCGTTGTTGTTGGAAAATACATGCAAAATACGCAGCACGCTTTCTGCAACGATAAATCGCAGACTTAGAATCTATGCTATTTCAATCGTCGGTCGCAACGATTTTTGATTCTGTTCAGGCTCTAAAGCTTCTAGAGAACATAAGCCGTTTGGAGTCGGCATAAAACACGTAGGACCAGTTCTCGGTCATTTGTGGTCAAACATTTAACAACACGCACAACACAATTGATCAATAGAAGCTAGGTCAAAGTTCTTCCAAGGGCTGAAACGGCCAGCTTATTTTTTTATTTTTTTATGTTAATAGTGTAAAAAATTTATATGTATAATCAACTGTTAACTTAAAATTTGACAACTTTAAACAACTTAAAATACTAGATATATTATTTATGATTCTTATTTATGATTTTAGTAAATAGACGGTCTTATAAATATAAAAATAAAGGTTAAACATAGTAAGAAGACCAAATAAATAATTAGAAAAAAGAAGTAATAGATAGATGTTTGAAAAGTATAACATAACATAAGACTTAAATTTATTCGTGCTGACAAGAGATTTTAAACTAGAAGGTAAAGAATTCCAGGGTTTGATGGCGTTGATGAAGAAAAGTCGCTTAGTATGTAAGGAATTGCATTTAGGTATTATGAGGTTGTGTGTCGAGTAGAAACAGTGAAGCGTAACTTCTCATAGAGGTGTGCGGGAGTTTTACAGGAAATTAGTTTATGAAAAAAATAAACAATTTCTCGCATTTAATTAGTTTATAATACTACAACCTAAAATGCTTCTACTCTTTTAATTTAATATTTGGTAAATTTTTCTCCGAAGAAAAACAACAAAGTCAAAATGTAGTGTAACAGCCCAGTTGGAAAAGAAGAACATGCCTTTTAAGGTCAGGAGATATGCTCGTGCCTATACCCGCTTATATATGTTTTTCTAAAGGCAGCAACACTGCATGCTTCTGAAAAAATATATAAGCAGGTATGGAGGCGAGCATGTCTCCTGAACTTCCAACTTATGTGTCCGGCAATTGAAAAATTACGATTACCATCAGCTTATCCATTCGACCATTGCATCTGTTAACTAATCGACGCATAATTTGCTTCATTAAGAATACACGTACGAGCACAGAGTAAAAAAATTGACTCGTTCGCTTTGTTATTATAAGCAAATAATGCAAAAAACAGAACAAAATCACTAAAAAAACAAAACAAGCTAAAAAAAACCAAAACAAAACTAAAAGCCATTAAGAAAAAAAAAATATGTCTATGTGTTTATTTGAACGCACTACTCAAGATTCCAAAATACAGGAATAAAAACGATAGCCCTAGCCAGCTGAGCCATTCGCACTGTTGTGATGTTGATGAAATAATATACATAACAATATTGTTGCTATTAAAAGTGCTTCATAGAAAACACAAAGTGCCGGCGAATTACAACAATCATGAAAGTATTGAAGTTGTTGTTCCTTAAAATTAACTGGAATTTTGCATTAGCAAACATGAAACTTTTGCTAATACGCCTCACTTTTAAGTAAAGAGAAAGTTTTTAAAATTTCAAAAAATAGACTTCAAAACTTAGCATTAAAATTATAACATGCCACATTCCTTCCATCGGCAGGCCTGCTTTGTTTTTCATCTGGGAGCTGCAACGCATCTCCAGTTTCGACTTCTGCGTTATAATCAAATAACATCAGTTAAATATGGAAATCAGATATGCTTGTTGCATCAACTCAGAGCTCATTAACAACAAAATTTCATGTAAATATCTGTAAATATCTGCGAATCTTGCTGTTTTCAACTATTTAATAAGATCTACAACGGCTTAAAGGATCCACTTCTGAGTCAACATGAACTCATTGAATATTTAAATGGGCACTTGTTAGGTGCACAGCTCGAAATCATTTCAAAACCAGAAACACTGCGAAGCAACAAGCTATTTGCTGTAGAAGAAAAAAACTATACAAGGTAAACTTCATGTTTGGTTGACACGCAATGAATGTTTGATGAAAAAATGAGAAACATTAGTTTTTCTTAAAATTCAATGACCAACTATAGAAAATTTCCATTGAGTGCAAATAGATTTAGTATGCGTATAAAAGCTATAGATATCTGTGAAGAATGCCTAAGTTGTGGAAAATATTTCCATCACATGCGATGGTGCTGTGATGCAATGTCGTCTCACTTGAAGTGCATCATGTTGACTTATGTCAGACGTGTTATGAGTTGCTTGTTTTACCCAGAGCTGAGATGACAAAAAACAAAAAAAAAAAACTACAAAAAAATCGTATAAAGTATCGCTTACTAGAGGGCGCCATCATTTAATCCACTGCGTGTCTGAAGAATGCATGCAAATATTAAACATGGCAACATTTTACGAAATGCAACACTGATGCTGGCAAGCGACGAGTTCACGTGGCGGGTGGCGTAACACTCTGCAAGTGATGGAAATGCAGTTAAATTTCAGGAATATAAGAAAAACCGTAAAAGAACGGGTATTTTTCAACACATTGTGAAGAATTCTTTATAGCATAGCTGTTAGGGGAGATACGCTCTGTAGGAACATAAGTTTCAGCTATGATGATAATGATGATGATGTGGCTAATGTTCTCGCTAAATATGTCAGCTCGTTGACGCTTACAACTTAATTAAAATGTTACAATGCAACGTGACACGCGTGACACTCGTTATTCTTCTCGACGCGCGAGTCGTTCACGCTTCTGCGTAATTTATGCGAACATGGAAAACGCATTTTTAAAGCGTTTCTTAATTGCCAACGATTAATAATAATAATATTTCCTCGATGGTAGCAGCGGGTTTGAGTGATTTGTGGGAAATTTTCAGCATTTTTTTCCCCCCATCATACACAATTGCATTGAGTGTGCTGTGATTACTGTGTGGAATTGTAAAGTTACAATTATTTGTTTCATAGTGCAAATAAAGGCAGAGTAAATTACTAATAAAAATTAAGCAATTAAACTCTGAATACTTTATTATTAAAGGAAAGAACAAGGTAGTTTTTAATCATGATAAACATTTAGTTTTTACACGTAATGATTTGTATATGATGATGATTAATCGTACACAATAATAATAGCTTTAACAAAATAATTTTTTCAAAAAGAAGATTCGGGTGAATTTATAAATAAAATCACAAAATACTCTCTAAATAATTTTGAATGTATATATTTATACATTCCAGTTCATGAGCTAAGAGTTAATAATTTGAATGTATGTAAGTTCCACGTAGTATTGTGATATATTTGACAAAGTGAAAAAATCAGTTTCTTGAATAACATAAAAAAGACAATTTCTAGACCCGATTTTTCAAAAATGAAAATCCAGGCAAAAACCGGTTCAACAAAATTATACATGAAATGGAATAAACATTTTACATAATATTGGAAAAAGATTGTAAAAATAACAAAATAATGATTTTAGGCTTTTTGCATTAAACATAAAAATTAAATTAGTATTTTTTAAACTAAAAAGAAGAGCAAAAAATGAAATTTTTTATAGCAGTTTTTACGAATAAAACTTATAATAATAATTATAATATATTTTTTGACAATTTTATGCATACAAATTATATATAAATTCAAAAACTTTCTTATAGAAGTCTGCAGGACCTTAATTAATACGTGTAAAATTATATTTTAAATTTTGCATTTTCTGAAAAGACCACGTCAACAGTATTCATTTTACTGATATGCATTTTAAAAATAGAACCGGGAATAAGTAACTTTTTTCAAAACTATGTATAAGTATAATGTATAAGTATAATGTATAACTATAAGTATAATGCAGGTATAGATTGGAATAGACTTGCCATTTCGATGACGTCAGGTTAGCGTGGTTCTTCTTTGATTTTGTTCAATTTCGAACTTGACCTTTGTGACTGTAATCGTGTCTACAGATGGACATACAGTCGAACAAACGTTTCGACAAAGTTAATGTACCACCTACAACAGTATGTGTAGTAGTATAAAAATATTGAATAAGGCTACCCTATGGAGAAAACAGAGTCAATTGCCCTTAAATGACTGGTCCGTGACAGCTCTCATGGACAGCTATCACAGGACAGGTCTGATATAACTTGTCATGGAACAGGTTTTTTGTGACTGTAACGGAACAGATTTCATTTTCTATTTTTCAAGGCCAGTCACTGGACAGGTTAAGGTGAAGCATGTGGCCATTGCTGTGAGGCAATTGACCCATGTTAATGACAACGCCATGTAAAAGTGACCAGTTGGGTGGCAGAATTGGGACAGGGCTCTATCCCTTTGAAACCATGAAAAAACCATGAACTTCAATTTCACTAGTTTTTAGCACAATGTTAATTAATGTGTACCAAAAGTTAAATTCGTACATGCCAAAAGTTAAGTTCGTACTTTGACATAAATACGAATTAAAGCACTGCGTAAGTGCCCTTCAAACAGGCTTCATTTAAAATTCATACCAAAAGTTAAATTCGTACTTTACAAAAAATACGAATTTAACTTTATGCAAACAAAAAGTATTGGTTTGAGTTTTCGCTAATGGCTATGTTATGGTGGCGGTCACATGAACCGGTCACGTCCTTTTTTACGCTATTTTTTTCGTTTGATGAGCTCAGTGTTAAATGTATGTTATGCTGACGGTCATATCGTTGCTCGTATGACTAACTGACGGAACTAACATTTTTTGCGAAATTGAGATAAAGATGCCAATATATTTCTTTATTCATACCGCATCATGTCTGAAAATATTATAACTATAAATAACACCGTTAATCTAAAAAATGTAAATCATATCTAACATTTATATCTAACATATTGCATAAACCCAATCGTCACTAAGTGGCGTAAGTGCCGCTATCATGGTTTTATCTATAGTTACGCTGTTTTCATACTCTTAAATTCATCTTAACTTGCTTACGAAATGTAACGGGAATAAAGTGAGAGAATAAGTGCTACATTTTAGAAATTATTTCTTTACTGCTACAGTAGCGTTTAGTTGTCCATTACATTTTAAGTAAGTAGTTAGTTGGCTAAATTTAATTTTGACCTTGAAAAAATCTCAACGAAATTTCTGCGAATTTATGTCAATGTTATAACATGGGTAAGCATGAGTGAAAAGTGGTATAACCTTCTATCACCATGGCTCTCCTCAGACAATGAACCTCTTGCACAAAAAAAATATTTACGCTTATCATTAACACAAGACGGTGAACAAGCATTTTAGTGCCCTCTGGACCCAACTGCGAACATACAATCTTGTGAAGCTTTTGGATGCAGGAGATTAGTATTTAGTTCCTGTTTAGTGGTAGGTTGTGAACCGGTTCTTTTTTCGTCAAAAACGGTCACCAATCTACTCTTCTGGACTGGTCACTGGACCGGTCAAAGGTGATACAGCAGGTGGCAATTGACCCCTGTCAATGACAACGCCATGTAAAAGATACCGGTCGGTTCCATATATTAGTGGCAGAATCGGAACAAGTCCCTTTCGCTTTTGGACGTATCACGTGATAGGTGCAGAACCGGTTCTTTTCTCCGTAGGGTATTTACAGTTTTGAGCGTACATTCAACAAATGCTTTAAATATTGTTGAAACTGTGAGCACTCCGCCATGTGACTGTAGTATTCAAAAATTATGCAACCCTGTGATGTATGTAATATTTCGGCCGTAGACAGAGCATTAAAAACGAGTTTAAAAAAAATACGTAGAGGGGCTACTTTAATTTAAACGTGTTCGCGTATTTTCAACAACGCTTATGTTAACTGGCGTACAAATAACAAATCGTACAGATAGCAGACCTGCGTATTCAAACTGTGAATAGCCTTAATGTATTTGAATAATAATACTCCTACCATTTTGATAAACTCATTGCTTGGACATAACATTATCAAGCAAGCAAAAGCTGTGTATCGCTTATCATGTGTGCTTATTCATAGAGGTTTCAGGTAACGTTCAAGGTAAAAAATTTTTACACACTTATAATGGACCTCAATTAGACAAACACATTTGTTCAATATATTGACTTAATATCTTCAACGGTATGGAAGTTATGAACAATAAGGTATACTACAATAAATTTAAATTTCAAAAAGATATATCTTTTCGCTTTCGAATTTTTTTTATAAAAGTTTGCTTCACAAAAGTTTGCTTGGAAAAAGATTCGTTAGAACAATTAATTGTTCTAACTTTGACCTAAAGCTCAATTTTATTTATTTATTTAATTATTTATTTATTTATTATCAATTTGCTTGAGTGCTAACAAGAATAAGCTTATATTGAAACACCGATTACATATGTAGATATGCAAATCATCAAAGTGTTATATTTAAAAAAAAAACATGAAAAGAAAAAAAAAGAAGAACATTTTATTAATTTTAAACAATAATAATAATAAATAATTATGAATAATGATGAAGTTAATAATCAACACCCAATAAACGAATTTAAACGATCAAACAACTAGAATTTGCTAATTAGTTTTTATGATCTATTGAATAATTACATGAATTAAGATTGTGAGCTTTAGATCAAGTGAGTTTTCAAGAAGGCAACAACAACAACAACAACTCTGTATAGAGTCAATCACTTAGCTGACTAGACAGTCTGTTTCGGAAATTGCTACATATTCCTCATCAGTAGTCTTTGAGTGATTAAGCTGTGATCAACTCACTGTTTAAACTAGCATATGAATGTGCAGATTCCTCTAATTCATTCTTATGAATTGTATGGCTGCTAATCATATGACACTTCAAAGCAGGAGGCCATCTTAGATCACCGCCATCAACTCTATCAAGGGTTGCCATCTGTTCTAGTTGCTTCTTCATTTATTTCAATATTCATTGGTGTTCGATTGTTTGTCGAAATGCACCATAGAAATGAAACGAGTTTTTGCTTCGCCAGAAGCTAGTGTTCTAACTGAAAGGTGGCTATTTTCACAACCAAATGTTCAATTATACATGACTTTGACCAAAAAATCGATCAATTATTAGATTATTTAATTAATTTGACATTAATTAAACTTATTTGGCCGTGCTCTGCCATAGGAATATGTAGCGATTTCCGAAACAGACTGTCTAGTCAGCTAAGTGATTGACTCTATACAGAGTTGTTGTTGTTGTTGTTGCCTTCTTGAAAACTCACTTGATCTAAAGCTCACAATCTTAATTCATGTAACTAGAATTTGCATTTAAAATCAAGTATGATTTAAACTATCAAACATTTAGAATTTGTATTTAAATCATATAAAATCAACATAAAAAAATAAATTTTAAAAAAGTGACTTTTATAAAATATGTGCAAATGAAATGTTTGTAATAAAAGTTGGCAACCCTGGTAAGAAAAATTCAAAAAAATTAAAAAAAAATTCACTAAAATACCTTTACAACGGTGTTTTTTAATCATTCAAATCAAATCATAAACAACGAAGATACGTTTTATTCAAAATTCACCCATTTTCACGATTTTTGCTTTTGGACAAAATTGGTATCTCCATAATTTCGAATGGTTTAAAAAAAAATTTAGCAATTTTAGTTCTTATAATTTGATTACGAGCCATTCGGCAACATTTAAGGTAAATCAAAAGGCAAGAGGTAATTTTTTCGAAAAAAACTTGCATTAGTCTTGAAATGGCCGATAAAGGAAAACAATTATCATGTGAGTATTTAAAGCATATTTAAATCGAAATCCGTTTCTATTTAATTAACTTCTTTCATATCTTTCATAAAACATATTTCTTTGAAATTTGCTTTTTTCGTACATTTTTTTTTTAAATTTTAGTGCAGTAGAGTTTTAGTTATGAGTTAGTATTTGCAAAGTTTAAATTTTAAGCCACAAGGTTTTAAAAAAGGCAGCAATATTTTAATTGTACTAAAATTTCGTCCAAGATTTCTAACCGTATATGTGTACTAAAAATTTTTTAAATCGGTAGACCCCAGGGGTATCTTCCTTGGACCTACAGTAACAAATATGTTGAGAAAGCAAGTAAAAACAAACAATTTAGACAGTTCGGAAAAATTAAATATTTTCAAGAATCGAAGGAAGTCGGAAGATATGTTTCATTTTTCTATTAGGTAAGAGCCTATACTAAATTAAATTAAAAGAACATTTCTGTCTTGGAAATGTCTTCGAAAAATTAAAATTTTTTAGTGTTTTGCGCGATAAGCCTCATATTTGAGGCGCTCAGCGCCAGAGCGGCCTAACCCTCATTTTCAAAAAAAAAAAAAAATAACCTAAGTATGCAGTTCGAACCAAAATTTTTTTATCTATAAGTCATCCATATACCCTAAAGCTGTCCAAGCGCGGAATTTGTTTTTGTCCTTTAAAGTTTTTGGAAAATATTTAAGGACAAAATCGGCCTAAGTAGGTGGCTTAGGCCAGATGTCTTATCTGATTTAAAAAGTTGTGTGTGATAGGTCGTTTTTTAATCTAAATATAATTTCTTATTTACCTAGAATTAATGCATAACAAAAACCCTCCACTAAAACATACTTTGAAATTTAAGTTTTTCAAATACAAATAAAACTTTCCAAACCACGTCAAATGAAAATTTTATTTGCTCTATAGTTTAGGGATGTCAGTGGCAAAAATACATCGATGTATTTCTTCGTTTCGATGCATCGAAATGTACATCGATATTTTTCGATGCATCGGAGGGCATACATCGATGCATCGATATGCATAGAATTTTTCCAATATTATAAAATTGTACACAATTTAAAATTAATTACTAAACTGAGCTAATTATGTTTCTAACGGACTATTGAATCAAGTAAAAAACTTTTTCAAAACTTTTTCACTTCGTTTTTCAAAAAACCCCCAAACCACACTTTTTGGAGCCATTTCAATTTGTTGGTCAAATTCACTCACTTTGCACTATTGAAAAACTGAAATGGCAATTCAATGTATTAGAGAGGTCAGTTTACAAAAAACATCGATATATCGATGCATCGATGCATCGCCTTATTATACATCGAGTGGATAATTTTCGATGCATCGAAGTAAAACATCGATATTTTCGATGCATCGATGTTTTTCCGACATTCCTACTATAGTTGCTCCAAATCGAAACCGATAGGTTGTGCTTAATAGAATAGAACAAATTTATTTTTTTCATTTTAATTTTATAAAAAGTGAGTACGGATCAATTTCGATCGATATATTTTAAATGTTTACAATTTTCTAATTTGAAGAATGCCCGACTCTGAACAAGACCATGATTTCGAAGATTCTGGCTCCGAGTATAAGCCAACTGACTCTCGTTCCTATAATTCAAGTTTGAGTGGAGATAGCAAGCCTTGTTCCGAAACAAATACTATTGAACTGCTGCAATCAAGCCGCGAACTAGCGTCTTCAAATCAAAGTTCATTTACTAAATTCAATCCTGAATTCAACGGTAATAATTCAATGATTTTAGAACAAACAAGGAAACGATCTAGAAAACGTTTGCGAAATGAAGCCAATTGGAAAAAAATATTAGTTAACTAAACAGAATACCTGGTAAGTCTTACGTAAACTCAAAGGGAGTCGTAAAGCCTGCCAAAATACAAAAAACTTAAGAATGCACTTGTCCTTTGCAATGTGATAAAATTTTCACTGAAAGCATTTTAAGGAAAATTTTTGAGAACTATTACGGGATTGGCGACCACAACTTGCAGACTTCGTATTTATGTTCACAAATTACGGTGTTGAAGAAAAAGAGTGATGGTAAAAGCCGAAGATCTCATACCCGAATTTATAAGTTTCCGGATGAAAATAATGTAGATACGCAAGTCTGCAAACGTTTTTTTAAACAAGTTTTACAAATTTCTGATGGGCGTTTAACACGTGCCCTTACACATTAAACATATGAAAACGTTGTCAAAACACCACGAGTAGACAAAAGGGGAAAACATATTCCTTATAACAAAACTAGCGAAGAGGCCACGGAATATGTGAAGGAATTTATAAAAAAATTTCCAAAGTACAAATCGCACTATTCAAGGAATAACAATATAAACAGAATATCTTGCTCCATCATTAAAAATGAGAATATTGTACAACTTGTATTCAAATAGCGTTGAGTCCACCAATGCGGTATCTATGTTCATTTTTCCAAAAAATATTTTCAGAAAACTTGAACTTGCATTTCCGTGCACCAGTTTCGGATAGCTGCAAAAAATGTGACTCGTTTAAAGTTAAAATAGAAGCTGAAGATACTTTAGCCAATAAATTACTACTTAAATCTCAACGGGATCAACATCTCAAAAAGGCGGAGAACGCCAGAACTGAAATGCAGCATGATGCCAAATCTAATAATCATGAGTGCGCTGTTATCGCCTTTGATTTAATGAAGACTCTGCCTACTCCACAAATTTCTACAGGGGTTGCTTATTACAAAAGGCAATTGTGGACATACTGTTTTGGTATCCATGACTTGATAACGGACAGAGCAGTAATGTATACATGGAATGAAGGAATTGCTTCTCGTGGTCCCTAAGAAATAGGATCTTGCATTATGCATTATGTCAAAACTTATATAAAATGCAACAAATTAATTATGTACAGCGACCAATGTGGAGGTCAAAATCGAAATATTAGACTGAGCACAATCTGTAACTATATTGTAAATAGTCCGAATTTCAATGTAAATTTTATAGATCATAAATTTTTAGTGTCAGAACACTCCTTTTTGCCTTGTGATCAAGACTTTGGTTTAATTGAAAAGGAAAAACGCTTTCATAATAGTATTTATATTCCTAACGATTGGAATGCGGTAATTTTAAGAGCAAGGAAAAAACTTCCTTGTGAAGTTATAAAAATGGGAGTAGAAGATATAAAAAATATATCACTTTTAGAAAAACAAATAACTAACCGGAAAATTTGCTGCGATAAGAAGTCAAAGGTGAATTGGCTTAACATTCAGTGGCTGAGGTTTCAGAATGATAAGCCACTTAAAATCCAATATAAATATACCAACAAACCCGAAGATAAGTTTCAAGAAGTTTACATTTCAAACAGAAATGTTTCAAAATTTTTATGTATTGATTTGGAGCCTCTCTATCCTAATGGTAGACCAATCGATGCGGCAAAATATAAGGATCTACAGGAACTGAAGAACTACATTCCTCCAATATAATACAAATTTTATGATCATCTTAAAACTAACTCATCAGCATTGGAAGAAGATATACAGGACGAGAAGGAACAGTAATTGGTTTCTAAGATATATCTTTAACATATAGTTAGTCAGCTTACTGGTTGATTTTTAAACATTTTTTTTTCATATGCTGGGTGCTTAAGTTTTAATATTAAAATCACTTCTATTTTGCAATAACATTTTCTAGTAAGCCAAATACTGCTACAAAAAAAAAACTAAACACTCTAAAAATAAACTAATAGTTATTTTCATTTTCATTTCAGCCTATCCCACAGCCTAGCCCACATATTTAAAAATATTAATTTTTACCAGATAGCAGAACGGCCTAAGCTACTTTTTTTTTTGTTAATATAGTTGAACTCAATAATTTTATAAGAGAAATGTATATCTCATGTGTAATAAATTAAATTATATCAAAAAGTGTTGATTTCTTAAAATAAAACAACAAAAAATAAACTTTTCAATACAGTGTTTTCTTCAAAACTGTTTTTCTCGGCTCGAAAGTTTTGGGGCTAGGTCGGTCTGGCGCTGAGCGCCTCATTTGAAGTTTCACAAAATTTTTTGGTTTTATTTTATTATCGCAATTTACTTAAAAAACCAAGATTCAGAAAATTTATTATCGTAAAAAAAAATTAAATATATATGGTTTTGCTGAAAAATTGTAGTGTTATGAATTTTTTTCTTTTACTCTTTAGCCAAGATTCGGTAAAACTCAAAATTCATATAAATATAGTCCACTTTTGGAAGCTCTAGAGGCCGCAAATATATATTTTTTAAAAAAATTGTTTTTGATTTATTTTAGTGGACGTTTTGCCTTTGAAATTATACCAATATTTCTTTATTTGCCATCCACAAATTTTTTGATTTTGTTTATGGGACGAAGTATTGTGTGGCGCCAGCAAGCGAGTGACAGAAATGGCTTAGTTCTTAGATGAGCCAAGATCGACATACGGTTGTTGCGCCAACTAAGCGCCAGTTTTTCTGTACGAGCTTAAACTTTAGTCAAATCAAACCTAGCTGAACTCACCAAAATTGGTCGTTTTAACTCGGTTTAGGAAAAAAGAAACACATTATATGAAAATTTAAGTCAATTTAACTTTAATTAATTCTTAAATATCTACACCCAAAAAAATATTGCTGTTTTATTAAAGAGAGTAGCATTGTTAAGTTTCTTTTAAAAATTTTTGTTAACATTAAATGACACTTGTTAATGAAAAATAATGTCTTTAGTATAAAGATTTGCCTTTTCTCTGAGTGACGAAATTTAAAAATGCATGATTTGTATTAATACAGAAAGCATCCCACCGGGAAAAAGAATCAATTGAGTATGAAAAAAGAATCAATTCGCTTTTCCAATTATTGATTCTAGAATTGATTATATTTAACATTGTGATGTCCTACAAAAAGTAGTACATTCTTTTCTGCCTTCCTTGAATCACTGCTGAAATCGATTCTTTTATTCGCTTATAAAATGGATTCTTTTAAATAAAAAAAGTATGAATTGTTTGAATATGAGAAAAGTATGAATCGCTAAGAAGCCCTTTTGGAATAGATATACATGAATGAATTCCATAATACATAGGTTTGTATGGCAGAATTGAAAATCTTTTATACTTTTTTAAATAATTAATAAAAAATTATATTATAATATTTCAAATTAATAGAGATAATTATTAGGTAATTTGAAAGAATAAATAATATTTAGACAGACGAGATTTAGATTATAATAATACCACATTTATTGCAAAAATATTGATGTTTATGATGTTTTGCTTTGAATGTATCCTTATAGTATTTACATTTTGACTTGCGTATAGCTTCCTTCATATCTTTTTGGGACTGTTCCTGGTTGTATCCTTCCTTTAAATGCACTCTGCGTTTAAAAAAACAATAAAAAATGATTTAAACAAGTAAAGAGCAATGGTTTTTCATAACTTACCAAACAATACATTATTAAAATTTTCGAGCATTCTGTAGCAGTTTGTTCCTTCAACGCTGACAAATCAAACAGAAAGTAAAATTTTTAAGAAACGCTTGAAAGGAAAACAACAGAACAATTGTTTTTCAAAAATATCTGACAAAAACATCAACAACAAACAGAAAATACAAATCATAACAGATTGATTCTTTTTCGCTTATAGCAGAATTTGTTTCAGAATCAATTCGTTTTTCACTTACCATAAAAGCAAGCAAGGAATCTAACAACATTTACTTTATTATAAATTGTTATATACTTCATAATCGATTCCTTTAGCAATAAAAACGAATCAATAAATTTGTTGTTTATTGATTCCAATTCATAGGTTTTGTTTTAGATTTATATATTCTTTGGAATACATTCTAAAATGCATCACAAAAATCCATTCAATTCCTGATTTTTTTACGAATTAATTCTCATTTTCCCGGTGGGATCTTTTATATAAAAACAATGTTAACTATCATTGTATTCCTACTTTTTCAATTGTGATTTTTCTTCCTATTGTCAAAAAAATATTTATGTTTTGTTTTACTATTTACAAAACTCTCTTTAATAAGAACGATTTTTCTTTTTTGGACAATGTGTGCTCTTTCTCTCCTTTTGTATTTAACAACACCTATCTTGTTGCATTAAAAAGCTATCTTTTTGGAGTGAAAAATAAAAGATTTTTTAAATAGGCACACAAATTTTTTTAATGTTACAACATTTTTTTTTTGGGTGTAGTTAAATTGAGCTTAAACGTCCAATTTTGGTGAGTTAATTAAGGTTTTATATGACTAAAGTTTAAACTCGTACTGAAAAACTGGCCCTAAGTAAGAAAGTAAGGTAGTAAGTAAAACATGAAAACAAAAAATTTTCAGAAATTATGAATAACCCGATTCGAAATAACTGGTTTTTCGAGTAACCTGAAATTGTTGATTAAAAGAAAACCGAAACCTCAAAATTCGAGATATAAACAAAAAGATTTATAAGCATAATAGAAATAAATTCCAAACTTTGTCTTTTAATGCATATTTCAAAAAATGACAGTGCACAATAAAAAAAAATGCGTTTTTTTCAATTTTTAAAAAAGAAAACACAGGAAAACGCTAAAAAAGTCCTAGAACCGCTTCAAAAATTGTCTGTCTAAATATACTTTTTCAAAAAATTTCAACATATTTTTACTGAAAATTTTGCGACAAACACTTTTAAATTGACGTTTATAAAACAAAAAAAACCCTTTTTAAAAAATATAAAATAATATTTTGCCCAATATACAGTGCACGTTGATGGAAGTGCAGTTTAAAACTGCATAAAAAACTCATTTAAATAAAAAAAAATACTCATAAATAAAATCAAATTTTTTCAACGAATTTTAGGGCAAAATAATTTCACCATAACCATATTGGGATGTCGGAAAAACATCGATGCATCGAAAATATCGATGCTTTGCTTCGATACATCGAAAATTATCTACTCGACGTATAAATAGTTGATGTATCGATGCATCGATGTTTTTTGAAAACTGACATCTCTAGTACAATGAACCGCCATTTCAGTTTTTCAATTGTGAAGAAATAGAAAAGAGAAGTGAGTTTGACCAAAAAAATTATATGGTTCCAAAAAGCTCGGTTTGGAGGTTTTTGAGAAACGCAGCGATATCAACGCGAATTGTAATTTGTGCAAAAAGAATATAAAGAGTGCCGAAAATACGTCAAAATTAATGGGACACATAAAAAAGTCCAAAAAGACTTATCATACTCTATATAATCTCATTCAACAAGATTAAGTTTCATATGCAGCAATTTCCTTCAGTAATTAAGATTTTTTAAGGCTCCTTTTATGTTCATCCTCCACATTTTCTCCATATAAAATTAAATGACTTTTAAGTTAAATCGAAAAAACATAATATTGACTGAAATGGATGGCAGACCTGCAATCAAGATTTCTTTCTAAAAAAACCTAAAAATTAAGAGATAGTTTTGGATGACTTTTAAATTTTTATGATATTTATAATTTTACGAATAAGTTTTTTACCTGATTCAATAGCCTGTTAGCAACATTATTAGCTCAGTTATAGTAATTAATTTTAAATTTTAACCCATTTTGCTAATAACATAATTTGTTGCGAAAAAATATCTGAAAAATCGTATGCAAATCGATGCATCGATGTATGCCCTCCGATGTATCGAAAAATATCGATGTAAATTTCGATGCATCGAATCAAGGAAATACATCGATGTATTTTTGCCACTGACATCCTTATAACCATATGCTTTCGGAAAATTTTTTTCTAAGAGTCAAACGTAGAATTCGAAAATCAATGATTCTGCGACGAAAATAAACGACATTACTCTAATGTCAGTATTTTTTAAAAAAGGAAGGCAATTTTCTTATTATGGATTGTAGTTTCAAAACCTTTTGAAACTACCAAGAGCTTTAATTTTGCGCGACCGAAAACAAAGATTATTTTTTAACTTTCAGATAAAAGATCAATCATAAGAAGTTGTTGTTTTAATTAAATTAATTAGTTTTTATGATCTATTAAATAATTACATGAATTAAGATTGTGAGCTTTAGATCAAGTAAGTTTTCAAGAAGGCAACAACAATAATAACAACTCTGTATAGAGTCAATCACTTAGCTGACTAGACAGTCTGTTTCAGAAATCGCTACATATTCCTCTTCAGTAGTCTTTGAGTGATTCAGCTGTGATCAACTCACTGTTTAAACTAGCATATGAATGTGCAGATTCTGGAATTCATTCTAATGAATTGTATGGCTGCTAATCATATGACATTTCAAAGCAGTAGGCTGCTATTTATAGATCACCGCCATCAACTCTATCAAGGGTTGCCATCTGTTCTAGTTGCTTCTTCATTTATTTCAATATTCATAAAGTGTTGCTTACTTTAATATGTATAAAGCGATGTAATGCTAGGGAACCAGAGATTCCCTAGACACTGAACCATAAGCGAAGGTTTTGAGTAAGGTGAGAGTTTTGCGAACGTTTTGGATAGTTTTTTTTAAAATTTTTGATTTTTTATTTTGTCGCTTAAAAGTGCTTGCTTTAGAAAATTAAATTCGCTAAAACTTTTCCCATAAATCAAAACTTAACTTATTTTGCAAAATTCCTAATAAGCTTATTTTGAGTCCAAAAAGAATCATTTTGGAAGGTAAAAACTCCTCGTAAATAAACCATTTTTGTTCATAAATGAGTTCATAAACGAGTTCATAAATGAGTTCAGAAATGAATCATAAATGTTTCTTTTTTGCATTCTTAGATGAGTTAAAAAAATAATAATTTTGTATCATATCAGTAGAAACAATATCTCATAAACGAACCAATTTTGTTCAGAAATGAATCATAAATACTCCTTTTTTATATACTAAAATGAGTTCAAAAAGGAATAATTTAAACCTTTGTTGATATTTTTATAATAGTAAATTAAAATGTTGACCTTCATACAAAGTTATATAAAACTTTTCACCAGTGCGAATTGATTCTCGCCATAAGAAAAGAGATGGATGTACCGCAACACGTTCGAAAAACTATATTCCTTTTCATCTATCAACAAGTCTGTAATAGCACTTCAACATTTCTATCAAAAATTTAGATCAAGCCCAAATAGAAAGAAAACCACGACAACATTCCATGCAAAAAAGTAATCAAATAAGTTCCCCGGTAATTAACTTTGCTAATTTGATATCATAATATATAATGAAGTGGCCATTTCAGCCCTTGAAAGGACTTTGACCGAACTTATTATGATCAAATTGTGTTGTGCGTTTCAACGACCGATTTCTTCACCGAGTATTAGCGCTAATCCGTGGATAAGACCAGTTCATGGTATACAAACTAAATACCATGAACTTCTAAATACCATAAATAAGCGCTAATACTCGGTGAAGAAATTGGCTTTAAATATTTGTGTCTCCGAGCGGCTAATGTACATATTCTCCAGAAGTTTAACATGGCATTATTTACTCTCTGAGGCTTGTCTTTGTCTGCAGAGAGGTGATGGCCGAACATAAAAATGAATTCAATTGAAAAAACTTTCCGTGTCAGGTGGAACTTAAACCAGCGTTCTCAGGCGTATGGACCACAGACTTTACCCACTGCGCCACGGCCGCCACTAATTTGATATTTCACACATAATTTGAAAGTTTTTCAAATTGGAAAACAATCACGCCTTTTCTGCTTTAACTCTTTCGGGACGCAGTTCAAACGATGAAGTTATAGAAATTTTACATTTTTTTAAATAATTAAGGTGCTTATCATAAGTTTAATTTCAATTAAAACATCAATTAATTCATTACAATCATTAAGTTATCTGCTGGGACCTCTCTTTATTACTATTATTTTTTAATATAGCTACTTTGTTTTACTATGTATTAATACTAGGGATATTCGATATACATCGATGCATCGGATTTACTCGATGTTTACAATTCGATACATCGACTTGATCCGATGTTTTGAAAAGCTTTTGATATACTCGATGGATCGATGTATTTTCATATAACATCGAATGAATTTTAAGTACCTAATGAAATTATTATATAAAAAAATAAATAAAGAAAAATAGTTAAAAAGGAGAACACTGAAAATAAGACATTAATACTGGAGTTTCTGTGATTGTGGAGGCTTTTTTCGATTTTAATTTTTGTAATAATTATGACCAACATTCTTATATATTGACTTTTTTTTTAGAAAAACCAATATTGTTAAGTTTATTGCGTTTATTTTTTTTTTAATAAACAACAACTGAATCAGAGAATGATTGTAAAAAATTTTGTTTTTCTTTTAATTAGTTAAGATGCCCCAGACTATATGTTTCATACAGAGGACAGATTTAATCTGTCAAAATTTAGTTTTTGTCATTCAGTTTTTTTTTTGTCTCCACATTATCTGACACGTCATTTGAAAATAAAATACAGCTTTTGAAATTTTTGTAAGCCGTAAAGCTCTAAAGTGTCCACCTTTGGTCATTCAAACTAAGAATAAATTCAATAAAAATCAATTTATTGAATAAATATCTTAAAATTTGTCTTTTCTTCTATTTTCACATAAAAAATTTATCAAAATGACATTTTGTACAGATGGAAAAACATACGAAATTAGAGACTGTTCTAATTCAAAAATTTACAGACGCAAATACAAACGACATTTCAAAACGACATTTTCATATGTTCCACACTATCTGTAGCTTAAAACTATTTGTAATTTTTGACGTGTCATATGTATGAAACTTATAGTGTAGAGGCATTTTGACTGATAAAAGGCATGCGAACAGGGACAGTGGTTTTGTAAGAGCTTTTAATAAATTAAAATAGTCATAGTTAAATTAAAAATAGTAAAGGAAGGGGCTGACTTTAGTATTGTGATGCAATGCTAGAAAAAGCACTCGATTTTTAGAAAACATCGATGCTTCTCAACGATATATTGGAAAGTATCGATGCACTGTCTCGATGCATTACTTCGAAAAAAACATCGATGTATTTTCTAAGTGGACATCCCTAATTAATACTACACATGCATATTATCTATGTATATGATAAACCAAATAATAATTTTATTAAACTAAATTTGCTTAATTTTAATTAAAATAATTTAATTTTCGCTATGTTATAATAGAGAATATGCGATAATAAAATTTATAATTCAAAAGGATTCATTTTTTAATTTATTTCTAAACAAAAGAGGTTCCTTTTCGAAAGGCTATTCAGCCCGGCGATTGATACAAAAAGGGCTCATTTCCGAGTGCTGAAAAATAACTTTTTTATGGTTCATTTTTTAACTCATTTCAGAAGAAAAAAAGGCTCGTTTCTAAGAGACATTTTCGTCCGTGCAATTGATTCAAAAAGGGTTCATTTCTGAGTGCCAAAAAATAACTTTTTTATACTTCATTTTTTAACTTATTTCAGAAGAAAAGTTCGTTTCTTAGAAGCATTTTCGTCCGTACGATTGATTCAAAAAGGGTTCATTTTCGAGTGCCGAAAAAAATTTCTATGTTTCTATTTTTAACTCATATCCGAACAAAAAAAGTACAATTTGATAAGTGCCAAAAATCAAAACGAAAATCGAAACGGTAGTTTTGGTTCACTGGGTAGACATTATATATAACTGCAGACAAAAAGTATATAAATATTTGTTAATTTTGCCTTTAACATTGGGCACAACTTTAAAACTCCAGTGTTTGAAGGCGTTTCTTACCTTTTTTATTATATCATTAAATAACTTCTAGGTTTTACTTTGTTTTTAATTGCTTGTTGTAAAATAAAATTATAGGGAGGAGTCAAAAATACTACATAAAATTTATTAATCTACTTTCCTTTTAAGCTCTCTCTTTTGCTCTCCTCATTCGAAATAAAATTAAAAACTTAACTTAAAATATTTTTCATTAGCTGCCGCGAGAAAAGGGGTTCAATGGAACCAGTTCTTTTTACGTACGATCATAAAGCTCCGCCATACAGAGAGAGAACATTTCGAAGTTCGAACTTTATTTCCCCAACTGCAGCAATAAAAAACCAGTATGGTGAGTTTAATTTTTAAAAATTGACGAAGTCGTGCTCACAAAATGCCTTGCGAGCAGTAAAATTGAAAACAACTACACTAAAGAAACGAGAAAACTAAGTGATAATGTGTTTAAGAAAATTCAGGGGGAGATCAGAGTTGGAAATAGATAAAGAGAGCTAAAGTGAGCGCATTAAGTAAAGCAATATTTGACCCGAAGAGAGAAAACTAGCCAATTTTTTTAAAGTTAAATGATTTTTTTCAGTTTCTGTGAGAGAAAAATTTTGCAGTATTTGTAATCTTAAAATTTTTAAAAATATTATGCAAGATTTTGGGTATTATAAGGACTATGTAGATAATATACTTTTTCTAATTTCATGCTATATATGTTTTAGAAATAACTTAAAGTGTAAAAATTGCAATTCCTTTTTTACTTTATATTTACTGTCATATTAGGAAGCTATTAGAAAAAGTGCAATGTAGTTTTTGCAATTCAAAACATAGACAAAGACAAACTGAGGCGCTAACTTCATTTAATCCTTAAATCAATTGTTGCACATATTAACAGCTTCCTGTAATCAAGTCTAATCAGAGTGAAAAAAAAATGAAGATTACTGAAACTATTTTCGCGCCACAAAGCAAGTCATCACATGGAATGCGGAACGTAGTCCAAGTAAGCAAGCATTTGTACACAACTACGACTGCTCCAGACTCTTCAGACGTTAGCAGTCAGACACGTAGCTAGCTGCGGCAAGTTGTAGACTTTCTTGCAATCAGCGCAACTTTTAAAACAAAACTAAAACTCGGCCTGCAGCTACTGCAGTGAAAACAACAGATCGAAAAAAGAAACAAATGAATTTGCTTCAAGAAAAATTTAAAAGTTAAACAATTTAAATTTTGCTCAACTGTTGTGGCCAATCTACAACTAACACTGGAATAAATATGTTATATTTTATTCTTTTCACTACTTTTCTAAGCATGCGCCTGACTTTGCAGTTTCACGGCTTCAGTCTGTTAATTTGTGGCTGTCGCTGCAAGCGCTTAAATTATTGCAACGTAGCGCACGCGCAGCCATAGCAAATACAGCAGCTATCCCCAAAGTGTTAATCAGGAAATTATGGTGTTTTTTTTTCACTGATTACACGATTCTAATGCCCTTGTTTCGTGTTGTTATGGTGGCTCGCTTAACAAGTCGTTTCAGTTGCTTCTCTAACTCTTGTTGGGATATTTGTTGCATGCACTTCATTTCCTTAGATGCACCCGTATGTTCTGCAGTCTACTTTGTTTTATCCGTTTGCCTTTTTTAATGACTTCTTTATTTAATAAAATGATGATACATTCTTCAATCTGTGTAATATTTTGTTTTGTAGGGGCACGCTTCTGATGTCAACTGTCGTTACGTGTGATTGTATCATATGTAGTTTATATGTTAATGGTGACAATTGTTCGTTACAGTGCATTTGAGTGCAAGGGTTAAATCTAAGCATGGGTTAATCAGAGAAATATTTTTCTTTGTATCTTTTCTCACAATTTAAAATTTGAATTCTTGAACTGCACTTTTTTATAGATCATGTCGCGGTTCTTTTAAAACTACAATAGATTGCAAAAAATCAAATTTAAATTAATTAAATTCTTTCCTTTTTCGATTTAGTGACATTTCTATAGTGGCCTGCATTTTGAATTTAGTTCAAAACCGTTTTCAAATCAAAATTTGAGAGCTTATTCGAGAGCTAATGAAGTCAGCGAAACACGACCACGGGTAATAAAGTCCAATTAAGTTAGTAAATTAATACAGGTTTTTACAAAGAAAAAAATAATTTATTCATGATATACATTATGTATTACTTAAAGCATATTTTTATTTATTAGAATCTTATCTTAAATTTATGACTTAAGTAAGTGAACTTAGGTTATTGTATAAATTACAAATTTAAAATTTCAATACTAAAAATATAAAGTTTTGTAGTTATTTAAAGCTAGGCAAATAATGTAATAAATAAATAATAATAACGAAAAGCAAGTTTTGTGAAATAAATACTATAAAAATATACAGTACTCTTTCTTCACTGTCGGAATCCATGTCCGATCCAAAACTCGTTAAACTTATATTATTTTCATCAGCTTTCACTAACTCCATTGCTTCAGTAAAGAAAGATATCTTATTTGTGACTAGGCAACATGCGTGAACAAGTAATTATAGGATCTGAAGAAACTAATAACTTATTGAAAATTCCTTCTAAGTTGTAAACAAGCCCAGCAAACCAAAGTTTTCGAATTCGTAACGAATTCGTTACGAATTTTTCGAAATTATTCCGAGTTCGGCATCCGAATTCGTTCCGATTTCGTAACGAAAATCGTATTTAGGGGTTGACACGAATTCGTAACGAATTGTCGTCACGAATTTTAGTAACGAATTCGTAACAAATTCGTAAAGAATGGGAGTATCGCATTCGTTACGAATTCGTAACAAATTCGTACAGAATTGACGTATTTATTCGTTAACAATTGAATTATCGTTTTTGTAACGAATTCGTAACAAATTCATAACAATTTCTTAATGAATTGTAGCACCGAATTCGTAACGAAATGAAGCATCGAATTCGCAAAGATCTCTTAATGATTTTTGTACCGTATGTTATACAAAATTAAATAACAATTTCGAATCAAAGTTTAGTTAATAATCCGCTTAAGATGCCCCAGAATATATGTTTCGTACAAATGACATGCCAAAAACTTCAGATCCTTTGCAACTACTATTATGCAACATACATAAATGTGAATTTGACATGTCGTTTGTACTTACATCCGTAAAAATGAAAATTAGAACCATCTCTAGTATCATCTGTTTTAAAGAAAAAGTTGTTTAAAACTAAATTATTTACAAATGGCAAATTATTTAAAATGCCGCTAGGCTCATGGCCTACCAATTTTTTTCAACTCGAAATATTCAAAACACCTCACAATTTAAATTATTTCAGGGTTATTTCAGAACTCTTTCGAATTATTCAGAAATGCTCCGAAATTACTGTTGCGAAACAGTTACGAATTCGTTAAGAATGCTCGAAATAGTAACGAACTATTCGGAATTCAGACAAATTCGGAAAATTTGGTTTGGTGGGAGGCTTGTCTTCCTGTTATGATTGGGCGCGTTTTGCAGAAGTAATAGCTGAGCGATTAGTGAGCGCTCTTTGCTAAGCGATCAATTCTGCCGAACGCTGTGCTATAAACAACAGAAACAGCTGTGTGTAGTTCTATGCCACTTAAGAGCTTTCCATGTCCATGGCGAACTACTGCATCCTTGATCAAGTGAACTCTATAAAAATTACACTGTAAATTTACTCAATCAATCAGATAGATGCTTTTCTATTAAGGTTATTGTAATTCGGCCCCAGTTTATTAATAACCGCCACAACTCATAAATCACGAATTTTCAGGAGAGCCAAAAAACTGTTGAGCCGTTGCAGAAGCAACGAAACTAGCATAATACTACGTTTACATACGAGATTAAAGGCCCAGTTATAATAGACGTAACATAATGTGGTCTAATGTCAATTGAGCAGTGCGTTCTTTCACTTATTGCTTGAAACAATACTTTCTTATACAAGTGATTATAATAAACGTAACGTAATGTAACGGGACATCTGTTCAAAGAGCAACTAAACATTGAGGTTAGATTCGATTATTGCGCTTTTTTATATTGTTGAACTACGCTTTTTGTTGAGTTTTCATTATTAATGTGACAGCTATGGATGACGAAGTTTTAATGAAACTTGTACGGGAATGTGAAATTATTTTTGACAAACAACCGCCTAGCTACTGCCTATTATAATTGCTACAACGTTTTCTTACATAACGTCCCGTCCCGATGACAGTTGGCAACATTTTGTTACTCTACATTACGCCTATTATAATTCTACCTTAAAACAAATTAGATTAAGAAAATCCCCTTTTGTAAACTTCACTGCTTACACTAGTGTGCAAGAGATTAATTTTGACATTTCGTTGCTTCGTTTTGTTTTGTTTTACGTTAGGGCTAGCTATGTTATGGTGGCGGTCAAAGGCACGTCATGAACTGTTGTTGTTTTAAATGTAAATGGGAACTTTGAGAGAGTGAGCAAGGGAATAAATTATGACCAAATCATGGGGTCAAAACAGGTCGCCTTGTAAAATTTTTCCCAACATTTGTGTTTTAGCATGAATGCAAGTGACTGGGGATCACATAACCGCCACCATAACATAACCCTTATTGACCCTCAATAAGTCAGTTTTCTTTATTCCCACATGCAGTGTTGCAATTTTTAAGTAATTCCTAATATTTACAGAGTTGCCAAATTTTTTAGAAAATAAGCAAGGAGATTAATTACTAAACTACTTCAGAATGCAGGGCACTTTTCTACTACTAATCTAATAAAATTCAACAAGATTAAGGAGTTAATCTTGCCGAGGGCCTTAACCTTGTTTGAATCTCTATGTGTAAACGTCGTATAAAAATAGACAAACTGAATTTCTCCAGTTAAAGAAGATGTTAATATAAAATAAATTTTTGCAGTAGTTAGAAATGTGTATTGTGAATTAATTTATGAAACAATTATCAAATAGATGTCAAAAAGAAGTACAACAAGTAAAAAGCATTACTTTTAGCGTACTTCGATACAAGGAGTACAGCGAGCAAAAAAGAAGTAAAAAAAACTCCCAAAAGAAGTACAGTTGGTCACATTAGATGTACAAGTATTTTAGAAGGGGCACTGTTCAGCAATAAACAGGGCATGCTATACATTATCAATTAAAAGCATAATTGGTATAATTATCACAACATATTTCAGGAATAAAAAATGGCAAGCAGAAACTAGTTATTAAAAACACTAAAGAATAACAATCCGAAAAGTTAATAAGTGAGCTGATATTTTTAGAAGTGATCAAATAAACAAGGGAAATTTATCAAATTTTCTTATTTGGTGAATTCTTGATTTTTAATGAGCACATAGTGGTTTTAAAATAAGAAAAAAGAAGGGTAGGTTAAGGAGGCGGCCGGTCAAAGATCGGCCCACACAGACGAGATATTTGGTCCGTTGTGATACCACAGGGGATCTACTCCTACTCTCCTAACCACTGTCGTGAAATCAAAAAGCAGTAGACGCTTAACGTCTAGATCATCAAAAGCGAGGCATGAACAGAGGAAATGCGATACCAACTCCACCTTTTCCTCATCCCTGCAACTCCTGCAGAAGTCATTCGCATGAACCCCCCCCCATTCTAAGGGCATGCCTACCTTTAAGACACTAACCAGAAAAAAGAAGGTTAGGTTAAGGAGGCGGCCGGTCAAAGATCGGCCCACATAGACCAGATATTTGGTCCGTTGTGATACCACAGGGGATCTACACCTACTCTCCTAACCACTGTCGTGAAACCGAAAAGCAGTAGACGCTTAACGTCTACCTTCTTAAGATCCCTGAGATCATCAAAATAGAGTCTACCTAGATGCTTCTTTCTTCTGCGGGCTAAAGCGAGGCATGAACAGAGGAAATGCGATACCAACTCCACCTTTTCCTCATCCCTGCAACTCCTGCAGAAGTCATTCGCATGAAACCCCATTCTAAGGGCATGCCTAAAAACATTTAAAACACTGTCCTGTTACAACGCCTATCAGAATGGAGAGATTTTTCCTCGTCATTTGAGTGAGCTTCATCGTTCGTTTTTCAGTAAAACTAGGCCACATCTGTCTAGCTGTGTTAGAGGTGCTGCTATGCTTCCACCTGAATTAGCCAATTCCTTGGGCATATTGCCTTAAAGCCAGCTTGCAAGTCGCAAGTGGTTTCCATATCCGGCAGCAGCGTTACCGCTGTACCTTCCCTGGCGAGCTCATCTGCTCTACAATTTCCAGGAATGTCCCTATACCCTGGTACCCAGACCAGATGTATGTCAAACTTATCAGCCATCTCATTAAGAGATGAGCGACATTTAAGGGCTGTTGGTGATGTAAGGAACACATTAGCATCACCAACATATCACCAACACATCAACATCACCAACATATAAGATAAGGGATTTAATCGCTGCTTGGCTGTCCGTAAAAATGTAGATAGCTTTAGTTTATATCACACTATACCTCAGCCATTCCACAGCTCTATTAAAGCCATTTTTTCAGCCTGGAAGAAGCTGCAAAGATCTGGCAGTCTAAATGAGGTTCTGATGTCCAGATCCGTTGAAAAGACGCCTCCCCCAACTTTTCTGTCAAGTTTTGAGCCGTCAGTAAAAATTTGCGCGCCAACCTGGCTTAGCGGCAGTTATACGTCCCATTCTACTCTGGTTGGGATAACTGTGTGAAAGCCGTTCTCGAATGAGGGAGTGGCAATAGTGCAATCGATGTTGCTGAGAACTGCTCCTGCAAGATCGGTAATGGAGGAATGACCTGTACGAGTATTAGTTGCTCTTAGGCGGATGGCTGTTTCCTGCGCTATCCTTTTGCTCATAATTTCAAGGGGTATTAAGCAAAGAACCGCATTTAGCGCTTCCAATGAAGTAGACCTAGGCACTCTGATGATACATACGGCCGCAGTTTTTTGTACTTTCCCTAACAATTTGCAATTAGACTGTGTTTATAATGCTGTCCACCACACACATACACCGTATAGCAAGATTGACCTCACTATAGCTGTGTAAATCTAATGTACAATACTCGGGGTATGGTCCACGTTTCACCTATAGCTTTCCTACAGGCATATAAAGCAACATCGGCTTTCCTAGTTCGCTCAAGAATATTCAGTTTCCGGCTTAACTTTCTATCCAAAATAAACCCTAAGTATTTTGCCTCTTCCACAAAGTTTAGCAGAGTGCCATCCAGACGTGGAGGAATTATGCGTGGAGTTCTATATTTCCTCGTAAAGAGGACAAGTTCATTTTTTGGGGATTTACCCCCAGCCCACATTTTTTGGCCCAAGTATTGAGATCGGAGAGCGCTGACCCAAGCAGCTCCGAGAGAGTATTAGGAAACTTTATTTGCTCAGCAATAGCGACGTTATCCGCATAGACGACTCTGCTGGTCAGTAGGTTTTTTATCAGTGCACCCGAAGCTTCATGAGCGCGCCAATGATTGCCCCCGGAAGAACATTAAGAAAAAAGTAAAAACTTCATTAAACTAACGTGAGCGATAACGGTCTTATAATGTTTAATAGGTGACAGCCACTTATACCTGACTAAATCTGAGCTGAGTTCAATATCCAATTAGAGATGACAAACTTTGGAAGGAATCGCAAAAAATGGCCAAAATTTTAAAAGTTGATTGCTCTTACCTTGACTCAAACTATTACCTAACAATAGAAGTGCCAAAAAACAAGCCACTTGCTCAAACGGCACCAAGCAAAAAACCTCTACAACATATTAATAAAAATATAAACAACAACTTGTCTTCACATCTAACCATCCGCTACTGCAAGATCAGTAGGAATCCAACTAGCTGCCCGCTCATGGTGTGAAACCATTTGCTGGGTGCTGCCCATGATTCTACTCATAGATTATATCGGAAGATCACGCGTTAAAAATCTGCGGCAAAGGCTAACGTTAATTATTTCAAGTGTTTAATCCAAACAGGAGGAAAATAATTTAATTAAATCCAATTAATAGAGAACTTGAACGAAGCAAAGATGTCCGAAGGCGTATTTGAAGAAGAGCTTGTGATGCTGTTTAGATCACTTTACCACAAGCTGCTACAGAAAAAGTAGCGATCGTAGAGTAAAGTGTGCCTGAATGAATTTTCCTTTAAATGAATTTGGTGTGGCCTTGCAGAGAAACATATTTTGCCAAAATCTGAGAGAAGCCATGGCAACTGTGAAACTTTTTAAAGTGAAACTAACTTCTTAGGCGGCGATTTAATATTGAGGGTAAAATTTTTCGAGACTTGTCACAAAATTTTTTTTTTTGAGTCTCGCCACGAAAATTTTTTTATAAAAGTAATTTATATTAAAACGAGCAGTTAATATCTCAAAAGTTTATTTGTCTTGGACTATACTCGTCACTATTCATAATTTTTTTTTAATCCAGTATAGTTTCATTAAATTCATACATTATTTCTTGGTACTTTTTGAGTTGTTATATTGTTTTTTTTAATAGCTGTTGTTAAACTGTTTGCATTGAATGTACGATCACAACACGTTCTTGTGATTTAACATAACATATTTCAAAGTAATTTTGATCAGGTGTTTAAAGACACGATCAACTTAAGGCTGTCTACGAAAAAATTACGTCAATTTCAACCACAGCCTTTGTCAGTAGTCTATCTATTGATAGCACTTAACCACCATTTTGGGCAATTATAGCGAATTAGTTGCTGACTTGGTTATAATCATTGTTATTTAGCCTCTGAAGTGTCGGTGAAGTTGTAGTACCTCTTCTATTTTTGTTGTTGTTCGTGGTTGATTGGTGCAGTTTCCGATTATAATGCCAAACACGTCACTTGTTCTACTGGATGCCAAATCAATGATTAATTTAATAATGATTCGCCTTTCAGAAGAACGCAACAACGTCCGAGATGAGCAACATAAATGTTTTCAATTAATTTATTGATTATTTCTGAGCCGTCGTTGTAAAAAGTAAATTTATATTTCGAACACATGCTGAGGTAATTACGTCGATTCTAGGTCAAATCGGCCAATTAACACCTTCTGCCATGTGTCTACTAGGACATACTAACTAACTGTGACTACAACATTTTTGAATTATAATCTGTTAAGTGAGAAAAATTTTATTGAGCACCCCCATGTGGTTGGAATCAGTTTAAGACTCTAGTTCTCTACTTATTCCAAAGACACTAAATTTTAAGCTTTAAAGGTGTTTCTTCATAAAGCTTTAGGAAATTGTAAAAACCTTACCTAAGTCTATGAAGCAAATAAATTTTACGACATTAGCACGATTAATGTAATAAATATTAAAAATAAAAGCTAGATTTTGCCTACAGCTTGCACGATCATGCTTTGCAAGCTATGCAATAATACAGTAGTTCAATAAAATAGCATTTAATGAAATGTTAAATCATTTCTATAAAAAGATATGTGTTTTTTAAGGCTTTGCAAATTCATAAAAAAACACTCTTAATTTCTTAAAAAAGTTTTGATGGATTCCATCTAAACAAGTTTAAGCTTTACGCATGCGTCTTGCAGCAGCTTGTTATGCACTTAATTGTGGTGTTAATGAGTGGCACTTTATATCAGCACACGTGATCAACGAGATCAAATGAAGTGATATTTCTTTTTTTTTTTTGAGCAAGAAGTATCTTCACATCATGCTTGATTGCAGCTGCCGATCGATGGTAAGATAAGCCAATGTTTGAGTAAAAAAGAAAACATTGATGTCGCTAAAAACGGCAAAAGGGGCTGAAGATAAAATCTACAATAAAATCTTTTTGCAGTATATCAGATACAAGATGTGCATTTCCCTTGTGCTTTAATAAAAGTTCTTAATATATATGCTCCAAATAAATAACTAAGACAAACTAATAGTTATTTTAATGAGTTTATCTCATACAGTTCTGCCTCCTCAAGCTTGAACCCAAGCCAGTGCTGCCAGTTTGAAGTGAATTTCTCGTTTTTAGGGATTATGATTTAGTTGTTATGGAATAAAAGAAACAATATGGTATTCATTAAAACATATAGAAAGAAACTTAAAATGCCACAGTAGAAAATTCCATAAGAAGAAAAAAGTTGAATTGTCAATATTCCAAAAAATTTTTACTATTCGACAGTTAATACTACAAATAAGATGAACCAGTGGAAATAGTTCATAATTTTTTTCTAGTTTAGACATACAACGACATCAAAGTTGACAATTATTTGACGAAAATAATTTCAGAATATTAGTTGTTATGGAATACACTTACAAACTACCTGTTTGTAAGTGCTCTACTTCTTTTCTTTTTATAAGAATGTAATCAAAGTATAAAAATACTGATTTGTACTTGCTAAAAATGTCTTGTTTTTTACTATAACAAATAGATTTTGGTGAATAATAAAATAATTGTATTTTTAAACCTAAAAAACAAAATCTTTGAAAACTCTGAAAACAGGAAAAGAAAAAATACATCGAAAAACATATCTGCATTTTTTTAAAAGTATCGAGCAAAAACATATATGGGCATTTCCAAACTGGCGTTACGGACGATTTATACGAAGAAATATTAAAAAAAAAAATTAAAATGTCTTATTTTTAAACGGTTTTTTATATTTAAGCAGTAATCAAGCAGCATTATAATAAGTAGAAACAATGAAAACCATCGACCCTTAGGATTTTAAGATATAAGCAAAAATATGTGCTGGCGTTAAGTTACAAAAAACGGAAGTGATTTTTGACTTGAACTACAAAATTTGCAAAACTCTCTGAACTGGGCTAGACTTTTTGTATACAACTTTTTTTAGAATAGTTTCAAATAACATAAGTTTATTTTCCAAGAGATAAAATTTAAAAATCTTCTTTAGTTTTTTTTATTAGTCTTTTTGGTCTGGCGTTACGTTACTTAAATTTCCATTGTAGTTCAATTGGGTAATTAAGTAATTATTTAGTTAAATAATGATGTAATTTAGTAGCTAAATAAAATTCAATATATTGTTCATTCCTTGCCTTAACCATTTTTTCATTATCTTTAGCCCATGTACTCCATTTTTACTAAAACAAAAAAGTTTACGAAAGATTTACTAAATATTTAGGAAAAAGAAAAACTACATTATTGAAAGAATGCAGACGATCATCATGGTTAATGAATTTATGTAGAAATTGTTTAAACTAATAAAATTAAAATGTTTCTCTTAGATAATATCATCAAATAATAAGTTTGAAATAAGTTTTCATATTTTGTTCAGGTTAGGCTTCTTTGTGAAATGCCCATATACTAAATAATAAATTAGTTTTTAGGTACTTTTGCTTGCTCTACGTGGTTGTATATAATTTTTCCCGTGCAAGCTATATATTAGTTCTTTGGTCCTCATTATTACAGTACATCTGCAAGGCTGCAGGCCTGGCCCGAAGCCAAGACTTACCCAAAAAGGTTTTGGTAAAAAAAAAATTATGTGAGTGGCCGCGTAGCACGATAGAAGTTCAACTTTCAGTAAAACTGTAGAAATTTTAAGTACAACGACTTTTTCCTAAAATATCGGTTACGACTTAAATATCAAAATGTTGGCATTTTATGAAAATATCTCATTGTTAATTTTTTTCAAATAAGGTCAAAAATATTGAATTCTTACTGAAAAGGTTATTTTTTTATCATAACAAAAACAAGTTAAAATTGCATCTCTGACTACCTCTCATATGACATAACTTTCATTTGCAAAAATTCTTCCAGTTTTGCGCAAAAATTGTTATACTTTTTGTACAATCAAAAATTATTAATTTTTTTTTCTAAATCTTTTTATATTTTTACAAAATATTGAAGTCTCAAAAAAAACACTGAGCCACAATTAAAGGGTCATGGAATCTAACGAAAAAGCGACCATCACAGGTCGATAGTACTGATCTAGACCAACAAAACCCTTAGAGGATTTTGCAAAGTTAGCTCGCTTTTAAATATTATAGCCTTTAATTATTAACGAAGATAATTTTCGCTATTTGAATTCTTCAAATATTACTGATTAAAACGCTGTCTAAATATATCTATTTAAAAAAACAGGAAAGAACCGAGATTTTTTTCCTATTATATTAAAAAATACTTATCATGAAATTTTACAAATTTGTTTATATCTCCTTTATGGTAATTATTTCTTTAAAACACATCTAAACAACAATTGAAGACATAAGTAAATGAAAGTGATATGTCGCATTTTCGTATTTTCAGTGTTCTATGCATGGATGAAGGGTATTATGTGCATAAAAACAATTTTATAACTTAAAACAACCATGTTTGTGGCTATTTTAGAAATAAACTACTTCACACGTTTGATTTAACTAGTATAGATTTCTGTACAAATGAGAAAGTCTGTACTCAATTTTCTCGAAACTGAATTTTTGTGAGATATCACTTTAATTAACTCATGTCTTCAATCGTTAAATCAATTGAGAATGGCAAGCTCAGAAGCTTAGAAGCTCAAAATTTTAGTTCAACATTTTTGTCAATGCTGAGATGAGTTGTTTTGACAAAATAATATATAATTTTAATGCTAGGAAGAAACATTTTTAAAAAAATCGATATACGAAAAGGAATCCTAGCCTGGTATCTTAAAAAGATACTCCTCAGAAATATTTAAAGAACCCAAATTCAGAAAATTATCTTTGGAACCACTTCTGATGCCCGAGATATAAAACCTTTTATTATTTTTTTTTTAAAGATATAAAATGGCATTTGCGAAAAATATGCAAATTTTTAATTGCCAAATTTAAGGAAAACGTTAACACTTCAATACCACAAAAATTTAGACCATCAGATAACAATCAAAAGTTCTGTGCTATTTTGAGTGTACCTTTAGATTCGCATACCCTGCACACAGGACACTGAGGGTAGAAATCGAGAGTGGCATCTTGTTTTGCGAGACGTTAGTAGTAAAGTTAATATAGATTTACTTTTGCTTTAAGACATATGTAGTTTTTCTTACAAAAATCAAATTCTTTTTAGGTCATTATTTTGTACTCTTTTTCTCAAAAAAATAACTTTGTCCCTGCGGGAGAGAAAGACATAATTTTTTTATTAAATTTTTTTTTTTGGAGATCTTGACCACCCTTTGCAACTTTTGAGACCTCTTAGAATGCGAATTTCGAAAAAAAATTGTAATTCGATACGCCCTAATAAGCACTACATTTTTAAAAAATTCTCTGCAAGATTCAAACTTTCAATGCCTATATCTTTTAAAAGCGAGCTAACTTTGCAAAACGCTTTTAGGGATTTCTTACTATAAACCAGTACTATAATTCTGTTTTGTCCGCTTTTCCGTTGGAAAAATGTGTTGCACAGTGCAATTTATGTGAAGAAATGACTTCAATATCTCTTTTCTATCAAAATTTATGGATTCAAATTTTTTTTTCATAACGTTCTATATCTATATTAATAAAAATAATTTTTTTTGTAAATTCGTTTTTAATATTGGAACGTATAAATCGTATTTAATTCCTTAGCTATCCACCTCGCATCCGAACTAGCATCTAAGTGGATTTATTACACATTTTTTTCGACAACTAACACGACCAAAAATGTACTAGAGATGGCCGCAACATTTTTGAGGCACGGGCACGCACGAATACAAAATTAATTTTTTGTACTTGTACGAAAACGCACGAACACGCACAAAAATACGTGATTTAAAACTTTGCAAAGTAGCTATGAAAAAGTTACACATATTTTTAAAATTTATGTTTCAACTAAAAAATATTGGAATTAATATAACCTTATAATGTGTTTTTATTATTTTTACTAGTTATGAAATCGTAATGAATAAAAACGTAGTTTTTAGAAAGAAAGTCGTATAATTTTATTGAACGATCACGAAAAAGCACGGACGACTTTGCTTTTCTTAAGCACGGGCACTTACAAAGTTATTTCTTAAGGCACGTGCACGGCTAAAAAGCAGGAAAAAAGCACGTTACACGTCCATTTCTAACATGTACAACACTTGGTAGACAAGATTGGACAGACTAAGAAGCACACCACAAAGAGGAGGCGCGAAGAATAGGAAGCACTGTATATCTGTTTTCTATCTCATTCTCTCGCAGTCTAAATCCTAAAGACAAATATGTTTGTCTCTTTTTACTGTCACTTTTTTCGTTTCATCGAGTCTTAAACCACAACGGTTCTAAGGAATTTCACTTAAAAAAACATATCGATGGTTTTGATTGTCAATTACCAAAAATATATTTATATATTTAAGACAACAGAAATCAATATATCGTACTTTATCATCGGCATTTACTATTGACTGTAATCGTTTATTTACTTGAATTGGATCGTTCATTTACTTGAAGATCGTCATAACTTAAAAAATACACTTTTTGGGTTAATGGTGCAAAATTGTTCTGTTTATCATGCCTCATATTGTGTAAAAATTTCATGTTATTATTTTGAATATTCTCCACGTGAGAAGAGAATATGCCTGCCTCTTTTTATGCAAGGTGCAAGTCAATTGAAAACTTGAATCGCATTTTGGGCTATGACGGTCTTCAAGTAAATGAGCGATATTTGAAAAATTCAGTTTGTTTTCGAAATTGCATTCCAAAAATGCTTTGGATTCGATGGTGAACAGTGCACTTGTTTTTTGTTTGCTAATTTGGTGGAACGGTCCAATGTAAATACTATATGTAGGAAGATTCCTTTTTAAAAATTCCTACAAAAAAATTACTGGCAACTCTGTCCAAAGCTGCTTTAGTCTAGCTTTGCATAGTATGTAAATCTTTAACTTAGCCTTAAATCCCTCCCAAGCCGCCAATTTACAACGCCACGATGTTTCGGCAGAAGGTGTGTTTCGTGTGTATCTATCTCATCGCACCGTTGTTGATCACCGTTTAAGCGCCAATTTTATGACACAAATAATAGCTGCCAATCAGAGGAGGATAAAGCACTGCATGGTGCTGCTTAAAGCGTATAAATTACCCACTTCCTGTCACTAAAATACCTTAGGGACGCATTTAATTCTAACTATATTGAGATGATTAAATTTGATGTTAAATTTGCTTAAGTGTTGTTAGAAGTCATTCACTGTGTGTTCGTTTGCAGGCTTCGGCAGAACACTCCTCATAAAATCTAGTTCTAAGATGGGACTCGAATGGCCTAGACTAAAGTTATGAAAGTGTGTATTTATGATTAAGGCAGATTATGATTAAAAAATTTATGAAAAAGCTCATTTTTCCATAACATTATCGAGTAACGACACAAAAATTGGTTTTTTTTCAAATTAGAATTTGCAGCTAAGTCGAATTCTTCAAAATCTAGAGCCGCTAGTTGACCTCTGAAATGGTTGAAACGATTTTGAAAAAGTTTTTTTTTCGTGATTATGTTGAGACATATTTACATTTTGTCTATAAGTGCCAAACCAAAAGTAAAAAAACACTGAAGTAAAATCTCGTAAATTAAACAAATTTCGACCTAATTCTACACCAGTGTTTTAATATTACAGCAATTAAGTTGTCAATAGATCCAACAAGTTCTATTGTTATTATGAGAGTCAAAGTTTTCGATTAAACAACAATAGTTTTTAAAATAAATTAAAAGAAAAATCGTTAATTGAACAACGCTCGTATTTCAAAATAAAAGAATTGTTTTTCGAGCAATGCAATTATTTGAAGAAATTAAAAATGGTAAAATCCCAATGAAATCAAAAGAATACTTTTTCATATAATTGTGTCTATTAAAATAAAAAAAAAAATAAATATTTTGCGGACTACTTTTGATGATGCGATTCCAATGAGAATTCGTTAATTTGGATTTAATTTAGAATTTGAGGCTGTCTGATACCTTTTCCCGTCCATTGAGCTGTTGGTTACTTTTGAAAAACAGCATTTAATGAATTCAGTTGAAAAGTTACTCGTGTTAGAAAATTGTATTTAGCCATACCAACAATTTTTCCAGAACTTAATGTCAGAGACTCCATTATACCTTAAGAACTTCCAACATATTTGGCGAGCCAGTTCCATCAGTAAGTTATTTGTGGGAACTTAATTTTCACTCTCATATCAATAACATAACTATTACATACAACTCTGCACTTGGTTTTGTGAAGCATTGGTCCAAGGAGCTTTCCAATCTATATGCTATGAAATCCCATTACCTTACCTCTGTAATTCCTACACTCAAAAAATGTATTAGTAAAATTTCTACGAATGATGTTAGTATACAAAATATTCGTACATTCTACAAATATTCGTGCAATATACAAAGTATTTTTATTATGATAATTTTACGAATTTTTCTAATTTTTCTAATACCTTATGTAGTATCTACGAATAAATTTGTTTTATATACTAATGATATTCGTAAACAGAAATAAATCAATTCGTATTAGTGCATTGTACGAATGATCGTGCAATTAATAATATTCGTAAATTTCTCTTACAAATAACTTCGTAATTTCTTTCATAACATTCGTAGTATTTACTAATGCTTTCGTAATATTTACGAATGAAAAATAATATTGGTAGAAACTAGTAAGGAATTATCTTCGACTGGGCCGAAGTTAAAATACCCCCACGGCCGAATTAGAGTATATATAATACATTAATATACAAGACATTAGTCTTAAGCAAACTGTTAAATATATTTAAAGATATTTTCCCGTTTTGGTTAAGTCACTTTGTATGGGAGGTAGGTGTGGTTTTCATCTGATTTTTACAAATTTAATACTCAAAATAAATATTAAATATGTAAGTTACTGTGCGAAATTTGAAGTCATTAAATTGATTTTTGTGGAATTTAAAGAGATCTTACCGTTTTGATTAAGTCACTTTGTATCGGAGGTAGGCGTGGTTTTCATCCGATTTTGCTCAGATTCAAACTTGACCTCCATTTTTGTATAAAAAGCTTATATTTTGAATTTCGTTATGATAGCTCAAAACTTACGGCTGCTATCGTGGACACAGACGGACAGACGGACAGACAGACAGACGGATATGGCAAAATCGACTCAGGAGGTGATGCTGATCAGGAATATATATACTTTTCTATACCGGCCACGCCTCCTTATCGGCGTTACAAACGGAGTGAAAAAATTAATATACCCCCATTACGTTTTATAAACGTGGGGGTATAAAAATTCATTCGAAGGCTGACCGTAAGAACTATTAGTAGATTGTACGCATAATTAGTAGAGTTTAAAAAATTGAAAGCCGAAATCGTTCAGCCTTGTTTGTCGAACATCTACAGAACATAAGGAATTGTATGATTGTAAAGTTACTGTAGCCTACTGGTAGAGTGCGTGGCGTAGCTTAAGAGCCGAGGTTCAAACCCCAGCTCAGAAAGAATTTTTTTTACTGGTTTATTGATCTTCTAAACCTAATCGAATATAAGGAACTGTTTCGTTGTAAAGTGGCTGTAGTCTACTGGTGGAGTGCGTGGCCCGTCAGCTAAAGAGGCGAGGTTCAAACCCCAGCTCAGACAGAATATTTTTATTTTCGTTATAAGATATTATGATCATTCGTAAATGGACCAAATGTATTCGTAAAATATACATGTTTTTTTTAGGAATACGAATAAAATATTCGTAATATGTACTAATATGTGTCGATTCTACGAGTCCTATAAGTGGCTGAAAACTACGAATAAGATTCGTAAAATGGACGCAGTTATTACTATTACTATAATATTACTAAGGTGCTTATCAAAACTATACGACACCAAAAAAAATTTATTGCGCACCTTACCAAATCTATGTTGAATACAGTTAGAGGAAAGCTTAAACACAGAATGAGAGAACAAAATGTACTTCTTAAAACAAAGTCTCGTTATCAGCTCTTATCTTTGATTTTAAGGAGTACCGTTAGAATGTGTTGAAATGCTCTCGTTGCTGGTTAATTGCAATCGTATCAAAACTATACGACTTTCTTACCTTATTATATTTTTTAATGTTTTTCGTACAACAACAAGAACTTAACTTATTACATGTATATTATATAGGGCCTCCTTTGGCAATTCCAACGTCAAATATTCTCTTTCTCATCGATTCAAACAAATGGCATAGAATACTTGGCTCCATCTTGTTCCACTCCCTTAAAATAGCAACTTTTAAATCTGGAACTGACAAGTATTTTGTATTTTCTTTATAAACACGTCTAGCCAGTATTCCCCAAACGTTCTCAATGGGATTTAAGTCAGGTGAGCATGCTGGCCAAGCCATAAGGTTAATAGAACACGCATCCAAAAATGCCTTTGTTTGCCGACTTGTGTGGATTCTTGCATTATCTTGCATAAATATATGCGGTCTTTCTCTATTTTCCTCTAAAAATGGCAAGAGGCTGCTCTCCAATACATTTATAAAATCAGAGCTATTCATCTTGGAGCTCACGAAACGCAATCCAAGTGTGCTCGTCTTGTGAATGGCACCCCACACCATGACAGAACCACCACCAAAATTTCTTTTGGAAAATATGAGCGGTTCCTTTCTTAAATCTCTCCAGTAGTATCGGTATCCATCTGGGCCATCCAAGTTAAACTTCTTTTCATCTGAAAAGATGACCTTTTCCGAAAAAAATTGTTAAAATGTAAGTTAAGTTAAGAAGACTATTTTTATATACCGAGTCACAGTTGGTATCCAAATTATTTGTTGCAAATTGAAGCCGTGCCATCTTATGGTGCGGAAGTAATGTTGGAGCTTTCTTCATAACGGATCTTACAATTATTTCGGAAGTGTTTAGAAATCGCCAAACTGTCATTTTCGAAACTGATTGACTGCATTTGCTTGCAAGTAGGGCACAAGATATAGTTGAATTGCTGGTTTTTTTAATAATCATTCGCTTATCTCGCTCTGATAGCTTAGCTTTACGACCTGTTTTGTATTTTTTGCCGTAATTATTCGGGTTTTTCAAAAATGAGGCGATAGATAACACAACGTGTACGACCAATTTTTTTAGAAATTTGTGAAAAATCAAGCCCCTGGTCATGATATGCAACAATTTTGCCTCTTTCTTCTTTGGATAGTAAAGTCCCGCGCAGCATTATAATCAAAAAGTTTTGTAGTCACAATTTAAGTTAATATTCAGATGGACGATGATGCGACCTCTCTGTTGATGAACTTTCAAATGACTGCCGTATAGTTTTGATACGATTGCAATTAAGCAGCAACGAGAGCATTTCAACACAATCTAACGGTACTCCTTAAAATAAAAGATAAGAGCTGATAACGAGACTTTGTTTTAAGAAGTACATTTTGTTCTCTCATTCTGTGTTTAAGCTTTCCTCTAACTGTATTCAACATAGATTTGGTAAGAGTGCGAAATAAATTTTTTTTAGTGTCGTATAGTTTTGATAAGCACCTTATTAATACACAACTATTTTTGAGTGTAGTAATAAGACTATTGCTAATTAGAATAGTCCATGAAAGTTAAGCAGCCTAGTAACCGGAGTCTTTTAAGATCACAACAAAAACAAACTTAAAAAATTGACTTTCAAAGTGTTTAGAGAGATAAAAATGAAATGGGTGATTTTGATGTTAAAGAAAAACAATCGTTTACATTGCAGTTTAAATTTTTATATTTTCTTGTGAATAAAAATAATGTGATTTAGGGTTGAAATCCCAGGATTCCGGAACGAGAAATCGGACTGAAAGCCTAACTGAAACACATTGCGCTATTGAAGCAAATTGGAATGTAGCATTTCACCAATTCGAAAATACAGAGAATTATTTTCAGAATCAGCAGTCAAAATGGAAGCAAACCAAATCTAAGCAATTGACTATTAGTATATTTTTTGAACCCAAGTAAAGAAACTTTTATGTATTTTTTGATACAAACAGGGAAATTTTGTTATATATGCATAATTTTTTTTTACTATATGTACGAAAATATGTATTTATTTTTAATTGTTCTCTAATAAAAAATTAAATGTATATAACTTTTTTGAGAACTCCCACAAATGGAACACTCCGATTGCCAGATAAGAATACTACGACCATCAGTCTCCGGTCATGGGAAGTTTCACTGCATATATCTATATTAGGGCGGGTCGATTTAAAAATCGCCCATTGCTCAGTAAAAATCGTATTCTAGGGATCAAAATAAGAAACTTTACTCGAGGAACTTTACCTCTAAAACGAATTCTAATGCCCCAAATTTTCCGTAGGGTCAAATTTTGAAAAATCTCTCTTTGACCCATTTAGAATGCCTCAATCGAGTTCAAATGTATGACCGACCCCCACTAACTTTGAAGGGCCGATGCACCCATGCCAGTGGCACACCCCCTGGAACTTTGTTTGTGTGGGAAACCCCCAGGGGGTTCCAAGGGGTTTGTCGCTGGCATGGATGGATCGGCCCTCCAAAGTTAGTGGGGGTCGGTCATACATTTGGACTCGATTGGGACACTCTAAATGGGTCAAAGAGGGGTTTTTCAATATTTCACCCTACGGAAAAGTTGGGGCATTAGAATTTGTTTTAGAGGTATAGTTCCTCGGACAAAGTTTCTTATTTCGATCCCTAGAATACGATTTTCACTGAGCAATGGGCGATTTTTTTTCCTCCCCACAAATCGACCCGGCCTAATGTATATACATATATACACATACATAAGAACTTCTTGAGTAACACCAACTAGTAATGTTATAAAAAAACCTGACTTTTTTTGTATTATATGTAAAATTGCTTAAAAATAAAGTGCTGAAATTTGCCACGTTTGCCGCCTGAAAAACTATATATAGAACAAGCTTATTACGATTGCCTCTTCTTTTGCTTAGTTTGATGTAAAACAATCCTGAATTCCATTATTCTTCTACGAAATAGCTTTATTTTCTGTGGGCTTTATTTATCTTTCCCTATAGTTCCTGGCACAACATCCAAGCTAATTTTTTCGACTTTCACAACTTAAAAAAATTTTCACCTTACCGTTTTCTTGTAAAGAATTCAAAAGTTGAAACCTTGCTTGGTCTACTTTTAACATTTCAATCGCGGTAAAGTGATATCTCCTCCATAATGACCAATTACAATTTCACTTTCTTCGCTTTAAACTTTGTCCACCAGTATTACAGCGCATTGTGAGGTCCCTCAGACCACCCGAGCTTACCAACGAAACACCGTGCCACCGAACTCATAATCCCACCAATCAGTACTACCAAATATCAATTTCACAACATGTGCATTGGTTTCCAATTTGTTGGATTAATTCACATAACGCTAAATGCGAAGGTATAGCTTTTTAGTTTATTTTTTTTTTTAGTCTTAAGCTTATCCCAAGCAATACACAGAATGGAAAGAAAAAAAAGCCGTCTAGATAGCAATAGAAGATAACCCGCTAATAATCCATGAGCCAAAACTATTGATGATCATCTAGCTGTGGTGGTGGTATCTGTGCGGCACATTGTTGTGTTAATCAGCAGCCAAGTTTATGTGACAGTTTAAATGTCAAATGTACTGTAAAACCACACATGAAGGTGTTCCACACTACACTACTAACCCATCTCCCAAGCCAAGGCGCACACTTTCGTTTCGAATTGGCTTTTGATAATTTAATTTTAAGCAAGATTTCTTTAACAAGTAAATCTAGATAGATACACCGAGTCTTTGTTATGCGAACTCATATTAATTTCACGTTGATGGACCACCATCAATGCGGGTCGAACTTCATTCAACACTTGGTAGAATGAATGTCTGACTAGCTGAGGTTTTTCTAAAGAGTTGCGTGTGGTCAACCGTTGCATTTGATTTACAATTAGTTCAGTTTATGTGTCATTTTTGACACTCCTTTCTTATGTTAGTTGGCTGTGTTTGTGTGGATATTAATATCAAAATAGCTTTTAAACTATTTTAATGTTGTTTTCCCTTTGATGTCATTTAAATATAAGTAGTTTACATTGGGTATCGTCGTCAATGGTTTGGTTGCATTAAGTGAATTTTAATAATATCGTAAAATGCTTTTGCTGATCCTGATTTATTGCTTCGAAAAGTCGTAAGCATTACAAAGTGCGGTAGTTAAGTGCCAAGGTTATTGTTAACCATGCCACGTTTGTATTTCTATTATGAGTGAAAATATTTTACACAGTGTTTGTAGTCTGACATTAAGTGCAATACCGTTTTTTTTTTTTTGTATTTAACTAAGTTTTTATTGACATACTTCGATTTATGTTCATCAAAACTGGTAAATAATAGTTCACAACTAATCCAAATTTATGGCAAATGTTTTCTGATTAAAAATCTAACGAAGATTGCTATACTCGTATGGCATATTTTTATTTTGGCCATAAAATTCTCGACACGTTGTTTGTTCATCTTTTGCTCCATTCTTTTCATGTTTCAGTCATGTGTAAAAGTGATCGTAAATTTAATAATTTTCTTCTTTTTCCTACTGCATGAGCCCAAAACAATTAAGAAAATTCCATAACTTCTAATTTACAGTAGCATCGTGCTCAGCCAATATTAGTTTTCCAATAAAATGCAACCAGGAAAACTACAGCTACAGCTACTAACAATGTTCTTTTTGGAATCCAGTTCGATAGCTAGGTATGGTGTCTGAAACAAAAATCGTCTTACAGCTAAAACAAGATATCGTGAGCTAAGAACTAATTGCCAATATGATTAATTGGCCATTAACATGATTTTTTATTGCCAATTATTATATGAATGAGTGTTGAACTGGTGGTATTTTGCAGCAGCGTCAAATCACCAGCAAACTACACAGTTACCTACAAATAATGATATCGATCTATGATGCAGCACACGATCAGATCAGATAATGTTCTGTGCAGCTCAAAGCAATTTTGGACAGCTCTGTGTACACGACAAATTTGCTACACTCAAAAAAAAAATATGATAAATGTTAAACATTTATTCTAAAAACCTTAAAAACTTACTTAAAAGCGAACAATATTCATACCACATTTTAAATATATTTGTGATTAGCAGCAATATTTTTTTTCGGATGGAATTTTTTGATATGTCAAATCTGTTGAAAATATTGAAGCAACATATTATCATTTTTACTTTGCCAAAAATAATTTTTTTGGAAAAATTTTTCAATATAAGTATTATGTTTTAATATTTATTTTTTTTTCATTTCTTACTTCAAAGAATGTTTGAGTAAAAAATTATTTTCTATTTTGAAATTAAGCTTATTTCATGCAAACGGTATTTTTTAAATCTCTTTTTGTTTCATTGAAAAATTGGATTCTCAACAAAATCATGGTTTCCAAAACTTAAAATAATTTCTTATTTCGAAATATAGATATTTAGGAAGAAAAAATAATACCATACTCTGACCATTTGTTTAAATATATTATTTAAATTACTAGTGATTATTTTGTTTTTCATTTGAATCGATTAATATTTGGTTCACATAAAATGTAAAATTATAAAAATTATTATATTCTAAAATGGAATTTTTTTTAAATCTATAGTAATAAAAGTCATTTTCTGTTTGTTTGTTTGGCCTTTATACAAATCTAAAAGGCTTAACGGATTTCGCTCAAACTAGGTACACATGTTAACAGCCCTATTCTGGCAGCTTAACTAAGCTCACCACATTAACAAAATAGTTAATATTAACAATTTGTTAAGGTTTCGTATTCTGCTGCAAGTTTAAAAGCTCTTTTCCTTACAATTTTGTTAATAACAGAAAGAGTCTTAACAACGAATGAAATGTATGTGCTTAGATAGAAAATTGCTGTGAAAATAATAAAAAAATACAAATTATAGTATAATATTGAGTTTAAATACATTAAACTGAAAAATGGAAGAATTTTTTAATTATTTTAAGTGTTGATAATGAGATCTTTTAGTAGCCGTTGCCAATTTTTCAAGCGCTTGCAAAGTCACAAGCTGCACTCGAAGCATCTGTTTATATAGCGCATCTCTTCTTTCAATAGGCATATCGATTTTCACCATGCATGGTGAACTTTAAAAGCTTTTTAAGCTTTTATGTTGTTAATGATTTTTAAGAATACCAACATTTACATTACATAACAATCAGCTTAACAAGAGCTCCTTAACTATTTCTTGTTAAGCTAACAACCAGAATATAAATGACTTACAGCCCTATTCTGGCAGCTTAACTAAGCTCACCACATTAACAAAATAGTTAATATTAACTATTTGTTAAGGTTTCGTATTCTGCTGCAACTTTAAAAGCTCTTTTCCTTACAATTTTGTTAATAACAGAAAGAGTCTTAACAACGAATGAAATGTATGTGCTTAGATAGAAAATTGTTGTGAAAATAATAAAAAAATTCAAATTTTAATATAATATTGAGTTTAAATACATTAAACTGAAAAATGAAAGAATTTTTTACTTATTTTAAGTGTTGATAATGAAATCTTTTAGTAGCCGTGGCAAATTTTTCAAGCGCTTGCAAAGTCACAAGCTGCACTCGAAGCATCTGTTTATATAGCGCATCTCTTCTTTCAACAGGCATATCGATTTTCACCATGCATGGTGAACTTTAAAAGCTTTTTAAGCTTTTATGTTGTTAATGATTTTTAAGAATACCAACATTTACATAACATAACAAGCAGCTTAACAAGAGCTCCTTAACTATTTCTTGTTAAGTTAACAACCAGAATAGGGCTGTTAATCTTTTTTCTTGATGTTTATAAAACAAAACAACTCACATGAATGGCATTTTTTATTTTATTTTTATACTGCACGAACTGGAAAAAGCATACTTTTGGCTTTGTCAAACTGTTGGAAACAAAAGCTTTACAGTGGCTGCGGGTTTCCGAGGAATTTTCGAAAAATGTTTTTATCGCGTATCATACATTGTCATTTTTAATGGGTTACTTCAACATTTTGAAGTAGTTATTATAATTTTATTTTTGCTCCAGGGGGTGTGCCACTGGCATGGCTGGATCGGCCCTCCAAAGTTAGTTGGGGTCAGTCATACAGTTGGACTCGATTGGGGCACTCTAAATGGGTCAAAGAGGGATTTTTCACAATTTGATCCTACGGGACAAAAGTCAAAATTTGGGGCATTTGAATTCGTTGTAGAGGTATAGTTCTCCGGGCAAAGTTTCTTATTTTGATCCCTTGAATACGATTTTCACTGAGCAATGGGCGATTTTTTTTGCCTCCCCACAAATCGACCCGGCCTAATATACTATACTGGATACAAATCGAAGTGGTTGTGAAACATATGAATATTTAAAGACATATGGACTTTGAAAGCATGAATATTTAAAGACATATGGACTTTGAAAGCAGAATAATTTACTTTACTAATATCTTGCAGAGTTCTGTCCTATGATTACAAAATAAGTTTCCCCAATTAGTTTAAAATTCTGAAATGTTTTTTTTAAATCATTTAAATCCAGTAAGGTTTTTATATTAGAACCAATAAAAAATTCCTGGAAATAAATTTAAAAATAGAGTACTGTAGCATTTATTTGCATTATTTTATTTTAGCATCACTTATCCAATGAAATTTATTTTGAAGGTAGTTAAATCCTCCATTTCTTTATGCATAGCCTTTATAAGGTTCTTAGCAGCACCTAACTCAAGATGAAGTGAGGGGAGAAAAATATTATCTCTTGGAACTAAAGCTTCATTCATAATATTTTTACGCAGATTACATTTACTTGTGGATGTAGTCACTTGAAGGCTGTGTATTGCATTTCCCTTTCCCGACTGTTCCATTTGCAAAAAAATAATTGTAAAATCTTGTTGCAATCACAAAAGTAGGATCAAATCTCCGGAAATCAGTTCATTATATTCACTAGTAAGCCCGTGTGGCGTTGGAACGCCAAAATCAAACATACCTAGATTTTATTTTAAGATATTGAATAAATTTCCAACTGATCAAAATTAAAATTAAATGAATTTTGGCTTTTTTGCAATATACGCGGTATTTCTTATTAAATTTTTGTGTAAATTTTTAAAAATTAAAAACTTTCCGATCAACAGTTTAGAAATCTTTTTTCAACTGTAAGAAATCATTCCAGTATCACTTCGATATTGAAGATATCAATTCATAGTTTAAGCCAGTGGTGCCAACTACATGGAAATAACGGATTTATAGGGATATTAAAACCTTGCACCTATAAACGGACAACAGTTCTAAAATAAATAGTAAAAACAGTTCTAAAATAAATAGCAAAATAAATTAAATCTACTGATTTTTATGAATACCACACAGAATTTTCGTAGATTTCGCTTTTTTTTCACCAAATTTTATGTCAAAAATTTTGGAATGGTAAAAAAATCATAGATATATCACTAAAAAATTTATTTACATAATTTGTTAAAACTTTGCGCTTATCAACACTTGCAAATAAAAAAACTGTTTTAAGGAACCTAATTTCGAAGTGAGCCAGTCGGCAGCCACATTTGAGGCGAGTGCACTCATAGGTACATGTATACAGCTTAACCCACCAGAACTCGTTGAGTTTATTTTAACAAATTTTCGGCATTAATTTGTATTAATGTTAGACGAAAAACTCTGAAGTTTAAGAAAATATTCAAAGGATTTGGGTGTGGCGAAGTGTGTAAACGTATAAGATCATAAACTTATAAGACCCCTTATAAATATGTAGTTAAGAAATAAAAAAAAAACTAAAAAAATTAGAAAAAAATAGAAATTGGAAAACTTTCATTTCATAACGCAGCCGTTCAACTCTAACATAATGCATTTTTTTAAATTATATTTTCTTTCTTCTTGATGTTTATAAAAAAAAAACCACCTGAGTGAAATTTTTCACTTTTCATTGAAATACTGCACTTAAAACAGAATGGGAAAAAAAATAAACAAAAAGACTTTAAAGGTAAATTTTAGAATTTTTATGAAAAAGCATATTTTTGGCTTTCTCACACTGTTGAAAGCAATAACTTTACAGTGGCCGCGAAAAATGCTTTCATCGCGTATGACATATCATACGTTATCATTAATGGGTTAGTTCAAAGAGTTTCGCTTTTAATATTTGCGAATTTCACTTTTTATATTCGGAAATAATTTTTAATTTTATAAGTTCACAGTATTTATTATTTATTTTAGAACGTGCCATTATAAATGGAATAGTCAATGTCACAACTAGCGCAAAAAAAACTAAACTTAAATGTTTATGACTCACAAGAACACGTGCTTTACAATAACGGAACTTTTACCGATAATTCTTGGAACTTCTGGTCTTTTTTTACATTTTTTGTGTGTTCCCAATATTTAAAATGATACACAATTTTTTAGCAGCGCACTGATATTGTTGCTATTGTTTTGCGCAACACTGTATATTATATAATGAGTTAAACTAAATTTTCGTTCCGAAATAAAAAAAGTTATGTGTTTGGCTAAAAAACTCGTTTAAAATGTTTATTAATCTCACCCCTTGATCAATAATAACTTCATCTCCTCTTCAAAAAATAGCTTCGGAGAAGTTTTGGTGGCATTATTATAGTTAAGTCCGGTGCCCTTGTCGGTAAATGTCCGACCTCTGCACCGAAAGAAGTGCTATTTCTGGAATACCTTGGGCAGGCACAATGTACGCACGAAGATCGATTCGGGCACTCGTCAGTTTATTTCCTAAGTGGTCTCAAAAAATTGCCATAATGGAGTCATAAGAGAGGCGCTGATGCACTGTCAATGTAAGCTTGTTTAGTTAATTTAGACATGTCAGCGCGTTGAGTGAAGAACATTTTTTAATTTTCTATTCAAACCTTGTAAGCCTTAAAAAGTAAAGCCTTTCAAAAACTTTAATTTTCATGGAGTTTCTTTTCCTATATGGAAAGAGCACATTAAGTACAGCTCGTTTTCATGTCATTTTCAAAACATTTTAAATTAATATTTTTTTCACTAAAGTCTTTATTTTAAGCTGATTTATCTAAAACATATATGTCTATGTTGAACAAGCTATCTGAAAATCGTTATCAACACAAAATAAATCAATCACAAGCCAACAAGATCATTGACAGCTCACAGTTGTTCGTCTTGGTTTTTTATTGTTATTGTTGTTGTTATTGTTATTGGTATCGATCCTCTATCACTCTGTCTTAGCCACATGAAGTGGACCACATGCAAGTTACAATTATTCATCATGCTATAACAGCACACAATCAATCCGAACAACTAATCCAACTGAACAAAGATTTAAGACCGGAAACACATTCTTAAACATGTTGCCGCAGAAATAATTCAATATTTTGACTGATTTTTATACATTGCTTCAAGCCAAGTTCTGCTAGCCATACACACACACACATACGCACATATACTAGATATACTCAATGTTCTAGGTTTCACAGATGAAACCAAGAGTGATAGAATGAATATTTAAAGCTCACCCGCATGTGCCGTGAATTTTGTTTTGCATTTCAACATTAGTTCCGCAAAAGTTCTTCTTATATCGCTGTTGTTAATAATGATGATGATCATGACGATGATGATGATGATGATGATGACGATTCTTTTGCATATTGTCTCAATTGATCTTGACCATCTCTTGGGGAGAACTTTGCCAGTTGGCCAGTTGGTCAGCTTATGTCCTAGCCATGCTGCTTAACTAGCTTGGTTGTCTATCTGTTTGACTGTCTTTTGAGTCTCTTGCGTTGCCTCCAATGCATCTGGTTACAAATGCATTTCATCTTTCACGCAGCCTATTTGTTTTGACCAGGATAACATTTGCTCCTGCTGTGCATGAAATTTGTTGAGTCATGCTACGGGGCACATTCAATATATCTCCCATTCGAACATTGACTGAATTACATAGTAATAAATACATGTACCAATGCACACGATGGTTCTGGTGCTTATTAGGCCTTTTGCACTTGGTTATTGGTGTTGCACACTAACTGAAATCAATATTTAGAAATTGTAGTTATAACTTGAAATTCAGCAACTCTACAAATATGGAAATTTAAATATATGTATGTACATTGCAGTTATAAGGAAGTATTGAATTTCCAACAAGTTTCTCAATATTATTTTGTGTCGTAGATCATATAATAATATTTACTAAAAATTTAAAATTTGAAGTGAATGTGCAATCGATTTTTTTTTTAAGGAAAAAAATTTCAAGCTAGTTTTGAGCAGCTCTGGAATTGCAGTAATTTACTCCTATTGCGACGTGCGTACTACTTTACTCCCCATATATGAATAACTACTATTTCTTGTTAGAAAATAAAACATAAATAATTATTTAGGTAAAAAAATATGTTAACATAATACGTTTTTAAAACGAACTAAAGAGTATAAAATAATTTCTCCTAGAGTGGGGCTTTTAGATATCCTAAAAACGCATGGCGCATGCTATATAGAGTATAGTAAGGAGTGTCCTTTATAATTGTAGTACGTTAGTGAACAAAAGATTTCTTAACCCAGGTCCCTTGACTGTCAGGATAGAAGTCCTTGCATGAATGGTAGATTCAAGTTTGCAGACTTGATGTTCAATCCAGAAATTTCTACTTGGATTTCAGAATACTTAAATTTTAATGTTATAGACGTAATTAGGGTATGCAAAACCGGTTCGAATTGTTCGGCGTTTCGGTTTTTTTTTTTAAACCGACCCAGTTTTTTAAAAATCGCTATTTCGAATAATTCGAAAACCGGTTTTTTTAGCTCGAATTATTCGACTCGAGCTCGAATAGTAAAAAAATGTATAAATCTGCAATATAAAGTTGTCTTGAAACCACTTTTTTATTGCATTTGAGCGACTCTGTTTATTTTCTACTTGCGTTTTGACATTTCACCAAAGTTGCCAACATTTCTAGTCTCTGGTTTTGTTTCATTTTGTTAAAACAACATTTACAAGCGGCTGGCGTATTTAATGTGAGTTGAACATGATTTTTTTTAATAAAGCATTCTTTTTAAAAAAATATGTTATTGGGGGTTGGAATTAGTTTTAAAGGTTTTCTAAGAGATGGCGCAACTATCAATAGATCGCATCGGGCACACCTGTGACTATATTCATTTCAAAGCACATTGTCTAAGCTTCATTTTTCAGTATGTGTCATTCCACTGAAGTGTAAACAACATATATTTTTTTCTCTGTGAACATGTCGACTTTCGTTCCAACAAAACGCAATTTGCGGGAAGGTTTACTTTTGTGCTTCCATTTGAAGAAAAAAGCGGTTGAAGCACAACGCACGCTTACTGAGGCTTATGAGGCTATGCTCCATCGATTTCTACTTGTGAGTACTGGTTCCGTCGGTTTAAAAGTGGTGATTTTGATACGGAAGACAAAGAGCGTCCGGGGCAGCCGAAAAAGTTTGAAGATGAGGAATTGGAGGCTTTGCTCGATGAAGACCCGTGTCAAACACTTCAAGAATTGTCAGAATCATTGGGAGTCGACTTATCAACGGTCGGCAAACGCTTGAAGGCCATGGGAATGATTCAAAAGCAAGGAAATTGGGTGCCGTACCAGTTGAAGCCGAGAGACGTTGAACGGCGATTTCGCATGTGCGAACAACTGCTTCAACGGCATAAAAGGAAAAGTTTTTTGAATCGTATTGTCACTGGCGATGAAAAGTGGATCCATTACGATAATCCTAAGCGAAAAAAATCGTGGGGACCACCCGGCCATGCATCAACATCGAGGGCCAAGCCGAATATTCATGGCGCCAAGCTTATGCTGTGTATTTGGTGGGATCAGAAGGGTGTCGTGTACTATGAGCTGCTAAAACCTAACGAAACCATCACTGGGGAACGCAACCAACAACAATTGATGCAATTGAGCCGAGCATTGAAGGTTAAACGGCCGGAATATGTCAAAAGACACGACAAAGTGGTTTTTCAACATGACAACGCACGGCCACATGTTGCAAGAACCGTCAAGGAAACGTTGGAGGCGCTGAATTGGGATGTGCTACCCCACCCGCCTTATAGCCCAGACATAGCCCCTTCCGACTACTACCTATTCAGATCGATGACGCATGGCTTGGCTGAGCAGCACTTCACTTCTTACGAGGATACCAAAAAATGGGTCGATTCGTGGATTGCCTCAAAAGACGAATCGTTCTTCCGGCGCGGAATCCATATGCTGCCAAAAAGATGGGAAAATGTTGTAGCAAACGATGGACAATACTTTGAATAATATACATTGTACCGTTGTTTCTAAATAAATGCTCAAAAACCGAAAAAAAACCTTTAAAATTAATTCCAACCCCCATAAATTATCAACAGCTCGATATGAACTCCGAAGTTTGGAAATATTTCCAAAAAAATAAGTCTGACAAGGCTTCCTGCACGAAATGCCCAAAAACTCTAAGCTGCAATGGCTCCTCGACTTCGGCGCTTATAAACCATCTACGAAAAGTGCACAAACTAATAATATCAACAAAAAATAAATTGAATGACAACAATGAAGAGCCATTCACTTCAAAGAAATCTGCAAATACTGGGAAAAAAAATGGAAACAATAGCTAAGTTAAATAAACTTAAAGAAAAAAATGGAAGATTTTCTATTATTGCAGATGAATGGGCCGATATTTCCAATATTAAATATTTGAACATGTCCGTGAGAGCGTATGACCCAGTAAAAAAAATATATGAATTTTACAATCTCGGGTTAGAGGAGATGAAGCTACGAGGAACGGCAACTAACGTAGAATTTTATGTTGAAAAAAAGCTATCGGAGTTTAATATAAACTTCGACTCTGATGTTGTTGCGTCCACTCATGATGGTGCCGCTGTAATGAAAAAATATGGCATCAATATTAACGCTATTTTTTAATTGTGTTTAAACCACGCAGTACATTTGTGTGTAATTGAGACTCTTTATGAAAAAAATCATAATCCACATTATGAGGAAGAAAGTGAAGATAACAGTTCAGATTCTGACTAAAATGACTATGACTCTTAGAACAAAATGCAAACAAAATTTTAAATCCTGATATTAATGACATTATTTCTAAGTTACGCAAATGCATAAAGACCTTTAATCGGTCAAACGAAAAGCAGAAACTTCTTCAAGTTTATGTAAAAAAACAAGAAAAAAAGGAGTTACGTCTTTTTCTCGATGTTAAACACAGGTGGAACTCCATGACACAGATGATTTCAAAGTTTTTAAAAATTTATAACTGCATTAATCACACCTTAATTGACTTAGGACTTGAAATATTTTCAGAAAACGAAATTAGCGCTTTATGTGACTTAAATAACTTACTGAAACCTCTCGAAGTTGCTGTTAATGAACTATCAAAAGACACTATTAATTAAATTGAAGCGGAAGGTGTTTTCAAATTTTTAATAAAAAAATATTCTAAAATTGAGTCTGTATACTCAAAAAAACTGCTCAGCAGTATAAACATAAGATTAAACGACAGGCGTTTAAAACCTTTAACTACATTAATGATCTACTTAAGTACTGGCTACGTTCCAGAAAGTGATGATTTTTTTAAATACTCTTCGAAATCAATAACTACTGATTTTGCAACAAATATTTACAACAAACTTTTTTATGAAATCGAAGTAAATGACTCACAATGAAGAAAATTTGGTTGCGGAACTTTCGGAAAAACAATTCAAGCTCCCAAGATATTTTTAAAAAGAAATAACCTAAATTCCTTAATTGAAGACTTTAAGCTTTTTGAAAAATTTAATAAAAGAACTGAAAAATTAGATAATTTGCTTAGCGCATTGTTGACAATTTGTCCCACATCCGCTATAAGTGAACGTGTTTTTTCAGTCTCTCATTTTATAAAAAATAAAGCCAAAAACCGCTTAAAAGCTAAACACTTAAATTGTATTTTAGTTTTAAGGTATTATTTTAAAACAAATCATAAGTACAAATTACCGGACTAATTTTAATAACATGAGTACCTTTATTTATTTTTTAAAAATGAATTGTTATTGTTGTTTTTGTTAAATAAAAACTGCATATAAAGGGTCCGCCAAATAACTTTTTTTTTTGAAAATTCTATAAAAAAAACTACTAAATATTTTCTCAAATTTCTTCTTTTATTTGAAAGTACAATTCTTCCGGTTAATAATAAAAAATAATTTCGTTCAAATGGCTGCCTCGGCTGGCCATGCAGTAGCCTACACGATCGGTTCAATTTTTAAGCACATTATCGATTGTGTGCAGCTGTATTTCACCAATGGCTTCACGAATATTGTCCTTTAAAGCGTCAATTGTCTCTGGCTTGTCGGCGTAACACTTATCTTTGAGGGCACCCCACAAAAAATAGTCCAACGGTGTCAAATCGCAGCTCCGAGGTGGCCAAACGACATCAGCTCTGCGGCTGATAATGCGATCTTCAAAAACAGGGCACAAAACATCGAGTGTAGCTTCGGCTGTGTGGCACGTAGCACCGTCCAGTTGAAACCAAATGTTGCCAATATCCTCCTCTTCAATTTTTGTGAACAACATGGACCGATAACGATCGCCATTTACTGTAACGGCCACTCCTTGCTCATTTTCGAAGAAAAATGGCTCTATTATGCCTCTGGACCAAGATCAAAATGAGCTTCATCTGAACAGATGATTTTTTTTAGAAAATCGGCATCTTCTGTAAGTCGATCGCAGGCCCACTTCCCAGCGTTGTTCAAGCGTATGCACAACCATATTCGTTCAGCGGAAGGATAAAACTAATTATCTGTTAAATCAGACATGAGCTAAGTGATAACATTCACGAAATAAGCACTAGTTGAAAAAAAAACCGTTAGATGGCGGACCCTGTACATCATATAGGTAAAAAAGTAAAAAATTTCTTTAATTAAAAAACCGGTTTTTCCGGTTTTATCGGTTTTTTCAAACAGAGACCGGTTTTTGAATAATGTCGAATATTTGCATACCCTAGACGTAATCATGGCTGAAGAGTTTTTTTGTTAAAAGTTTTCCTATCTATGCCTATCTATATTGAATTAGTGAGAAATTATTTGTTAGTGAGGAAATGCTTTCTTAACCGAGGTATTTTTAACTCTTTAACCATGTATCAATAACTAATTGGTGATTTTCCGCACAACTAACTCTGGGTGTTTTCCCCCCCACATAATAAACTCTCAGCTATAAGGATATAATTGCTTAAACCTAAGCAAAATGTTGGTTTTAAATAAATTTAAGATTATTTTTACCATTTTAAAATGTTTTTTATTAAAAGAATTGATTTTTTTAACCTTCATTTTTGAGTTCGTCACACATATTGCATTAAAAAACTTTCATAGAAACATTGACTGTGTGGATTCCACACTAAGGTTAGTGATGCAGGGTTAATATTTTTCATAGCATGCGCCCCACATTTTTAGGAGAACTAGAAGCCCCAATCTTTCGTTTTAAACCAGGGGTAAAATTAAAAAAATTTTTTTTGCTTATATAATTATTTTCTGATTTTTAGTTCTTGTCAAATTTTCAAAAATTCACCACTGAAGTTGACAAAAGAATTTGTTCAAGAAACCTTTGTTGGAAAAAAAGAATTTGTTAAAAAGAAAAATAGTTCTATATATATCAAAAATGAGTCACAAACAAAACTATACAAAATCCATTGACATTGCTGAGGCTCGAACTTACAACCTCACGATTATAAAGCAAGCACCCTGTGCTATGAGCTACAGAACTCACTAAGAAATATATTTCAAATAGCAATAAATCGAACTTTTTTCTTATAAAATAAATAAAAAAATGTTATTTAAACTACTTTTTTACAATTTTGTGGTGAATTTTTCAAAATTTGAATATGTTTCATAAAAAAAAAAACAAAAAAATCATCCACATCGTTGAGGCTCGAACCCACTACCTTGTGGTTATATATTAATTGCCTTACGCTATGAGCTACAGAACTCACACAAAAAAATTTTCTAATTGAGGTAATAAATTAACTTCAGTTGTGAAGTTTTTAAATTTAAAAATTTCAATGAGCTTTTCAGTATTTTTGCTTGATTTTAAATATGTATATATTAGACCGGATCAAAATTTGGATTCTGCCGTACGGGGTCTCAAAAGTTAGAAGAACTCATAAAAACGATTTTTGCATACTTTTTTTTCAAATCGGAGAAAATTTATTGGAGCGTTTTTGATTCTCCTGAAGGTCCTTTTTGTTAAAAAAAATATGTTTTTTGCTTGTAACTTTTTATTTTTCAAAATACGCATATCCAAATCTTCTAAAAATATAAATACCTTACTTATTTCAACATTTAGGCATAAAGAAATTTTTTAAATTATGTTTTATTATAACTCTTATTGACCTCCAAACATATAATTTTTTGCTATTTTTCAAAACACATTTTGTTTAAACCTCTGTAAAAAACACATTTTTCATTAAATCTACCTAAAATTGATCTTTTTGGAAAGGAAATAAATCTTTCCTTTTTTTAATACACCGATAAACAAATCTGTCTTTGAAAATCGACTTCAGAAATCTGCTAAAAAGATAAATTTCTTTTAGGCATAAAAAATTTTTAAAAATTAGTTATTATATCGTATTAGCTGAAACCCAGCATGTTTCGCCCCCTTTTCCAACGCTCACAAAATAATAACTCTTATTGACCTATAAAAATAGATTTTTTATTGTTTAAGAAACACATTTTGTTAAAACTGCTGGAAAAAAAGTCTTTTTTATTATTATAATAAATTTTGAAGTAATTCCAAGTTTGTGTACTTTTCAAGAGATTTTAAAGTGGCTTTCTTTTTTATCTTTTTTTTAATTCCTTTTCAACAATATCAATTTTACATAAGTCCAATGAAAAATGTGTCTTTTACAGAGAATTTTTTTTATTTCTTTTACAGAAATGTGTTTTTAAAAATAGCAAAAAATTCTATGTTTGGAGGTCAATAAGAGTTAAAATAAGACATAATTTAAAAAATTTCTTTTTGTCTAAATGTTGGTATAAGTAAGGAATTTATAGTTTTTGCAGATTTGGCTATGTGTTCTTTGAAAAATAAAAAGTTACAAGCAAAAAACATGTTTTTTTCTTAATAATAAGGAACTTCAGGAGAATCAAAAACGCTCCGATAAATTTTCTTCGATTTGAAAAAAAGTATGCAGAAATCGTTTTTATGAGTTCCTCTAACTTTTGAGACCCCGAACGAAAGATTATTTTTTCCCCCATACAAAAGCGATCCGGTCTAGTATATATGTATATACTTCGACCTGAAAGGTAAAAGGGCTTAAGTCATTAAAGCCGTTTTTCGAGTTATTCCAATTACATGAAATATTTTTTTTGCTCTACAAAATGCACTTGTCCCCACCTTAAAATGCATTTCCTGTCCACTTTATGAGCATTTTTCTGAAAATTTTTGTATGGAGCTTCGAAATAAATAAAATTTTCATATTGTTTTCCTCGCCATGTGCTTCAATGCATTTAAGTCCCTTCTATGTTTTAGGTCAAGATATGTATGAATGTATAAAATATTTCGCATTTGCTCCAAACAAATAAACGTACAGACAAGAAAATAGGTTATTATTGTGTTGTCATCCAGTTCTGGGCTACATTTTTGATTTCAAAACTCTAGTTCATCGGGAAGTTGGTTAAAACTAGATTCTAAGATTTGCACGGGCCACACATGAAGTAAAGCCAATAAATACTTGTTAAAAATAGCCTCAATTCTGTCTAAGTATCTCATGAAAAGACATTTTTTCAGGCATTCAAATTTTTATTTCGCTTAGCTATTTTCTTCTAATTCCTTTAATTTTATCAAATTATGTTTTTTACTTGTGGTTTGTAGTTTTGTTCATATGTGCAATACTTTATTTACTCAATGACCAAAATTAACATCATATTAAAAATTGTTTTTGCTTCAATCTATTAGTGCCGGTGATCTAAAGCTTTGCTTTTTAGGACTTAGGCCAAAATGCAAACCCTTCTGAAAGTTTGATCCCTTTTATTTCATTCGTTTCTAAAGCAAAATCATTTAATAGAATGGTTTTTACCAAAAATATCGCTTCTAGCCAAGTTAAGGGATTTTCACAGTGTTGAGACCTGGCTAGATCGTTTTATCTCACCACATAACCCCCCCAAAAAAATATGGCTCAAGTCCAATGTAGGATTTCTTCGATTCCAGATTTTGACGATTTTGACACAGTGTGCGACGTTACATATTAACTTTTCAAATCTATTAAAAATAGTGTTACAAAAACAAATATGAAGTAGAAAAACGTCTGCACAAGACCACTGGACCAGTTTTCAGAAGAATCCTCGTATCTTTATGCCCCAAGCGTCTAGCGAAAGAAGTATATAAATTTGATCACTCCGCTTATTGCTCCCATAAAGAGGCTTGGCAGGTATAAAAGTATCACCACCTGAGTGATTAAGCCAGGTCCGTCCGTTTATGACTATCTGTCCGTCTATCTGTTTGTGGACACGACAGCAGTTATTTCGAAGCGGCCGAAATAAAATTCGATGCATAAGATTCTATCACATAAATTAATATAAACTTTAAATATAAGCAAAATCTTTAGAAAACAACTCCTACCTCCCATTCAAAAAGGTTTTACCAATACTGAAAAATCTGTTTGAATTCCACAAAAATTTGAAATTTTGCACGTAAGCTTTGATTTTTTAGTACGAGCATGTACTCTGCTAGTTCTATTCCAAATTCAATCTATATACACTTTTTCATTATTTCTCCATACCAATACATATAACTTACATATATACTTACATATAATTTTTTTCTATATTTATTTAAAATTTTGCCTTAAGATTTAAAAAAATTTCAACTTTTGATTTTCCGTTATTAACACAAATTTAGATGTCTTTTTTTAATAGAATTAAAGAAAATCAAAGCTTTCTTTAGAATATTGAGAGAGTAGAGGAAAATATTATAAAGATTAATGATGCCTCACTGACAAAAATATTTTATATTTTGTACAAACTTTGATAGTGAAATATATATGCAAACAAGCTATAAAAATATGATATCCAACCATTTCGTGCGCTTAAATAACAACATAACATAGATATGTTTTAATTACTTATGTCCACATCAATGGAGGATCTAAAAATAAATTGCAATAAATTACAAAACATAAGAAATAATTTTTTCGAGGTGTTTACAACACGATCGGTGCGACATAATTCAATAAACATGTCAGAACGTAACGTGGAAGCAGCAACAGAAATACAGGCATACAAACATAAAACATGCCACAAGAAAAGCAACATCATCAAAGTGGATCAACAGTAATTAGTATAGGCGACACATACCGGACAAAATCCTCAGATGTGTAGCGACAATCTTGTGAGTTGCTACTCTACACCTGATGCAGCGGTGGTGATGAAGCAAAAGTAGCGAATGCAGCAGCAAGTGTTGCACATTTGCACTTTATTAATTAGTACCAGAAGATGAGTGATATTTTTTTTATTCGAACATGGTAAAAACACAGAGGTCAGTTGACTGTGAGTAAAGCCTTTGATAGTGCTGAGATTCCGGCAGTTGGACATTCGAGGCTGATTGAAATTGTACTGAACTGTATTTAAACATGCTTTAGTTATATTTAATTGGTTAACTGCAGTGGCTATAACATTTTTTTGCAGCTACACGGCAAACGGTGCATTGCTTATAAATCAAGGTTGACGCTTTTGCGTTTGACTGTAAAAGTCTTTACCACCCACTTTGCACGCCACTTTAAAGAATTTCTTTGAAATTCCTGCAGCTGGATAACGTGATGGTAGATGTCACCTGAAGGCATTGTTGGCCGACGTCACGCAATTTCAAAGCTACCGAAATTCACACGCAAAATAAGGCTGCGCATGCGCAACCAACGAGTGAGTGCAATTTGAATGAGCTTTAGCTGCGTGCGCAACTGTGAAACAAGTTCGCTGTGTGAGCTTACTAGCTGGGTGTTGTTGTTGGTGCACTGCTGTTATTGTGGTTAACTGTTTCTGGCTTGGCAGCTAACATGTGTCGAACAAAACAGCGCGCAACAAAGTTTGCATGCGGCATGCAGAATGTAATGCATGCGAAAAGCATTCAGTATTGCACACTGCTTGCCGCTTCAGCGCATTATAAATCATGTATTGAGCCAAGTGTATCAGCGTTAGTTTGCTATAGTGTTGTGTCTGCCTGGGTTTTTGAGCTGTCTGCAGTTTAGAAGCAAGTCTTTCCAATTTGTACAATTTTGCGGTATTTTGAAGCAATCGATTTTGTGCTGAGCATCACGTCACCAACACGTTTTCATTGATAAAAATTAAAAGAAATATTAATTGACTTTAGCAACTAGCATGCAAGACACCATCAGATGTAGTCTCCTATGTCAATATTGCTTAAACCATTTAATAACAAAATACACAGTTTTTCTGATCTATTAAGACTCTAATATAAGAGATAGAATTAATGAACTTTATTAAAAAAACTAGTAGCATAGCGGTTTCGATTGCTTGAAGTCACCTCTTTCGAAGGGCTTACCAAAAATGGACTCACTGTAAAAAGATGGGGCTCTTTTTACCACATGAAATCAAAATATATAATCGCCTTTTATAAAAAGTTATGTTATGTTATGTTATGTTATGTTATGTTATGTTATGTTATGTTATGTTATGTTATGTTATGTTATGTTATGTTATGTTATGTTATGTTATGTTATGTTATGTTATGTTATGTTATGTTATGTTATGTTATGTTATGTTATGTTATGTTATGTTATGTTATGTTATGTTATGTTATGTTATGTTATGTTATGTTATGTTATGTTATGTTATGTTATGTTATGTTATGTTATGTTATGTTATGTTATGTTATGTTATGTTATGTTATGTTATGTTATGTTATGTTATGTTATGTTATGTTATGTTATGTTATGTTATGTTATGTTATGTTATGTTATGTTATGTTATGTTATGTTATGTTATGTTATGTTATGTTATGTTATGTTATGTTATGTTATGTTATGTTATGTTATGTTATGTTATGTTATGTTATGTTATGTTATGTTATGTTATGTTATGTTATGTTATGTTATGTTATGTTATGTTATGTTATGTTATGTTATGTTATGTTATGTTATGTTATGTTATGTTATGTTATGTTATGTTATGTTATGTTATGTTATGTTATGTTATGTTATGTTATGTTATGTTATGTTATGTTATGTTATGTTATGTTATGTTATGTTATGTTATGTTATGTTATGTTATGTTATGTTATGTTATGTTATGTTATGTTATGTTATGTTATGTTATGTTATGTTATGTTATGTTATGTTATGTTATGTTATGTTATGTTATGTTATGTTATGTTATGTTATGTTATGTTATGTTATGTTATGTTATGTTATGTTATGTTATGTTATGTTATGTTATGTTATGTTATGTTATGTTATGTTATGTTATGTTATGTTATGTTATGTTATGTTATGTTATGTTATGTTATGTTATGTTATGTTATGTTATGTTATGTTATGTTATGTTATGTTATGTTATGTTATGTTATGTTATGTTATGTTATGTTATGTTATGTTATGTTATGTTATGTTATGTTATGTTATGTTATGTTATGTTATGTTATGTTATGTTATGTTATGTTATGTTATGTTATGTTATGTTATGTTATGTTATGTTATGTTATGTTATGTTATGTTATGTTATGTTATGTTATGTTATGTTATGTTATGTTATGTTATGTTATGTTATGTTATGTTATGTTATGTTATGTTATGTTATGTTATGTTATGTTATGTTATGTTATGTTATGTTATGTTATGTTATGTTATGTTATGTTATGTTATGTTATGTTATGTTATGTTATGTTATGTTATGTTATGTTATGTTATGTTATGTTATGTTATGTTATGTTATGTTATGTTATGTTATGTTATGTTATGTTATGTTATGTTATGTTATGTTATGTTATGTTATGTTATGTTATGTTATGTTATGTTATGTTATGTTATGTTATGTTATGTTATGTTATGTTATGTTATGTTATGTTATGTTATGTTATGTTATGTTATGTTATGTTATGTTATGTTATGTTATGTTATGTTATGTTATGTTATGTTATGTTATGTTATGTTATGTTATGTTATGTTATGTTATGTTATGTTATGTTATGTTATGTTATGTTATGTTATGTTATGTTATGTTATGTTATGTTATGTTATGTTATGTTATGTTATGTTATGTTATGTTATGTTATGTTATGTTATGTTATGTTATGTTATGTTATGTTATGTTATGTTATGTTATGTTATGTTATGTTATGTTATGTTATGTTATGTTATGTTATGTTATGTTATGTTATGTTATGTTATGTTATGTTTTTAGACGCAAAATTAAACAAGCTTTTTGAATATGTTAGCCTAGATATCTAGATAGATTTAAAGAAAAACAATCAACAAATCAAGGTCAGAGTTGAAGAAAACATGTAAAAGTTCTTCTCGTTTCCACCTGTAAATTTTCCAATTCTTTTCACACAATATGGTTTTATGTAAAGACCTCCGTTTGGTATTTCAAACAACGTTTGGTATTTCATACAACGTTTGCAATTATTTTGTTAATTTATTCAAAAACAGCAGAGTTGTGTAAATATATTTATTCACACACACCTCACAAAAATATTTTTTTTTTATATGTGTAGTTATATCAATATTTTAGGGCGGACTCAAAAAACCCAGTTTGCAGTTATCTCATGTTTTTCGAGGTCTACAACCTGTTCTATATCTGTACGCGGTGCTTTTAATATTTTTTTATTAAGTATATGTTATTTTTCAACATTGGCATGCATATTATCTAATAATATATATATCTAATAATAAAAATAGAGATGATATGAAATTTCAAACCATCACGATAAAGCAAACATCTAATGAATATTTTTCAAAAATTGGAAATGCTGTGGTTTCTGACAATGGCTTCCAGATCATTTCTTGAAATTGTTTAGATAAGGAAGAATATTTAAAAAATTCTTTCTTTTTTGAACCCTTGTCGTCCTTAGAGCTATACAAAAGAAACATGTCTCTAAAAAACCTGGAATTCTTGTACTGAAAACAGTTTTTCAAGAGCATTTATTAAAAACATAAGGTTCAACGCTGTAGATGTTCTTTGTCATTTATTCCATAAAAGTATCCAATAAAACATTTTTCCCGATTGTCTTAAAAAAGCTTAAGTAATTCCCATCTTTAAAAAAAAAGGATAAAACCATTTTTAATAATAACAGACCGATCTCGATCTTTTAAACATTTTCCAAATTCTTTGAGAAAGTCGTCAAGACAATGCTAAACTTTTTAAATAAATACACGTTTTTTAAAGATAATCAGTTTGGTTTAAGACCAGTCTGTCCACTGAAGTGGCTCTCTTGAACTTTTTTTAAATATACAATCATCTTAGTTCTGTCTTGCATATAGTGTTGTGACACAGTGCTTAACTTTATTATTGCAATTATTTGGAAATCATAAGACATTGGTTCACTACTCACAAATGAGTTCTTAGTGACAAAACAATAATCATTATTTTTTTTGTTGGTGGTATGGAAGTCAAATTTAACAATTTCATGTATCACTGCACAAACTGTGAAAAGTGTTCGCTTGTAAATATATTTGCGGTACACAAAATATCATTCACACTTATGTTGAATCCGTTTCTTGTTCCACAAACTGCTTTCGCATTGATTGTGTTAAAAGTTTTAAATATCTTGGATTTATAATCGATTGGAAAATGAATAAGATTGATCACACAGCTGCTCTAAAGAAATCTTTAATCACAGCAACTAGGCAGATGTATCATTAAAAAACTTTGTTGTTCCGAAAAATTGCTAACATGTATTTATTATGGCATTTGCCATAATCGTCTGCACTGTTTCACAAATGTAGTTTTTCTTTTTCGTAAATGTTTAGCAAATGTTTCTTAAACTTTTTGTTTAAAAGAAAACTACATTTGTGTCACAGTGCAGACAATTTGAACATCATAATTAATAAATTTATGTATACATTGCTTAAATTAATAAAATTAAAATGTTTCTCTTAGATAATATCATCAAATAATAAGTTTTTAATTGGTTTTAATTTTTTTGTCACGGTAGACTTTTCTGTGGAAATGCCCATGTATCCTTTATTTTGATATTCTTAAAAACATATAAATATATTAATTTATTTTTTTCCTATCCGATTAACAAAAATAGATACAAACAAGTTTAGATGTTCTCATAATAAAACACAAAGAGATTTCATATACTCTTGGCGATATATCTATTGTCCTAAAAAGTTTGTAAAAATAAAGATATGCCGTTATGGGATCTAGACTGTTATGCTTTTTTTTTAATAGAGTGTAGATAAAAAGTTGTAATCTAAAAAATTTTAAAATTATATTCGTGTACTTTAGTATGAAATGGGTTAATTCGTTTATTTATCAGTGTTGTTACACAAAACCAATAGAGTAAGCCCATCTTTTTTGTTTGTTTTTTTTTATATTTTGTGCCCAAATTCAAGCTATTAGTATTCTGAGAGAATTAAGTTCCAATAACTATGATCGTTATGCTGCTCATTTAATAGAATTCTACCTAATGAAATTCTAGTAATTAACTTGCATCACAATATTAAATTAGAAAATGATGTCTAGAATATAATAGAAGCTAATTGTTGTAAATTAATTGACGTTTCCACTGTTCAGATCTGATCTTTTACAATATTGACTGATGCCTATCAATTGATGCCAATGCAAGCATAAATTTTGTTTAAATTGGTAGAATTAACATCATAACGAAAAGCACAAATGTCAACAGTATCACAACAAATGATGTTGTTTTAATTGTCGATTGTCTGTTGATTGTCATTTAATGATCAATAGAAATTTACGCTTTTGAAAAATGGTTAAATTTCTATTGTAAGCAGCGACATCTGCTGAGCAGAACAATATCAGTAAACACAGCATGGTATAGAAAAAGAGAATACAGCACAGAAAAAAAAGAGAAAAACAACCATTGTTAACCATTGTTAAACTAGAAGTAGGTCAAAATTGGAAAATTTTTCACTGACTGAAATTCTGACATGTGTTGAATTGTTAATTTGTAGGCATGTTGCAATTGTTGGTACCTAAGTAAGAAACCTGGAACATAAAATTCTTTCTCTAACTACGGGAAATTTTAAAATATGTTTTTTTTTAGCTTATAGCTGCTTTACGCCCACACAAAACTTCTCTGGGTTATTTATTTACGATTTATTTGTGTTAAGTGACATATGGCAATCATAAATACTGTGTAGCTGTGCATTTTAAACTTTTCGATCACACTCAACAATCTTTTGCACTGCTTTTGAAGCTAGAGAATATTAGCTCATATGCAAATCACTCAAAAAATTCACTAAAATTACACTCGAGAGCGCACCACCCTACAACCGAATAATGTTGTGCCGCAAACAGACCCTCTTCCTGAGTGATGTATAATTTTTGTGTTTATTTTTATGGCAAAGATTTTCTCTTTCATTTCAATCTGCACATTTATTAATCTCCACAAATCGCAGTCTTTTTTAATAAACATTCGCAGATAAATAAAAGCAATTCGAGTACGATACAGTCTGTATGTATGTATGTATGTAAATACTGGATTAAGAGGGGGATTTTAATAAATGTTCTTTTAAACGAGTTCATTCTAGTGTCATTTGTATAGTTGTTGTTGTCATTGTCCATGCTAGCAAGTGTCACATACACACATATCGCCCACATAAGGTTAAACGCTCTTAGTGCAATAAAAGAATTGTGATTTTAAAATCAGAGTTTAAAAATCTGCCAAAGTTGTGTGTATCATTAAAACTAGAGCGAAAAAAGCTGTGACTTCATTGAGAGTTGAAAGTTTATTAGAAAATATTTCAGTTTTGCTGCAGCAATGGTTAACCGTAGTCCTACGTTGGTGTAGAACACTACATATTTTTTAATTATTTTATATTTCCAAAACCATTTTACTTTGGGATAAAAACAAGCTTACGCGAGTTTTATTTTATGCTAAGTGTAGACCGAAATCATGTTCCTTGTAGTATCTCAATCATAAATTTTTTCGTAATATTTAAAAACTTCAATTCCTCATCTACACCTCAACGTGGAATTTAAAAGTTTTTCTCAACGTAGGACTACGGTTAAGAGACTCAGCGTGACTGATACATACTTCACTATGTTTATTCTCAATTTACATTTCTAGTTAAAATTTCTTTTATATGACTAGGTCCTGCATTTTTAAACAGTTCCTTTACTAGCAAACAATATATATCACAGGTTCCAAGAGGCTCATGAAAAACGTCCACTTAGTTACATGCTCTTGATGCTGGTTCACTCAAAACCAGAAGAAATGCAAAGAATTTTTATTATTAAGAATTTTTAGTGCTAGCATTTGGAATTCATAGATAAATAGAAATTTTTTTATTTTTATAAAATTTGCTCTAATTTACAGAATTGCCTAGCATGCAAAGAGTATTTGTGGCAATTGTCACCAAATGGCGTTGACATTTTTATGTAGTTATTTTTATGTTTGAAAATTTCCATCGGTTTACTAGTTGTATTGGGGAGGTTTCCAGCTTGGCTGATAGCTTATGTTTGCTACTTTACAACGTATGTTTTTAATTCAAAACATTAAGCTTTAATATTTGCAGTGCTGATTGTTATTTTTGGAAATTGTATATTCCAAGATTGGGAAGGGTTTTTGTGAAAACATCTCGAAAATATTTCGATTTTAGTGAAATATTTTAATAATTTTATGTCTCAGTGCGTACACGAGAAAAAATTACTGCAAATACTATATTTTTATTATTGGTCGTAAGACCAACTTCTACCTTTGCGACCAAGATTTTAATGCCTCGCTAAAAATTATATTACACAAAATATATGACATATATTGACAAACGGTTTTTATTGAATAGATAAAGCATCAAAGCTTTTGTAATGTTATGTAAAAGTAGATTAAAAAAAATGTAATCCACTGGTTTTTATGAAAAATTTTTTTAATTTTCTGAAAATAAAAACATAATAAGAAACATGATTAAAACTTATGCCATCGAAAGTAGAAATAAGAGGGTCATTCACAAAACCACGAAACTGTGTTAATTCCTAAAAAACACCTTTTATAAATTATAAATTTATCCAGCTTCGTTGTTTTGGAGCTACCCTCATGCTTCTAGTTCCGACGAGAATGGCTGATGCTTAAAGAACGTGGTGCAAACAAATTGGTATCGTTTTTTTCGATAAGATTTTTGGCAAGTCGAGATAAACGCTTCTAAAGATTTGTTAAGTGTTTTCGGCAAAATAAAATTTATTACAATTAGTTTGAGAGTTTTTTCTAATAAATTTGTGTGTTGACTATCATTAAGAAAATCAATCCGAAATTGAAAGATTGGTTCTCGAAAAATTTAGGGTAAGTGCCCGAAGACGTGGTTTTGAAAAAAGTCATAAAAATAATTAGGTATAGTTTAATTAAAACAAGCTCATTTTTGAAGAAATTACAAATATTTTATTTTTTATTATTTTTTTGTAAAAATAGCTTATAAGGATGGGTTTTAATATATAAAAGGATAACTTGGAGTAATTTTATGTATATCGCCCATGACACATAGAAGTGTAATATCAGCTGAACTGACCATCTCCGATTTGGCTCAAATTTCAATCTTTGGTTAGTTTATCGATTTGAAAACCAAATTCGAAATCATAAAGTTTTAGAATCATTTTACGCTACCAAAATAGGACAACATAACTCATAGCTCAGTATTTTATATACAATTTTCGTAAATAGGGCATCATAAGAAAGGCTACTTTGTCTATTTTAAGGTATGACCTGCGATTCAAGCCTTTTGGATTGAAAGCCCCAGGCATTTTGTTGGAAATCACGTTAGGCAGGTCCTGAACTAGGATATTTCCATAATATAAAAAAATTGACAAAATAGCGCGATTTTTAAAAAAAGTTCAAAAATTAATTATTTTTTGTAGGTTTTTTGCCCCACCCCTTCCCCGGTAGTTTAGTTAGCACAATTTTCCTAGTTCAGGACCTGCCTGACGTGAAAAAAATTTTTTAACCGCTATTTTATATCTTAAGCTTAGTATGCTGTAGAAGCGAAAAGAAATCTTCCGTAAGAAATACATTGGGTTTTTGACAGCGAAAAGGTAGCGAAATTGTATTTTCGTTGGTTAGTACGCTGTTGAACTGAAAAATTTGTTCAATGCAGCCAAGTTTACAACCATGGTTGGAGAGTTAAAATGTCAAAATGTCAAAATATCGCTGTCTTTAATATGTCCGTGCATTTAATTGGCGTGGAAATTTGACGAATTAAGATTATGAGCTTTAGATCAAGTAAGTTTTCAAGAAGGCAACAACAACAACAACAACTCTGTGTAGAGTCAATCACTTAGCTGACTAGACAGTCTGTTTCGGAAATCGCTACATATTCCTCTTCAGTAGTCTTTGAGTGATTAAGCTGTGATCAACTCACTGTTTAAACTAGCATATGAATGTGTAGATCCTCTAATTCATTCTCATGAATTGTATGGCTGCTAATCATATGACACTTCAAAGCAGTAAGCCATTTTAGATCACCGCCATCAACTCTATCAAAGGTTGCCATCTGTTCTAGTTGCTTCTTCATTTATTTCAATATTCATTGGTGTTCGATTGTTTGTCGAAATGCACCATAGAAATGAAACGATTTTTTGCTTCGCCAGAAGCTAGTGTTCTAACTGAAAGGTGGCTATTTTCACAACCAAAATTTGACATTCAACAATAATGTTCAACTAACACATTCAACAAACACGTTATGGTAAGTATGTGTTAGTGTTGAGTCTACACCAAAATTTCGAGTGTAGAATTAAATGCCTAAAAATTTTCGTTCCTACAGCATACTAACTAAGCTTTAAGGGGAAAAATGTAAAACTTTTAAAAAAATTGCCATAAGTTAATCCATTCTTTATTTTAACACGGAGATAATTAATTTGCTTGAATCAAGCAAATGTTTTTGCTTAAAAGCAAATCAGCAAAACTTTGCTCAATCACGGTGTGATTTTAGAAAAATATTGCTTAATTGTAATCACTAATGTATTAAGGAAAAAAAGCAAACTTTTGATAAAATGCGAGCAAAATTTTGCTAATTATAAACGGCAAAAGCAAATTTCTATTTACTTCAAGCAAATATTTGCTAAGTTATTATAAGCTCAAATAGCACATTTTTACTAAAATCATGCTAATATTTGCTAAGTTATTATAAACTCAAATAGTACATTTTTATTAAATTCAAGCATATTTCTTCTAAACACACGTTTATTCTTACTGAAAAAAATTAGGCGACGATTGGTTAACAACTGCGATGGTCGAATGGATAAGCCCATGCACTTACACTCACGTGGCCGAGGTTCAAATCTCCAGATGGTGGTAATTTTTAAATTTAATTTAATGTTCATTATTATTTCACTTCAAAAATATGCTAGATTTCAGCAAAAACTAATCAAAATTTACTATTCCAATTTATAACAACTTAGCAAATATTTGCTTGAATTAAGTAGAAATATGCTTTTGCAGTTTGTAAAAACTTAGCAAAATTTTTCTTGAATTTAATCAAAATTTTGCTTAGTTATTACAAATTGGAATAGCAAATTTTGATTAGTTTTTGCTGAAATCTAGCATAATTTTGTAGTGGCTGAGAATCAAACCCAAGTTTTGCTTCACCACAATACCAATTTAGCAAACAGTTTTCTCTGTGGAAGAACACCATATTATTAACGGTTTTTTGCATTTTCACGATTTTCATAGTTTTAACGTTCTATTTCCTTTCCTACGATATAAAATGAAGGCGTGCTCTTGAAGGGTTCAGAAATTATGGCGTAAAACGTGAAGTGTTAGTTAATTTTCAATACAAGATCGACTATCCTTGATAGTTAAGTTGAATTTATATTGAAAATTCACTAACACTTTACGTTTTGCTCCGTATCTTCTGAACCCATCAAGAGCACACCTTCATTTTACATAGTTGAAAAAGTAATGGAACGTAAAAAAGGCGAAAATTGTGAAAATATCTTAAAGTGTCTGTAGCTGACATGCTATTAAACTTGATATTAATAATGCGTCAAATGACTTCAGTTTTTTCAAAAATTTTATATTTCCCTTGAAAAAGATAGAATAACCTTTCCAATGATACCCTACTTACGAAAATCGAATTTAAATTGTTTGAGCTACCTTGACTCAACATAAACCCTATTTTTGGCATTCGCATTGCTGAGGGTCCGCAAAAAAAATTCTTAAAATCTCAAACTTTGGATTTGGTTTTCTAAGCAACAAATTAATCTTAGAACAAAATTTAAGCCAAATCGGAGATGGTTAGTGCAACTGATAATTAACTTTAATGTTAAATGGGAAATATATAAAAAAAAACATACACTAAAATATTTTGAAACAACATTGTTTTAACTGCACTCAAAAATATTTGTGTGTAAATATTACTAATAATAATACTGTGTATGCGCTCAAAAATATCTGTGTGTAAATATTACTAATAGCTACGTCCATTCTACAAATTTTATTCGTAGTATTCAGCCACGAATAGGATTCGTAGAATTGACGTATATTAGCACATATTACGAATATGTTATTCGTATTCCTAAAAAAACAAATGTAATAAAAAAAAAATTCTGTCTCAGCTGGGGTTTGAACCTAGGCTCTTTAGCTTACGGGCCACGCACTCTACCAGTAGGCTTCAGCTACTTTACAATCATATAGTTCTATATGTTCTGTAGATATGTGACAAACAAGGCTGAACGATTTCGATTTAAAATTTTTTAAACTCTACTAATAATTCGTACATTCTACTAATAATTCGTACGGTCAACCTACGAATGAATTCTTCCTGCTAGTATTATTTTTCATTCGTAAATAGAATGAAAGCATCAGTAAATACTTCGAATGTAATGAAAGAAATTACGAAGTTATTCGTACGAGAAATTTACGAATATTATTATTTATATGTACACAATCATTCGTACAATGCACTAATACGAATTGATTTCTTTTTGTTTACGAATATCTTTAGTATATAAAACAAATATATTCGTAGATACTACAACAGGTATAAGAAAAATTTTACGAATGAATTCGTAAAGATATCACAATAAAAATACTTTGTATATTGTAGAAAGATTTGTAGAGTGCATGAATATTTTGTTTACTAATATCGTTCTTAGAAATTTTACTAATAGATTTTTTTAATGTGTGTCCATTCTACGAATTTTTTTCGTAGTTTTCATCTGCGTAGCTGAAGAATTCGTAGAATCGACGTATATTAGCACATATTACGAATTTTTTATTCGCATTCGTACAAAAACAAATGTATATTGTACGAATACATTTGTTACATTTACGAATGATGATTAATCTTAAAAAAAGACATTCTGTCTGAGCTGGAGTTTGAATCTTGGCTCTTTAGCTTACGGGCCACGCACTCTACCAGTAGTCTACGGCCACTTTACAATTATACAGTTCCTTATATTCTGTAGTTGTTCGATAAGCCAGGCTGAACGATTTCGGTTTTAAATTTTTTAAACTCAACTAAAATTCGTACATTCTACGAATAATTCGTACATTCTCCGAATAATTCGTACATTCTACGAATAATGCGTACGGTCAACCTACGAATGACTTTTTTCTACAAATATGATTTTTCATTCGTAAATTGTTTGTATTAGAAGTTATTCGAACGAGAAATTATCGCATATTATTATTTATATGTACACAATCATTCCTACAATGCACTAATATGAATCGTTTTATTTTGGTTTATGAATATCATTAGTATATAAAACGAATAAACTCGTAGAAATATACTACATCAGGTATAAGTAATACTTTAGAAATGAATTCGTAAAGATATCTTGATACAAATACTTTTAATATTGCACGAATATTTGTAGAATGTACGAAGTGTAGTTGTGAGTGTAGTTTTGCCACAAGAATACATAATCAATATAGGAAAAAATGTTGATCATCAAATTTGTGCGTACGATACGATTTCCTGTCTGACTTACATACACAAAAAATTCGCTTGAAATTTTCACAAGATGTTCCCAAGACCATATAAATTTATATACTTAAGAACATACCAACTAAGAATGTATCGGAGTTAGCTGTAATAAGGGGTTTTTTAAAGGCCAAACGTCATTCCTAATTTTCTTACCCTTCAACTATATAAATAAAAATAGACTGGCAATTACAGCCCTTGAAACGACTTTGACCTAGCTTCTATTGATCAATTGTGTTGTGTGTGTTATTAAATGTTTGATCACAAACGACCAAGAACTGCACCTACGTGTCTTATGCCGAATCTGGACGGCTTATGTTCTCAAGAAGCCTTACATGGCAATTTTTACTCTCTGAAGTTTGCCATTGTCTGCAGAGAGGTGACGAACGAACAGAAAAATTAATTCAATTGAAAAAACTTTCTGTCTGAGCTGGAATTGTACCCGGGCTACCGCGGTTCTTTAGCTTAGGGGCCACGCACTCTACCCACTAGGCTACGGTCGCCACCCTTCAACTATAGAAAACAAAAAAATCTTGTTGCGAAACCTTCAGTAAAGTTGTTACAAATTAAAATACCCTTTCATAGTAAAACATTTAACATAGCTCAGAAATTGTTATGAGTTACCTGTTTCAACTAACAAAGTTTTCATCATCTAAATTATTAATTTGCAGAACATTACAGAAGTTTTCAAAACTTACAATATCAATTTCTTTCTTATGAATTGGGTTTTGCTTTTAAAATTTTTGAGAATGAATTTTATAAATACTTTTTACAAAAAAAATTTTGACAATGATTTGTTCCATTAGGCATATTTTTTAATATTTTGGCTTACACGTTTAGAATGATGAGAACTGGTTTGCTGAAATTTTTAAATTTTGTTGGTAAATTAACTTTAATCATAATATATTTGGTTGACTGTTTGATATTGAATTATTAGCAGAAAGAAATATTTTTTCTAAAATATGATTCCGCAAAAAAGAGATGATTTGTGAAATTTTTGAACTGATTTCTTAACCACTAGGTGTTAATATTTAATTTCGTACTTTTATATGTTCATTGGGTTAATGACTATCTGAAACATGAAAAGTTAATGATGGCATATTTAATTACTATTTATTTTATAGCTAAAAACAAATATTTTTTTATAGAATTATATTTAAGATTAATGCAAATAAGTTCATGAAACAACAGGTTGCAACAAAAAATTTTTTTGCAGTACAAACCATCAAGCGGACTAGACATACTTACTAATATAAAGTACTAATATATTACGAAAAAGGACTAATATATTGCAACTCTAAAAGCTATGTTTATTGAAGTTTCGTAATCAAACAGCTGTTTCTTATTTGCATTTATTTATTTTGTAAATTTTAGTTGTAAAATTTTAGGACAATATGACATGATAGCACACCTTGTGAATACCCTAACTGTTTCGTTGATCGCAACATCAACTCTTCGGTAGTTTTCTGTGGTTTCTGCAGTCCATTCTCTTTGATAAACTTATGCGCAGAACTGCTATTTAATCAGAGCAGAATTATTTGTGCATTGTTTTGCCTTACAAAAGAATGTTTTTCTACTTTTTTGCAAAAAGCAAAAGTTCTAAAAAGTGACTGCTTCCTTGAGTTTAGAACAATTTGTTTGATTCAAGTAAACAATTTTCTTAATACTGGAATGTTTTCAATTAAGTTATCAATTCAATAATATTTTGCGTTTGCTTAAATGAAGACATATTTTCTTGATTTAAGTCTTGTTCCAGAACCTGATTTATTTTACTCAATTTAAGAATGCTCATTTACAAATGCTCATTATAAAAAAAAATTTTAAAGCTTTCGTTTTCAATGCTTGCTTTTGAGCAATGAAGCTTAGTTTGAAATTTTCTTAAATCAAGCAAAATATTTGCTCAGCCCATTTTCTACCGAGCTCCTTATTTTTTTGAGAAAAAGTATCAAACTTCTAAATATCATCATTCGAGGTCTAAAAATAAGTTGCAAATGCTCAAATGGCTTATTGAATTGAAATTTTTTTACGTTACGATAAAAAATGTGGTGGTCGTTTTTCCGACCAGCAGAGTAAAAGGTGATCAAATATGGTAAAAAAATTCCTCCAATAAGCTTCAATTATTGTTTAGAAAAATTTGAGTTTTTTTAGTATTTTGTCATCATTACATTTGCATTATATGTTTTCTAAAAAATTTTCTCATACAGCCAATAAAAATCCAAAAATCATGATTTTTCTTTCCAGCCCTGAACGACTTAGTTTAAAAATCTTGAACAATTTTTCAATAGACCCTTAAGAAAGTACAACATTCAGATTTAAAAAAAAATTATCCAATTCCATGTATAGAAGCGGAGATATAAGCGAAAGTATAATGGATCCTTTCACTGGTCGGATAAACGACCAGTAGTAGAAAATGGGTTAAAATAAGAATATTTGTTCTCTCCGTCCGTTTAAATGATATTAACCAAATGATATTAATAAGTTTCGAAAAAAAACATTCTGCAATATCGAATGAAAACTTTGTAGCAATTCCATTTTAAACGAACCCGCCTTACGGTATGACCATATTCGCTTTGGTTCAAAATTTGCATGGAGCATAACTGTCGGAAATAAAAAAATTAATTTGGTGGAAAAAAGTTTGGCTTTATTTTTGGCGAAGCAAAAAATTGACGAAAAATCGACAAAAATGTCGAAAATCTGGTTTACGAAAATTCATATCTCAAACACTTCTTAACCAAATGTTGTTTGAACCAGGGAACGAAAATAAACCGAACGATATTTTAATGTGCCTCGCATGGCATGAATTTCCGTTCGGTTGCGTATATGTCAGTGCAGACGAACATAAATGTTATTATTCTGTATCGTTCGACAGCATGGCATGCACTACATTATAATTATGTTTGCATACTCTCTACTCAACACATTCGGCATACGATATTTTTTACGTAGGCTATTCTCTCTCATTTTGGGTCTCAGAATCAGTGTTGCCAACACTTTTTCATATGTATAAAATTATATATATATAATGTAAAAAATGTATTTTCAACCAACTCTTGGATATTTAACTCTATTTGTGCAAAAATTCCCTCATCATCAGATGAATCGTAATATTTATATACAGACACGGAGTTTTGAAATATTAAATTTCAAGAAGCCTTCTGGTATGTCACAGCAATAGCTTTTAAATCTTATTCAATAAACACTATATCACATTACGCATATGCAATTCTATTTTTTTTTCATGCTCTGTTTTTACAATGTTCATTGCGCTTTTTACTTACCTTTCCATTCTATGTTATTAAATACACATATAGGTTTTTATTTTGCGTAAATGAAAATTTTAATTTGCAAATATTTTATTCATAAGAATGCGCTTACATTAAAACCTTAACAGATTGAAAGAAACAATTTTTCTATTGTTTCTTAAAAAAAAGCCGGCAACACACTTAAAAACAAGCATTGAAAAATAATTTAAATAATTATTTTTAAAAAAATATTCACTTTTCAAAACAAGCTAGAAAAAGCTAGAAGATTAGGGTTGTCAATTCGGTGACCAGCGTGTAGATTGACTCGTAGAAGATTTACATTTACTATTTAGATCGCTTTCAGAAAAGAACAAAAAAGCTCGAGTGTCTCCTTAATGCTCTGTTAACTATTTGCCCAACGTCTAATACTAGCGAACGCGTTTTTTCTGTGTCAACTATTATTAAAAATAAAGTGAAATTGATTTTTTATATCAAATATTTAATATCTAATTGAAAAATACCATACTTATACTTGCTAATATTTTGAGTTAAGATAGATACACGTTAAATTACTTACAAACGGTTTTTTCTTTTATTTTGGATTAAATTTAAAAAGCTGTCATTTTCACTATTGTAAATTTTTTAAATAACATGGAAATAACAGTAGTAAATGCAGTTTACTTATGTTTTCTTTAAACTGCAAAAATTATTACATTATTATTATTATAAATAATAAATTATTATTATATTTACTTGTCATTGAAATCCATTTGTGAAAAAAAGACCGAAATATATCATAGACAGATACACCCAAAACCTCAAGATAAATTCCGAAAAAATATGTTAGCTTATAATATTGCTAACTTGGCAACTCTGAGCAGAAGCAATAATTTTTTCCCGCTGGTAAGACTTTGTGTGTTCCAAATAAAAGAAGTATACTTTAATAAAACTGCTTGCTTTTTTAAAGTTCAAACCTTAACTGGGAAATTTCGATCACGACTAGTAATCAATTATATTATATTTAAAAAATAGTTGTAATGATAAAACAATTCTTATGCAAAAAAATTCTATTAGTAATTGATTAAGATTACAAATAACCAAAAAATAATCACGATTACTTTAGATTACGCCAAATAATAAAAAAAATAAAAGTACGCAATAAAAAAATCGAAGTACTTTTAAATAGGACTGTCATTTACATCGTAAGAAGAAATTAAGAGGTTATGTAATGAGTTAATTTACCACTGGGATGACGCTAACACTGTCGAATTGTTTTTGTTTTATTGCATCATTATTCTCTATTCATAGCATTGAGAATCAGGAAGAGTTGCACAGTGGTGTGAACGCGGAATCAAATAGTTTTCTAGTGACAATTTTGTTATAACCCTTAAGCCTTTGAGGTGATATTAAAATTATAACGATTGGCTGCGAACCTGCTTAAAAGAAACCAAGAGGGTAAATAAATGCTAATATTATTTTTGACAGAGCAGAGTGATAGCTTAAATTAAAAAATTTAATTCCTTATGAATTGAAATTGTATTTTGCTTACAATCTTAAAGTTAATATTAACATTTAAAATAATTGGCTGCGAACCTATCTTAAAAAGCAAAAGTTCTAAAAAGTGACTGCTTCCTTGAGTTTAGAACAATTTGTTTGATTCAAGTAAACAATTTTCTTAATACTGGAATGTTTTCAATTAAGTTATCAATTCAATAATATTTTGCGTTTGCTTAAATGAAGACATATTTTCTTGATTTAAGTCTTGTTCCAGAACCTGATTTATTTTACTCAATTTAAGAATGCTCATTTACAAATGCTCATTATAAAAAAAAATTTTAAAGCTTTCGTTTTCAATGCTTGCTTTTGAGCAATGAAGCTTAGTTTGAAATTTTCTTAAATCAAGCAAAATATTTGCTCAGCCCATTTTCTACCGAGCTCCTTATTTTTTTGAGAAAAAGTATCAAACTTCTAAATATCATCATTCGAGGTCTAAAAATAAGTTGCAAATGCTCAAATGGCTTATTGAATTGAAATTTTTTTACGTTACGATAAAAAATGTGGTGGTCGTTTTTCCGACCAGCAGAGTAAAAGGTGATCAAATATGGTAAAAAAATTCCTCCAATAAGCTTCAATTATTGTTTAGAAAAATTTGAGTTTTTTTAGTATTTTGTCATCATTACATTTGCATTATATGTTTTCTAAAAAATTTTCTCATACAGCCAATAAAAATCCAAAAATCATGATTTTTCTTTCCAGCCCTGAACGACTTAGTTTAAAAATCTTGAACAATTTTTCAATAGACCCTTAAGAAAGTACAACATTCAGATTTAAAAAAAAATTATCCAATTCCATGTATAGAAGCGGAGATATAAGCGAAAGTATAATGGATCCTTTCACTGGTCGGATAAACGACCAGTAGTAGAAAATGGGTTAAAATAAGAATATTTGTTCTCTCCGTCCGTTTAAATGATATTAACCAAATGATATTAATAAGTTTCGAAAAAAAACATTCTGCAATATCGAATGAAAACTTTGTAGCAATTCCATTTTAAACGAACCCGCCTTACGGTATGACCATATTCGCTTTGGTTCAAAATTTGCATGGAGCATAACTGTCGGAAATAAAAAAATTAATTTGGTGGAAAAAAGTTTGGCTTTATTTTTGGCGAAGCAAAAAATTGACGAAAAATCGACAAAAATGTCGAAAATCTGGTTTACGAAAATTCATATCTCAAACACTTCTTAACCAAATGTTGTTTGAACCAGGGAACGAAAATAAACCGAACGATATTTTAATGTGCCTCGCATGGCATGAATTTCCGTTCGGTTGCGTATATGTCAGTGCAGACGAACATAAATGTTATTATTCTGTATCGTTCGACAGCATGGCATGCACTACATTATAATTATGTTTGCATACTCTCTACTCAACACATTCGGCATACGATATTTTTTACGTAGGCTATTCTCTCTCATTTTGGGTCTCAGAATCAGTGTTGCCAACACTTTTTCATATGTATAAAATTATATATATATAATGTAAAAAATGTATTTTCAACCAACTCTTGGATATTTAACTCTATTTGTGCAAAAATTCCCTCATCATCAGATGAATCGTAATATTTATATACAGACACGGAGTTTTGAAATATTAAATTTCAAGAAGCCTTCTGGTATGTCACAGCAATAGCTTTTAAATCTTATTCAATAAACACTATATCACATTACGCATATGCAATTCTATTTTTTTTTCATGCTCTGTTTTTACAATGTTCATTGCGCTTTTTACTTACCTTTCCATTCTATGTTATTAAATACACATATAGGTTTTTATTTTGCGTAAATGAAAATTTTAATTTGCAAATATTTTATTCATAAGAATGCGCTTACATTAAAACCTTAACAGATTGAAAGAAACAATTTTTCTATTGTTTCTTAAAAAAAAGCCGGCAACACACTTAAAAACAAGCATTGAAAAATAATTTAAATAATTATTTTTAAAAAAATATTCACTTTTCAAAACAAGCTAGAAAAAGCTAGAAGATTAGGGTTGTCAATTCGGTGACCAGCGTGTAGATTGACTCGTAGAAGATTTACATTTACTATTTAGATCGCTTTCAGAAAAGAACAAAAAAGCTCGAGTGTCTCCTTAATGCTCTGTTAACTATTTGCCCAACGTCTAATACTAGCGAACGCGTTTTTTCTGTGTCAACTATTATTAAAAATAAAGTGAAATTGATTTTTTATATCAAATATTTAATATCTAATTGAAAAATACCATACTTATACTTGCTAATATTTTGAGTTAAGATAGATACACGTTAAATTACTTACAAACGGTTTTTTCTTTTATTTTGGATTAAATTTAAAAAGCTGTCATTTTCACTATTGTAAATTTTTTAAATAACATGGAAATAACAGTAGTAAATGCAGTTTACTTATGTTTTCTTTAAACTGCAAAAATTATTACATTATTATTATTATAAATAATAAATTATTATTATATTTACTTGTCATTGAAATCCATTTGTGAAAAAAAGACCGAAATATATCATAGACAGATACACCCAAAACCTCAAGATAAATTCCGAAAAAATATGTTAGCTTATAATATTGCTAACTTGGCAACTCTGAGCAGAAGCAATAATTTTTTCCCGCTGGTAAGACTTTGTGTGTTCCAAATAAAAGAAGTATACTTTAATAAAACTGCTTGCTTTTTTAAAGTTCAAACCTTAACTGGGAAATTTCGATCACGACTAGTAATCAATTATATTATATTTAAAAAATAGTTGTAATGATAAAACAATTCTTATGCAAAAAAATTCTATTAGTAATTGATTAAGATTACAAATAACCAAAAAATAATCACGATTACTTTAGATTACGCCAAATAATAAAAAAAATAAAAGTACGCAATAAAAAAATCGAAGTACTTTTAAATAGGACTGTCATTTACATCGTAAGAAGAAATTAAGAGGTTATGTAATGAGTTAATTTACCACTGGGATGACGCTAACACTGTCGAATTGTTTTTGTTTTATTGCATCATTATTCTCTATTCATAGCATTGAGAATCAGGAAGAGTTGCACAGTGGTGTGAACGCGGAATCAAATAGTTTTCTAGTGACAATTTTGTTATAACCCTTAAGCCTTTGAGGTGATATTAAAATTATAACGATTGGCTGCGAACCTGCTTAAAAGAAACCAAGAGGGTAAATAAATGCTAATATTATTTTTGACAGAGCAGAGTGATAGCTTAAATTAAAAAATTTAATTCCTTATGAATTGAAATTGTATTTTGCTTACAATCTTAAAGTTAATATTAACATTTAAAATAATTGGCTGCGAACCTATCTTAAAAAGCAAAAGTTCTAAAAAGTGACTGCTTCCTTGAGTTTAGAACAATTTGTTTGATTCAAGTAAACAATTTTCTTAATACTGGAATGTTTTCAATTAAGTTATCAATTCAATAATATTTTGCGTTTGCTTAAATGAAGACATATTTTCTTGATTTAAGTCTTGTTCCAGAACCTGATTTATTTTACTCAATTTAAGAATGCTCATTTACAAATGCTCATTATAAAAAAAAATTTTAAAGCTTTCGTTTTCAATGCTTGCTTTTGAGCAATGAAGCTTAGTTTGAAATTTTCTTAAATCAAGCAAAATATTTGCTCAGCCCATTTTCTACCGAGCTCCTTATTTTTTTGAGAAAAAGTATCAAACTTCTAAATATCATCATTCGAGGTCTAAAAATAAGTTGCAAATGCTCAAATGGCTTATTGAATTGAAATTTTTTTACGTTACGATAAAAAATGTGGTGGTCGTTTTTCCGACCAGCAGAGTAAAAGGTGATCAAATATGGTAAAAAAATTCCTCCAATAAGCTTCAATTATTGTTTAGAAAAATTTGAGTTTTTTTAGTATTTTGTCATCATTACATTTGCATTATATGTTTTCTAAAAAATTTTCTCATACAGCCAATAAAAATCCAAAAATCATGATTTTTCTTTCCAGCCCTGAACGACTTAGTTTAAAAATCTTGAACAATTTTTCAATAGACCCTTAAGAAAGTACAACATTCAGATTTAAAAAAAAATTATCCAATTCCATGTATAGAAGCGGAGATATAAGCGAAAGTATAATGGATCCTTTCACTGGTCGGATAAACGACCAGTAGTAGAAAATGGGTTAAAATAAGAATATTTGTTCTCTCCGTCCGTTTAAATGATATTAACCAAATGATATTAATAAGTTTCGAAAAAAAACATTCTGCAATATCGAATGAAAACTTTGTAGCAATTCCATTTTAAACGAACCCGCCTTACGGTATGACCATATTCGCTTTGGTTCAAAATTTGCATGGAGCATAACTGTCGGAAATAAAAAAATTAATTTGGTGGAAAAAAGTTTGGCTTTATTTTTGGCGAAGCAAAAAATTGACGAAAAATCGACAAAAATGTCGAAAATCTGGTTTACGAAAATTCATATCTCAAACACTTCTTAACCAAATGTTGTTTGAACCAGGGAACGAAAATAAACCGAACGATATTTTAATGTGCCTCGCATGGCATGAATTTCCGTTCGGTTGCGTATATGTCAGTGCAGACGAACATAAATGTTATTATTCTGTATCGTTCGACAGCATGGCATGCACTACATTATAATTATGTTTGCATACTCTCTACTCAACACATTCGGCATACGATATTTTTTACGTAGGCTATTCTCTCTCATTTTGGGTCTCAGAATCAGTGTTGCCAACACTTTTTCATATGTATAAAATTATATATATATAATGTAAAAAATGTATTTTCAACCAACTCTTGGATATTTAACTCTATTTGTGCAAAAATTCCCTCATCATCAGATGAATCGTAATATTTATATACAGACACGGAGTTTTGAAATATTAAATTTCAAGAAGCCTTCTGGTATGTCACAGCAATAGCTTTTAAATCTTATTCAATAAACACTATATCACATTACGCATATGCAATTCTATTTTTTTTTCATGCTCTGTTTTTACAATGTTCATTGCGCTTTTTACTTACCTTTCCATTCTATGTTATTAAATACACATATAGGTTTTTATTTTGCGTAAATGAAAATTTTAATTTGCAAATATTTTATTCATAAGAATGCGCTTACATTAAAACCTTAACAGATTGAAAGAAACAATTTTTCTATTGTTTCTTAAAAAAAAGCCGGCAACACACTTAAAAACAAGCATTGAAAAATAATTTAAATAATTATTTTTAAAAAAATATTCACTTTTCAAAACAAGCTAGAAAAAGCTAGAAGATTAGGGTTGTCAATTCGGTGACCAGCGTGTAGATTGACTCGTAGAAGATTTACATTTACTATTTAGATCGCTTTCAGAAAAGAACAAAAAAGCTCGAGTGTCTCCTTAATGCTCTGTTAACTATTTGCCCAACGTCTAATACTAGCGAACGCGTTTTTTCTGTGTCAACTATTATTAAAAATAAAGTGAAATTGATTTTTTATATCAAATATTTAATATCTAATTGAAAAATACCATACTTATACTTGCTAATATTTTGAGTTAAGATAGATACACGTTAAATTACTTACAAACGGTTTTTTCTTTTATTTTGGATTAAATTTAAAAAGCTGTCATTTTCACTATTGTAAATTTTTTAAATAACATGGAAATAACAGTAGTAAATGCAGTTTACTTATGTTTTCTTTAAACTGCAAAAATTATTACATTATTATTATTATAAATAATAAATTATTATTATATTTACTTGTCATTGAAATCCATTTGTGAAAAAAAGACCGAAATATATCATAGACAGATACACCCAAAACCTCAAGATAAATTCCGAAAAAATATGTTAGCTTATAATATTGCTAACTTGGCAACTCTGAGCAGAAGCAATAATTTTTTCCCGCTGGTAAGACTTTGTGTGTTCCAAATAAAAGAAGTATACTTTAATAAAACTGCTTGCTTTTTTAAAGTTCAAACCTTAACTGGGAAATTTCGATCACGACTAGTAATCAATTATATTATATTTAAAAAATAGTTGTAATGATAAAACAATTCTTATGCAAAAAAATTCTATTAGTAATTGATTAAGATTACAAATAACCAAAAAATAATCACGATTACTTTAGATTACGCCAAATAATAAAAAAAATAAAAGTACGCAATAAAAAAATCGAAGTACTTTTAAATAGGACTGTCATTTACATCGTAAGAAGAAATTAAGAGGTTATGTAATGAGTTAATTTACCACTGGGATGACGCTAACACTGTCGAATTGTTTTTGTTTTATTGCATCATTATTCTCTATTCATAGCATTGAGAATCAGGAAGAGTTGCACAGTGGTGTGAACGCGGAATCAAATAGTTTTCTAGTGACAATTTTGTTATAACCCTTAAGCCTTTGAGGTGATATTAAAATTATAACGATTGGCTGCGAACCTGCTTAAAAGAAACCAAGAGGGTAAATAAATGCTAATATTATTTTTGACAGAGCAGAGTGATAGCTTAAATTAAAAAATTTAATTCCTTATGAATTGAAATTGTATTTTGCTTACAATCTTAAAGTTAATATTAACATTTAAAATAATTGGCTGCGAACCTATCTTAAACGAACAAAAGAATAAATAAATTCGTATACTTTTTTTAAAGAGCTGTTTTACTATATCTACAACAAAAGTATGTAGCGTTCATAGTTTTTGTGTTACATGGAAAGTAGTCGCGGTTTGGGGCGGGTTTGTTTGTTTTCTAATTATAACTCACACGCATAATTTTATTGATCAATGACGAATCCTTCTATTTTATTCCTACATGAATACAGTATGGAACCACTGTGCGGTGTAATTCCATGAAAGTTCAGCAATCATCTTATTCGTGTTAGTTCGCACTAATATAGTAAAATTCACAAGGGGCCGCACTCGGATCTTGCTGAACAGGAAGGGCCGAGCGCTAAAGTAAATATAAACTCTTTCAGTGAATTTGTCCAATATATTGGACACGACAGAAAGTAATTTTTAATATTATCTTGCTACGGTTTTTTTTAATTAATTTGGTTCTATAAAAAACAATGTACCAACATGACAAAAATAAATTTGGAGAGATATTTGACATTAAAGTCAGTTGGATTTGGTTTTTGTCCTATTTTGTAAGAAAAACCAACCATACAGAAATCATATTAATGTTTTTTCTTACTTTTTATGACAATAAAATGATAATAAAATTAAGAGGATTTTTTAAATTTTAAAATGATTTTAAAATGATAATAAAATTAAGAGTAAGTAGCGCAGGTAAAAATCAAAGGTATGTTTCTTCATCTTTTTTAGAACCGTTATGATAGGAGTATTAACATAAAAAATACTATTTCGGCTTAGCCTAGCCATTGAAAGGACTTAAGAGACGTTGAAGTGAAATCGTTGCAGTGTCAGTCAGATATCTTTAAACCATTTAGATATTCTCTTTTCTAATATTAATTTTAAATACCTAAGTACTTTCTATAAAAATTGTTTTACATTACAAAAATAGTGATGAATATGGTGAGTTTTAATTATCGAAACATGTAAAAATTTTAAGTCATTTAAATAAATTTTCAGATTTTTTAAGAGAAAAAACTTGTTATAAAGTGATTTTTTGGGAGTTAGGCGTTGTTTCTACCCGAGCAACTAATTTTCGCACTTCATCTTTATTTTTAGATAGAATATTAACCCACTACTACACGGTTTATGATCCAGCTAAAATTTTTTTATGGATTTATACACTGAGAAAAGAAGCATATTAAAATCAAAGAACATTTACTCAATATTAAAAAAATTTTTTATTTGTTTCAGCGCAATTTTTTTTTTTAAATGGAAACTTTTCTTTAAAGTAAAGAAATAAATTCCAAAACAAAGAAATAGTTTATTCCTTTAAAGAAAATTTCTTTCTTTCTGAAAGAATAATTTCCATTTGCAAAAAAAATTTGAAAAAATAATTTTCTTTGATTGTAGTCTGAGTGTACAATTCATTTTTAAAATCAATATAAAAAATAAAACAAATAAAATTTTACTTTTGAATCCAAATTCTTAATTTTTTGAAATAAATGCTAAATAGATGCAATAAATTGATATTGTTTAAAGAAATAATTTCCTTAAAACTAACGAAATTTCAGATTTTAAAACAAATACCTGTGTTTTTTATTTCAAAGTTGAACTTTTTTCTGAGTTTGTTTAAAATGGAATAACTAGATACACAAACAAAACTTTATGTAAAAAGTAGTTTCATTTCCGTCAGAAGCCATATATGGCTGTTCGAAGGAGTGCGTGATTTCATGACCTTAACATGTACAATTGAAACACAATTCCATAAACATTAAACAGTAGTCTTATATTCTATAAAAAAATTATATTATACAAGTGAACTTACTTACATGTAACAAGGAAAAATTAATATTTTATTTTCTGAATTCTCCAGCCATAACGTGATAACACGCACTAATAAAATAAACTGAGATTTTCTTAGCAGCTGTGTTAAAAAAAGAGTCGTGTCGACAGACAGACAAACAGACGGAAACGGCTAAATCGGCCCAGTTAGTGATGCTGATCAAGAATATATAATATAATTTTCTAAACCAGACACGCCTTTTTATGGGCGTTAGAAAGAGTATAAAAATAAATAAACTGAATAGCTAAAAAAATGCTTTGATTATTCATACTAAAACAAGAGCGCCCTGCAAATGTATGCTACCTACAAAACTGGATGCGCCCTTGACACGCAGCATGTGCTTGAACAAAGATAAAATGTTTTTCTCTCTGCTTTCTCAGTCTCTCAAACAACGCTTCTCATAAGGTTCTTTAGTGTAGCTTATACTACGGAACAATGATGTTTATGTTCAAGTATGCAACTTGAACGCAACCGAATAATGGCCTTGATAATGAATGCTACACAACATAAACGTTCAGTTCTCTCAAATGAACGCTTTACTACCTTAACGAACGAAACGTTAGAGTTTTTTTTCGTTCCCTGGTTTGAACTACCGATGGAAAGATAAATAAAGGACTTTAATTAAAAAAATAATTTTGAGAAATTTTAGGGGTTGGTGGCTCTATCCCTTGTGGTATGGCTAATGATTTCGAAGCAGGGATTCGCAGAACATCATTTAAAATTCAGATAAATTATTTTTCTTAAAGCTAGTACAATTTCCTTTTCAACAATATAAAAATTAGGGTTGGGGAAACTCAATGGGTTAATGAGATATGGTAATTTTACTATTTAACACAAATATTTTTTTGATTAAAAAACGTATTGTTAAACCGAATTTTGGAAATATCTATCGTTGAATAGGAAATTAAACGGACTTTAATCAAAAAATAATTTTGAGAAATTCTAGGGTTGCCATACCTTGCGGTAAGGTAATTAATAACGACGAAAAGGTTACAATTTAAAATTGGGAAATAATTTTTAATAATTTTAAATATAAAAACTGGCAAAATTACTTTTCCAACAATATATAAATTTGGGTGGGGACTCAATGGGTTCATGAGATTTGGACATTTTAACATCATAACAAAAATATATTTTTATATCAGTTCTCTTTCAATTTTGTGCACCCTGTAACACTGCAAAAAATTACGCCAAACTTTTTTATTCCAAATTAAGTTTTTTATTTCCGACAGTGATGCTTCATGCAAAATTTGACCCAAATTGGATATTCTCATTCCGTAATTTTTATTTCTCTGGTATAGTTCAAAATAGAATTGCTGTTTGACTTTAAAGCAGTATTCTAGTGTGGTAAAATATCAAAACATTTTCATTTCGATAGTTTTTATATTCAAGTATATCTCCTTTAAAGGATTTTTTGAAATTCCAATTATATTAAAAGTTGTAGCCATTTAAGTGTCGTCAGTTAAGCTGCCTGAAACCTAACTTAAAGATTTTAAACGCGTTTTTCTCGAAACTACTTTTTCCAACACGGTTGACCTAATACATAATATCCCAAGTTCTAATGGACCGATAACTTAAAATTTGGTGTGGGCCTTTTTTATATATCCCTCTAGGGCCCAAACTAGGATTATGCAAAAGTTTTGTTTTTTAAAAATTTGTGTAAAAAATTCATAGCCTTGAAAATGAGGCAAAAAATGACTTATTTTTTCAAAAATTCGCCAATTCGCGAAAAATGGCCATGTCGCTTTATCCCTTGTCCGGGCTTAGATACTTACTTATCTTACTAATTAACAATACATTTTTTCAGATGACTAGAAAGGGTTGAAATCATGTAAACATGGGGGCACCTTTTTTCAAAAATCCCCATCAGACTGCAATTTTTCTCAACTTTTCATTTTTTTTTAATAAATTTATAATTTAATTTATTTTATTGAATATAATTAAAAGCAACGTACACTAAGATCTATGCTCCTTTTTAGTAAAATTTTTTTCTTAATTTTTTTTTATTATTGAAATGGATGGTAAAAATATCCTTTTTAGATAGGCTTTTGGATCTGTCATTTTCAATTTTAAGTTGTCAACTTCAAAAAACTTAAATGCACCAATTTGTATTCTATACTAAGATCAAGTGAATTGCTCAACACTTTTGGTTGACCAATCGTTTCACTGAATGGCAGGCCGTCATCTTAAAAAAATAAAATTGGCCATTTCAGCTCTTGAAAGGACTCTGACAGAGCTTTTATTGATCAATTGTGTTGTGCGGGTCATTAAATTACAGATATCTATCTTTATTCATTCTTTCATTTGATCTTTCTTTATTCTTCAAAGAGGTTAACAACGGAACATAAAGTCTCGACAATTGATTTAGCATCCACTCAATAAATTATCAACATTTCAAACCAAATTTTTAGTATGAGCTTTCTTGCTATGCCTCAATAGGCAATATGTGCCTCTCAATTTGGCTTACTGGGCTTGCTCACATCATCGCATCTGTTCAATTATTTTGTGTATAGAAAAATTATTTAACTAGATTAATTTGATATTTATTTAGCTTGTTCTCAATTCTTCAAAACAATTATTTTTAAGTGTAATGAGTCGCAGGCGTTTAACTTGCGTGTCGACGCAACAAAAACTTCTACATTCAATCAACTTATTATAAACATTTTTACATATACGTATAAACATCTTTGCAACATTCTAATGTATCGCTACAATTAAGATCGCATTCTCTTGATCGTTGTGTTCATGAGTAATTTTCAGAGAAGAGAATATGGCAAGTGTGCAAGTCAAAAATTGTAATAAAAAATCTCTTTGTTAGTTCTCTAAGTATGATATATTTTATGTTTAAAGACGTCTTTGTTGTAGCTGGACCATAAGAATTGTGTAGTATAGATAAGTTTTTTACTGTACTGAAGTGACATAACTTTGAAACTCTGAATACTTTTCAATTAGTTCACGAGTTAAGTCAGTGAATGCTATTTCGGGTAATCAAATTTAATAAAGAGTCTTCCTCTTGAAATACTATGAATACATAAAAATGGCAAAAGTACCATACTGTTCACTTCTGGATAACTTTAACCAGCTGGTAAGGTTCTAGATTTTCTGCAGTTTAAGGTTATAGATATCCAATCCAATATAGAGGTGAAAAGTTCTGGGCTTGTTAAATCGATAAGAAAATAAAATGTCTCCATCTAAATACAGAAAATAAAGTAAATTAGAAAAATTTAAGAGATTTAAAGAAAAAGTCTCCAAATATATAAAAAAAACATATCTTTTCCGATACCCGGCATATGAATATTCCTCCATCGCTAGAATAGAAGAAAACGACGTTGAAAGTATCTGCGGCGTTGATTTCTTCGTATTTTTTATTATCACATAGCGTATATGATAGGTTGGTGAAAAATAACCATAAGATAAATATTATTTTAGAGGAAAATCCAACCTCAAGCGAGCGACATCGTCGCCGACTTCTGCGCCTGCAACACTTTACGACGGCGTCTGTGCAACATATGTTTTTTTGTCCCCGACGATGTTGTTTGTGGAACAGAGCAGAAGATGCGCCTATTTGACTTTAGGTACGCGCTACAACTCGCAACGCGAGACCCTTTATGCAAAATGCTAAACGGGGTTTTACGGTAAAGCATATCGTAGGCAATACAAGATGCGGCATCTGCCCTTGTGCCAATTTTTGTTCAATGGAACGCTTAGAACGCGTAGAATAAATGTTTATTAGTTATATTTAGGCATAAAGAGGAGGCATTCAAAGAGCTGCTGGTTCTGCACGGCCAAATACACAAAACACAGACCGGCACACATAAAGACTTAATGACAGTCAGTCAGTCAGTTAGTTCAATGAATTGAATGGAACTGAAAGGAAAGGAACGAATTCGACCCAACAACATGTGTGGAAAAGATGCGGGATGTAGCTCAAATGTGCCGTTCAGATACATGCTGTATAGCGTTCAATTGCTGAATTTAACAAATACAAAAATAAAACTAAATATCAGAAACCAACAAACGAACGTCTAAATTGAGTGAACGAACTGAACAGAACAGAAGTTGTTGGGAGAAATGAGCGCAATTTTGTATTTTCAAAAAAAAGATGCGTTTGCAAGCGATCGAGAAAATTAAATTGAAACAGTTTGAAAAATGTGCTGCTCAAATTAAGAACTCGTGAGATACTCGGTGGCAGGCAATCCCCTAGAACATACAATATTCTGGATGGGGTATTCAGTGCAAAAAAGAAAGGAAAAGTAACAAGTAATGCAACAGAATTGAAAATACAAACAATATAAAAACTAACTAATGGATATTAGATACAATTAAGTTCAAGCAACGATTGCGCAGTGGATATAAAATAATTTTAGGTACGTAGAAATAAAAAAATCCAAAATCAACGAACTAGTGCATTAAAACTAATGAACCAATATCAATTCAAATCAATAAAAAAGTAAAAATATTGTGTTTAAATAACAATTGAATCTCATAGATACACAAACAACTTCAATGACATGTGAAAGTAAAAACATTTTTATATAATTTCAAGGCAAAACTAAAGTGCTGTGCGTCGCGCGCGGAAAACCATATCAAAAAAGTATGACCGGATGTATGAGCGACAGTTTTAATTGAAAAAAATCAGAGAAAAGTTAAAAATTGCTACTTGAAGTTAATTTCTTTAGTATGTAAAATGTGAATGTGAGACAAGAATTAAAATGCTCAAAAGAAAAAAATCGCCAAACTCAAAAGAAATTTAAAGGAAATCTCAGACAACTCAGGAGCTTCACATATAAACAATGACTTTTATTGTTGTTCAAAAAAATCTATACACACTCAAACCCACACAACGGCACACATACATACAGCTACAAATATATATGTACATATATGCGAAAATATACGGCCAAGATACGAAGAAAAAACATTCTCGGAAAAGTAACAATAATTTTGCAAGAGCTCAAAACAAAAACAATCAAATTTTAAGCAAAACTTGTGAATGAAATAAACGATTTCCATCGAGAAAATATAATTTATACATACCTATATATGCCTATGTATTAAGAATGGCTAAAAATAGCTAGTACGTAAATAAAAATTTCGAAAACATGAATAAAGTTCGTGTCCAAAATGCAAATATGTACAAAATGTTTCGCCTTGAATCAAATTGTATTCTTTATTATGGCAATTGATTTAAGAGAAAAATAAACACTCAATTTTGGCAATAAAAATAAGTAATAATATTGTTACACATTCGAATTATAACGTATTTTGTTGGGTGTAGCACGTCGTTACCGTGCCTTAGCGCACCGTTTGCATGCGCACTCACCGGAAGTGTGCGAAAGAGATGGCTTGTTTTTAGTGTGTACAAGTGTGCCGCTCTATTTGATTCTAGTATCGCATCATAGATGCGGGTATTTTCTATGCGGTTTAAAAAAAAATAACCTAAATTCATTGAAGTCAAAAATCTGTTGTACGTTATTTCCCTTGCCCCCTCTCCCCTACTAATCCTGTTGTAAATGTAAACAAAAATTGTGCAAAATTTCGTTTTCAAAACATATTTCCGTTTTAATTTCAAAGTAGTGCAAATCATTTTGAGGTAGTAGTCAAATATATTCTCCTTTAAATATACAACTGACGGAAATTAATATGATGAATATATCCAGTGAACTATTACATTTCGGTATAAAATTAATAAACCTGTTGTCAATAGAAAAATTCGAAGGAAGAAAATTTTGTCTCTTCATTGGAAGAAATTGAACGTGTGCAATAAACATTTAGCTATAGCTAACATATATATAGTTCACATTTTTTTCAAATAATTTTACTTTCTTTCTAAGTTAAATAGTTCGTTACATCAAAACATACACTATCTAACGATACTTTTAAATTTATTCAATTTGCAACAAGGGAAATAGGAGATGTAGTACACTAATTTAAAAGTAAAAAGGGTGGGGGAAAAACTGCTTGCTGAAGGCATTCTGAACCCTAGGATATGCACCCGGATACCCGTATACCCATTTGCTATATTTGTATTTGTATTTATTTATTTATTTGACATAACAGTGCAACAAGGTAAGAACCTTTTGATTAAAGCACTGGCATCGTAGAAATTAAGCATTTTGTAACTTTACATTTGTATTAAACTTAAAAATTATTCAATCTTAATTAATTTTTCATAAGAAATACATGGGAAAAAGAAGAATGAAAATAAATATATCTTAAACTAATATTACTAACTAAATGTTGGAATCTATGTCCTGATATTTTGATCGTTTCAAGTAATTGTAGTACATCTTATAACAATGAGATAATTTAATTTGAAAACTAATGAAAAAAATTAGATATATTTTTAGAAAAAGTTTTCATGTTACACAAAAATAAATTGATAGTTAAAAATTGAAAATTATTGCAACGTAGAAAGATATGAAAGTAGATTGTTTTTGAACTGCACAGCGTTTTGAATTGATCGAAAGAAAGGGGGCAACGAGTTCCAAAGACGAATTGCATAAATATAGAATTGCCTCTCAGATGTTAGACAGAAATGACGAAATTGTATTAATGAATTGGACCGATTAGATCTCGAGACAGTAAGACGATTATGCAAGTAAGAAGGTTCCTTAGTATATAACAATTTATGGAGCAATGATAAAGTTCGCAATTTAAGAATGCTTTCCAGGGTCATATTGTTTATTTGTATTGCATAGTGAGATTCATGATCAGAACGTTTTAAACCATAAACGTATCTAGCTATGTTGTTAAAAGCTACTTTTAGTTTTAGCTTAGTTGTGCAATCACAATTAGCGAAAATTTCACAACCATATAGAAGGGTAGGGAGAATGTAAGCTTTTGCGATTAGAAGTCTAATATAAAGTTATGTGGATGATTGTGCAATCCTTAATACCCTAAGCATACCATAAACCCTGCCAATTATATTTCCAATGTGTGAGTTGCAAGTCAAGTCCTGTTGAAGATTATTCCGAGATTTTTTGCTGAGTCAACAAAATCAATTGCCGAATTGTTGAGCATAATTTTTGGAAATTCTGAAACATCGATTATATTTTTGGAAATAATTAAACACTTCGACTTCCTTGAGTTGAGACACAAGCCACTTTCACTTGCCCATGTTGTTACGCGCCCAAGTTCATTATTGATGGCAGATACGCAATTTGAAATATTATTGCGTGAGCAACTAACAAACAGTTGTACATCATCAGCGTACATCTGGACGTTACAATATTGGAGAACTTTTGGTAAATCATTTACATAGAGTGAAAACAGAAGGGGTCCAATTATAGAGCCCTGAGGAACACCCCTATTGAGGTTCAAAAATTCTGACGTCTTGTTATTGGCAAAAACAGTTTGAGATCGATCTAATAGGTATGACTGCAATAAGAAGAGAAATTAAACATTTGAGATAATTTACTCTTAAGAATAACATGATCAACTGTATCGAATGCCTTTGAATGGTCTAGAAGAATTAAGAAACTAACTTTACTATCATCGAATCCTGCTCTTATTTCTTCAACTACGTCTATTAGTGTAGTGACGCAACTCCTCTTTGCTCTAAACCCAGACTGCCTTTCGGGTAGCAAGTTATTGTCGCAAATAAATTTGCTAGTTTGCTGGTGTACAATCAATTCAAACGCTTTTGCTAAGTATGACAATATGGCCACAGGTCGATATTTATTGCGTGTTTTTGGTATTGGAATGATTTTGGTTTTCTTCCAACATTTTGGAAAGACAGAAGTAGTGAGAATTGTGTTAAATATGTGGGTTATATAAGGTAGTACTAATGGAAGAAGGATTTTTAGAAAGTGTGGATGAATTTCATCGAAACCTACTGCGTTGAACTTTATTGACAGGAGACTAGTAAGTGCCTTACTTTGGTCTACGCAACGGAAAGAAAAAGCCATATCTGCACCAAGGGTAAGAGACAGAGAACCATTTCTACAAGTAGTAACATTATTAATAACGGAAGGCATGGTAATGTTCACAAAATTTTTGTTAAGGTCATTTACATCAATATTCTCATCTACAACGGCCAGGTTTTTACCAACTCCAATATCACGGATTTCTTTCCAAATCTTTCTTGATTCAATCGTGTCTATATTTGTTGCTGTAGAATTATTTCTTTAATGCAGCTATTTCATTGTTTACTTTTTTTCTCATTTCTTTAAATTCATTATACAATTCTAGAGTTTTGAATCGCTTCCACCGGTTGTATAAAGCGTTTCGTTTTGCTATATCCAATAATTTGAAAGTATTTTTAATTTATTTTGGTGTAGTGGGTCAGAAGCTTTAAGCTCTCAAAGTCGATATCTTCGCGAATGTACTCTCGGAGTAACCGTGTACAAACTTGTTTTTTTTACCAACCACCCTGCAGGACTAAACGCAACTAGTCCGAAAAGTTAAGTAACTTTAAGGTAGTTATTCACGGAGTAACTTTCATTTAGTTGAAAAGTCATCGAAAAGTAGTGAGTTGAGCGGCCACGAACCAGAATTTCATGGTTGTAGTAACGAGCAAAACAAAAGTTTCAGCGTTGCATCAATTTGTTTCTCCGTGGCCAGGGTTGTGGCTTGCTTTAAGAAAACGACACAGTTTCGATAGTATCGGAAGTGTAGACGTAGAATTCGTTCTTATACAAAATAAATATAATATACAAAATAAATTGAAAAAAATTATTTGGAAATATTTATATAGCGCCTATTTCACATTGAAGTGTCATATCTGTTGAATTTACCATCTCCGATTAGGCTCAACATTTTTTTGTTTCGATAGTATCGGAAGTGTAAACGTAGAATTCGTTCTTATACAAAATAAATATAATATACAAAATAAATTGAAAAAAATTATTTGGAAATATTTATATAGCGCCTATTTCACATTGAAGTGTCATATCTGTTGAATTTACCATCTCCGATTAGGCTCAACATTTTTTAATTGATTGATCTTTATGGCCAAAATAGGGTTTATTTTGAGACAACGGAGCTCAGTTAATTAAAATACAATTTCCATAATAAGGATATCAATTCAAAAAGTCGAATTTGTAATGAAAATCCATTAGCAATTCACTTATTTCTAGACACTTGAAGAGCACACCTTCATTTTATATCGTTAGAAAGGTTTTAGTACATTTGTTGAATTTGTTTGCTTTGTTGGGTTGAGAATGGTTTGGTAATGGAACGTGAAAAAACTTAAAATAATGTTCAATGGAATTTAAATTTTTTGAACACACTTTACCAAATATTTAGCAATTTTGAACGTTATTGAAGAATAAAAAACTCATTTTGGAAGAACTATGTTTTTCTCAATGGAATATAAATTAATTTTTTTTAACACACTTCACTAAATATTTATCACTTTTATAAATTGACTACGTTATTGAAGACTGAAAAACCCATGTTTAAGCATTAAATGTAATAAAATTATTTGCTTTGCTTATTAAAAATTTCCAACTGGTTTCATATAGCCAGAATAAAATCAATCAGATTAACCAAAAAATATTTTAATGTTGACTTGAAATGTAGTAGCAACTTTTCTCATATTGTTTTCGTAATTTTTTTTTTTTTTTTTTTTAAAAGGTCACACTAAATTTTGAGTCGACTTTAAAATATTTTTTGGTATGCCTAAATATTTTATATTTACACTAGAAGCTAGTTTATATAAAACCATTTAAAATGAAGTCGTCTTACTCCTCGCTAGTAAGTAGAATGAAAGTAGTCAGATATAAGCTAATTTTCTATAGACTGACTACTAGTTGGTTCCAAAAGGACCATATATAAACTAGTCAATCTGTCATATCGTAGGTAGTACGTACTGGTGATTTTGCGGCCATTTCATAGAGAAAATCACTAGTTGTTTTCGAAGAAAATAGTTGACTATTCAACCACTGGTGGTTTGTTTTGAAAGTAGTTTGTAATCACCTTAACGTTGGGTGAAAGTCCTGCAGGGCAATTACACTAATGTATGGAAAACAACAAGAGTTTTTTCATGTTTTCCTTATTTTTCATTTTAAAACTTTATTGAAATTAAAATATCTTTAAGTTATCATAACATATTTATATTTTACGGACCCTTACCACATAGTACGCATAAGGATGGTCCTTCTGCGACGTTTCTCAGCCTGTATGTAGCACAGATAAAAGGATTAATATTGTAACTGATTTTCCGGAACGTGTCTGTGAAGATGTCAATAGACCTGTATCCAATAGTTATTACAGTGGTCTGTTGAGCATTCGATGGCCATTTTGGCACGTATCGTATTCGAACAAAAAAATGTATATAGGACAAATAATTTGTTACATTTGCGAATGATCCTAATACCTAATTACGAAAAAAAAATATTCTGTCTGAAGTCAGGTTTGAACCGTGGTCAGCTACTCTTCCAGTAAGGTACGGCCTCCTTGCGATGGTTATCGATGGTTAAGCGCATTTTAAATTTTATTTAAATTTTCAGAAACGCTTATTTTCAATACATTTCAGTTAAAAAAAATTTTCTGATTTTAAGAACTTTACTTTCAAAAGCGTGTCATTTTTTCAATTTTAATTTTTTGTTTTTTTTTTAGTTTCAGCTATAACTGCACTTATAGTGATTAAAAATATTCTTGGTTCTTAATTTTCAGATAAATAGAAGAGTCAAAATGCACAACACTTTTTCCCTTTTTCCCAAGATACCCACGCCCCTTTTCTTTGAGAGGATATCACTGAGCGCCAACATAATTAACAATTTTTTATATAGAAAAATTAAATTTTTTATGATGAACGAGTATTACAATATTTTTTAAAAGTTAAAGTGTCGTTTTTTATTACTTTAACCTTTAAAAAAAACCCTTAAATACCTTAAATTTTCGAGCACTAGACCACCTTAACATAAAAGATTAACATAATCGCAGTAAACGTTGCATTTTTAAATGATAGTACGCAGTAGTATGTTCTTATTTATTCATAGAGTAGAGAAGATAACCCCACGAAGATTACAAATCATTAAGATCATGTGATAACAGATGTTTCTGCGTAATGATTTTAATTTGTATGTTATTGGATTTATGATGTTGCAAAAGGAAATAAGTGGAATCATAAAATCAAAAACAAAGATTTGATTTTTTGTTGAAATAACTCAAAAAGCTATGAATAGCTCATACAAATTTGGTTGACTCGAGAAACATAACAGTCTTAAACAAATAAAATTAAGTAAATTAATAAAATAAATAATAAATAAAATAAAATATATTTACAAATAAAATAAAATAAGTATATAGTCAATAAAGACTTTAAAATATTTACATTATACTTTGGCTTGTATAGAGGAAAAAGTTAAATTTTTACCTCTCTTTAAATTAACCTTGGGCCATTTTACAACGATTCCCAAAATATTTTGGATCTTACGATAGCCGCTAGTAAGCGAAACTATTTTGCAAAATCCTTCAAAAAAATCATGCTTTTCGTAAATATATTGGCTAGAGTAATAGTTGTAAAAGAAAGAAACTGTTAGAAATTAAAGGCAGGAAAAAGCTTTTCCAATCTGGATAAAAAAATTTTTAATTTTGCAATAGGATTAAAGATAGTGCTGTTTTTTGTGCATTTTTTGGAATTTTTTTTAAAGTTATTTTCACTAAAATTCAAACAACTAAATTATTTCTAATGCAATCCTCACTTTCAAGATATGTTGGAAAGGTTTTGAGTGCTTGCATTGATTCTTAGTCAGAATTGCTTTAATTGGTACATAACTATTAAAACTAAAATATTAATTATAGAATAAACACCTACTCGATCCGTTATAAACTAGACAAAGGTTAATTTTTGGGGGGTGCAAATGGAACTTTTTTCAGGGCTCTCTTTTGTATATCCATTTTTAGTTAAATTTTGTGTATTTTTTAATAAATATTTGTAGTTATCTTTGCAAACATTGTAATATATTTTATTTTAAAGTTATTTTTTGCTAGAGATTTAAATTTTGTCTTTTTTTTTTGCAAATTTTTCCATCTGTTGTTATTTATTTAAATTGTTACTTTTAGTTTCTGTTGTAAATTATTGTATTCTTGCATTTAAAAGAATCAATCTTATATGCTAATATTTTTTATCAATATACTTAAACTTAAACTGTGTATGCTAATGAATGCACATCTGTTCAAACGGTTATCGAATATCTCATTCCTTTCAGCTAACCAAATAAAATTTTAAAGATAGGAAAACTTTTACACAAATTTCATAAGTCTTAAAACCTATGAATTCCCAAAAATACTTAAAGATTGACTTTTCCTGAACTTTTCCTCGGGTCAGAATTCTGAAAAATGTAATTTCCACTTTTCATAACTCATTTCTAACTTCAAAAATTCCACAAAAATTAAACCATGTGAAGGCTTACATCTTTAATTCGAAAGTTAATTGCTTAAAATATCTCGACTTTAAAAGAGTCGCAATGAAAGGGGCTGAAAATTTTATTTAATAAACATTTTTTTTTTTGTGCCGAAAAGTTTTTGTGCCATAAGTAGATCTAAATTAGACGCAGAACTTGCAATAAGCTTAATTTGCATATTTGGAGTAAGCCAAAAACCGCTCAAGGGAAAATAAAAATCAGTTGGTGACTGAAGTGCACTCTAAAATCTTTTTAGGCAGTTCGAAAAAGAAAGGTTTTTTCAATTTCATATCATAACTACCATCATCTACAACTACCGATGTCAAGGTTAGTGATGACAATTTTGAATGTTTCGCATTTGATCTGATAAATCATTAGTTTTCACCATTTTTGTTTACACGATTGAACTCATAACAAAGGTTTTTTACACGTAAACTCAACTTCAGGATATTATTTCTAAAGTTTTCTTAGAACATATTAAAGTGATTCAATGAAACAATTATTTAAATGCATTAATTGTTATTAAAATTTCGACCTTTTGGGGGGGTTTTAACCCTGAAAACCCCCTTTCCTACAGCCATGGTTATTATACTCTTGCCCACTTTGGTTATTAAAGACTCTTTGCCGAAAAGACATGATCTAATGTTTATATTTAAAAATAAAATAAATTACTTGAAGCAACTCAAAGAAAAGGTTACCCTTTGAGTAATGAGAATAACCCATTCGACTTTAAATAAACCATTCGACTTGAAAGTGAATGGGAAATATAATATTGAAAGAAATAGGCTCCACACATAATCAAAGGGCTTATCCTCATAACCCAAAAGGCAAACTGGATAATACTGGTAATTTTATCAGAATGAATTTAGACTCCACACAAAGTACACGGAAAGAAATCTTGTTCTAAATTTTAAACTTTTCTTTACTACATATAAGTTCACACTAGCTTTGGTTTTAAATCTAGTACATACTTGCAAAATACTAAAATATGATTTTAATGCAGCTTTGATTTTAAATTTTGCGCAGGCTTGGATTAAAATATCAAAAAAATAGCAAAAACCGTGAGACGCGAACCAACGACATTGACTGCATTATTCAGTATCCCAAAGAAGTACACGAACGATGAGAAAGACACGAGAAGCAATACTTTCTTCCATACAAAATTTTATTGCTTCTCGTGTCTTTCTTATCGTTGGTGTGCTTCTTGGTGTAATACAGAATAATGCAGTAAGTTTTTAAGTTCACTTTTAACCACTGGGCTATTGCACTATACGAAACAAAAGCGATAAGCAAACATACGAACTGAATCGACTAAAATTGAGGCTTAACATTACCAGGCTAACTTTTTACAGGTCAAAATCAAAATTTAGTATCCAAATGTATTAGAATTTAGTCTAAATTTTATTTAAATTTAAAGTATTTAAAGTATTATCTAAAGTATTTAAATTTTAACCAAAAAGCTAAAACGGAAGCTGTAATATTTCTTTTGGTTAAAATTTTAAGGCAGTAGAGTTTCAATTATGAGTTAGTATTTGCAAAGTTTCAATTTTAAACCGCAAGGTTAAAAAAAAATTCAGTAATATTTTAGCTATACTAAATTTAGCCCAAGAGTTTTAACTGTATACCAGTTAGGGAAGTCAATCCGGGATACCAGACGATTTAAGCCCTTTTAAAACCCGGGATTTTCTTTCCGGGTTTCCGGGATTTGTAAATAAAAAAATTTGTATTACAAATATTCATGTAAATGCAACCATTTCAATTTAAGTTAATATGAATATAGAATTAGAAAAACTTTTGATTGAGTCTGAAAAATATTGTTAGGACGTTGAGTGTGAATCACTAGAGCAAAGACTTTGCAAAGTTTTAGAAGAATTTGCAACATCGGGTAGTCAGCAATGTATTTCAAAATTGTCAGATATTCCGACTTAGGAAATAATTTTGTTTTGTGGTGATGGCAATCGTGGTCGAAACTTAAAAATTTTTTAAGATTATCATACAAATATTTCTCCAACTAGCATAGAATCAGAACGGTGATTCTTATCAGCGCGTTATATTTGTAATATTATCCGAACAAAACTCCCTAATGAAAAATAAGACCCCTTGATCAGCTTAATGTATTACTTTAAAAATAATTAAAACAAAAAATTAAATTTTGAAAAGTCTTTTTCAACCTTACTTTGCCTTAAACATAAGAAAAAATGAAAAAAAATGTTTAACCTTTACAAAATACTACCTTAAACTGTTCTGTAGGTTAAATTTTTACATTTTTTGTTCTTTAAATTAATACAATTTACTAGTCATTAACATTATTTAAGTTTTTTGTGTTTATTAACAATAAGGGTATTCACAATTGTGTGGTATCGTGGTATTGTGGTTTTTTGTCGTAGTTGAAAACCACAATTATGAGCACCCTTTAAAATAGAACTTGAGGTTGGGAACCTCCCACCATAGCTTTTTTTTTACTATGCAAATAAATTAAATATCTAAATTGATATGTTTTATTAATAGATGGCATAAAAAAGTTTAACTTGCATTTTGAGCTTCTTCCATTTTTGAAATTAGAAATTAATTGGCAACCGATCAGTTGTTTATGGAACTTTAAAAACTGAGTTCCACTAAGCATATCATTGGGCTACTTAAAATTGCCACACTTTTGGTTTTAAAATAAAAAACCGCTCTGTAAATTGTGGTATCAATACTACGGGGTTTTCTTAGCTACACTAAAAACAACGCAACCGTGAATACCCTCAATGTGTTTTTCTTTTGTTGCTTTATACATGAATTTATTTACATAATTTAGTTTTGAGTAATAAATAATACAAAATTGTGTTAAAATTTTTGAATTATTTACTTAATTATATCTTTTACAAAAAATAGTTCCACTTAATAACAACTTTTTTTTATTTTTACAGATCATCAAACCACAAAAAAACATCCTTAAGCACTGGAAAAACACAGAGTAACTCCATTGAAGGCAATTCCAAAAATATTTTTGCTGCATGAAGTACATTAAGAAATCATCATCGAACCATAACGACGGAAGAATCAAATTGAAATTCAACACAAATGAATGAATTTCCGCCTCAAAAGGTGATCATCAACTCAATCAACAGAAAGACGCCTGCGAGGAAAACACATGTTGAATCAAATCAAACGCATCAAACAGAAGAAAAACTTTTGGAATATTAAAAAAAAAGAAATTAACTCAAGAACTAAAATAATTCAAAAGAGAAAGTATCATATACAAAACTAAAGTGGATTTCCGGTGAATTTAAAAATACATGCCAACAAAAACAAGCACGAGCAAAAACAAATACTACAACAACAACAACAATAACGAGAAAAAGAAACACTAAGCGACACATGTGTCAACTTAAACCCCTTAAAAACCACTCTTAAAAATAAATATCAGCTAAAAATGGATGAAGATCGACAAAATAGTCTGCAGCACCACTGCAACAGTCGAAGGAGAGCAACGACAAGCAGCAGAAGCAGAGCTCTTAAGGAGCAGCACAACAACAATAACAACAACAAAAACAACAGTGAAGGCAAGAACAACCACAAAACAAGCATCAGCCATAAACCACAAGGCAAAAACATAAATTATCATAAAAATAGATATCCTCCAACTTTGTTGAACATGCTGCTGATCTACACCGTCATCATGCTGGCCCTGGTGCTGAACACACCCAGTGTTGCAACAGCACGTCGCCCCACCTCGCAGGAACTCAGCGACTACGATTACGCCATTGAAGTGCGCAAGCGACAAAATATAATGGAGCAGGGTGAAGTGCGCACGAGTGAGGACAAGGAACACGATGACACCGATGTTGCCGATGTTGAGGTGGAAGAACCCAAAGAATTTGCACCCCAATTTCGCAATCGTCAGAAACTGCTCAATATCTATTCAAAACCATCCGGCAGCTTCATTCAGCTCTCCTGTCCCGCCATTGGCAACCCCTTGCCAAACATTACCTGGACACGCAATGGCACAAAGATCTTTCGCAACATGGGTAAAGTGACGCAAAAAAAGTGGGCCATCAATATGGAGGACTTGGTGCCCGAAGATTCTGGTACCTACACTTGTAAGGTATGCAACTATTTGGACTGCATTGAGCACACTTCAAGACTGATCATAAACGATCGTGTTAACCACAAACCTATAGTGCTCAAGGCACCGGCTAATCTAACGTTGCAGCTGAATGGCACGGGACGCATGGAGTGCAAATATCTTTCCGATTTGCATCACTCCATGGCATGGACATTTACGGCCTGCAATAGCACAAGTGGTTGTTCGGCTAATCGCACGATCATCAAGCAGGATGACGGTGTGCTAGACTTTAAGAACGTCACAATGGCAGATGAGGGCTGGTACACTTGTATTGGAGCCAACAGTTTGGGACAGTCACTGAGTAGTGCCTATCTGCGTGTAGTCAATGGCTCGCTGCTCGAGACAAATGCCACGACAGTGACGAAAATTATACGCAGCCATGCCATGTGGATCGGCATCGTGGCAACGGTCATTATCTTGCTGCTACTGCTCTCGACGATCTTCATTGTCTATGTGTTGCGCAAGCTGAAGCACGAGAAGCTGCTGAAGCAACGCATTGAAACTGTGCATCAGTGGACCAAGAAAGTGATCATATACAAGCCTGCGGGTGACTCCAGTGGCTCTATGGATACAATGATCATGCCAGTGGTAAAGATTGAGAAGCAGCGCACTACTGTTTTGCAGAGCTCCAACACCGATCCAGCGCCATTTAATGAATACGAATTTCCGCTCGACTCCAATTGGGAGATAGCACGTAACCAGCTGATCTTAGGTGCGACTCTAGGTGAGGGTGCCTTCGGACGTGTTGTTATGGCTGAGGTGAATAACGCGATTGTTGCAGTGAAAATGGTCAAGGAGGGTCACACCGATGATGACATCGCCAGTTTGGTGCGTGAAATGGAGGTCATGAAAATCATTGGCAAACACATCAACATCATCAATTTGTTGGGTTGCTGCAGTCAAAGTGGACCACTCTACGTTATAGTCGAGTTTGCACCACATGGTAACCTTAAGGATTTTCTCAAAAAGAATCGTCCCACTGGAACAATTGGCAAGGATTACCACGATCATGCTGGCCAACCTCAACCACAGCACATACTGACAGAGAAACATCTAATATCCTTTGCCTTCCAGATTGCACGTGGCATGGAGTATCTGGCCTCGAGACGCTGCATTCATCGAGATCTGGCCGCACGAAATGTGCTCGTTTCTGACGATTATGTCATGAAAATAGCCGACTTTGGCTTGGCGCGTGACATTCAGGATACCGACTACTATCGCAAGAACACAAATGGACGTTTGCCCGTCAAATGGATGGCTCCGGAGTCGCTGCAGGAGAAATTCTACGATTCGCAGAGCGACGTTTGGTCCTACGGAGTGTTACTGTGGGAAATAATGACCTTCGGAGCCCAGCCCTATCCAACAATTATGTCCGCCGAAGAGCTATACAGCTATCTAATGGTGGGACAACGCATGGATAAACCTCAGAAGTGTTCGCTCAATATCTACATGTTGATGCGACAGTGTTGGCACTTTGACGCCAGTGCTCGACCAACATTCAATGAGATTGTCGAAAACTTGGACAAGATTTTGCTGGCCAACGAGGACTACTTGGATGTTGCTGTGGCTAATTTAGAAACCCCACCATCGTCGAGCGATGAGGAATCTGATGTGGAATCACTGCGCTATCATTACAAGTAAAAGGAGCAGCAGACCAATAAAAATCGACATGGTTCTCTGTAAATAAAATACATTTATATAGTCTATATAATGAAATATTTGTTATAATCAAAACCATGATATCCTAAAAACAAAAAACCCAACGTACTTTATGTAATTTTTTTTTAAGTCTGTATATTTCTGCAAACACCAAAGGCAAAATACCAAAAATTAGTTTATAAGTATTCCAAATACGATGGTGATTCTTAATTTGAATGGAATAAAACCATCAGATTCACGCTTGAACAAAACATTACACAACTATTTTAGAGCAGCTACTAGTTTTCTAAGTTATTTAATATTCTTTATAATAAGTTTTATAACTGCAATATCATTGAATATTTCAAAAGGCATGTATTTATTCTTAATTTTTAAGTTTCTATAATATTAAAGTCGAAATATTCGATACTGCTAAGTAGCCTTAACTGTTAACAATGCTTTCATGTATGAGTGCTTTAACCAATATGCTGAAATAAATGTCTCAATATCGTAAGGACTTAGGTTTTTTTCATTAGATGGGTCTCTCACTGAGTGGATTATAATGGATAACATTCGGAATATTTTACCCAAAGTGTAAGGCCTGTATTGAAGGTCGTGTATATTATAAATGAAAAATTTCAAAAGAACTGAAAATGTACGTCAAAAAATCACTAGAGAGAAGATGAAAATGAGAGTAAGTGTTTTTACTTCACAAATCCATTGTAAGAAATAATATTTCTCAAGAAAATTTTGTCGGAAGTTGTTAAGAAAATAAATCTTTAGAGAAAGTTAAACAAAACGGAACAGAGTATCAGGTTTTCCGAAAAAATTATAAAAATGTGAAAAACAATAATTGTCGCTCTCTCTCTCTTAAATTGAATTTATTTTTGCACAAAAATCGCACTTCATCTGTGAACATACCTTTTGCTCTCTACACTTAATTTATAACTCATAAATTATTATCAATCCGATCCTCATTTCACTTTACAAACACACAAATGAATGAATTAATTTTAAAACTTATTAATTTATTATTGTTGTTATTTTTATAACAAACCACAAACGTGCCGCCATTCGTTAAGGCTGATCTCGTTGTTGTAGATGTTGTTGTGCTGCTGCCGCTGCCAACATCATAATCATTTTATCGCATTACTGCATCACATCTTGTGGCTGATTGCAGCTCATGCCGCTCAGCATTTGTTTTTTTTTTTAACATGGCGCGTGCTTTTTCCGTTTTTAATGCTTCGAATTAAATGAAACAAAAGAAAAATTAAACAAAAAAATGCATCAGAGTTAGGCGTTAAGAGTGTTAAGAACAACAATGATAAATTCGTCACCTGTTCAAAGTGTTGTAATAATTATTTTTAAATAATCACTGATAAAAAGCCAGCAACAGCCAACGGAAAATAATGGTACGGAGAAATTAAGAGAGCCCAAAAATATATTCAAAATTGAAGCTGATATGTGAAGAATAAAACTTTTGTGCAACCAATAAAAGGCAGAAATGTTTTATTAAACTCTCTAAAAAAGATTTTAGGTTGATATAATTTTTATAAAAAAATCTGCTTAGATTTTAATCCTAAACTGTTATTCAAGATACATGATATCAAATATTCAATAGAGAGATTCACGATGTGGGTTACTTGCCCTAGTATTGTGTATTTTTGATAAATTTGATATTTGTAGTAAATTTTGAAAAATTACAAAAACAAAATTATGAAAAACTGTTGTATTCTTTAGAAATTTCGTCATTTATTTGATCAGCAGATCGCAAAAGCAATTTTACTCAACATGGAGGAGGCTACCGATTGCTTTGTGAGTTTATTTTATAAAATATTGGTTTAAGAAAAGTATGAAACAATGATACTCTCATATAAAATTATTATGTACAAACTATTCAATATTTTTGTTTGTTAAATAAACAACTTACACGTAATACATTTTATTGTATTTAATACTAATTCATAGTGATGGTCAGAAGATATCCGTGGTCGTATGCAACCTACCCTAACAAACCAATTCATTTTAACAGGAGTAAGCGATCATAAGCTTTAGGGCAAAGTTCACCACGCTATACATCTAGAGGGCGACATATGACCATATACACGATAAAGACACACTAACACACTTTCTGTGCACCTGCTCGGCTCTGGCCAGGTCTAGACTAAGACCGCTAGGCAAGCCCTTCCTTAGCAATCTAGAGGAACTTTGAACTACAAAAATTAACAATTCTAACGTTCATAAACCGCACCGGATGGTTATAACCTAACAGCAACGCCGTAGATAGGTATTTCATAAGGGGGAGTTTGATGAAGAAAAAAAATTTTTGCTGAAGCGAAGCTTTTTCCACCTCATTTTGTGACTTGTTGGAGTGAAACCTCAAAAACGACACTTTTTCCATACACCTTTTTCTTAGAATCCTTGTTGTTTTTTGCTTGCGTCTATTTCAACAAGAAGATATAAAATTAAAAATATTTCTTTGTAAGGTAAGCAAGTGAGAATCGAACTCGGACTCTTTCGAACGACAGTTCTACACACTAGCCACTGATTAGTCGTATTTTATTCGTTCTGGTTAAACCAAAAAGGTTCTTAATATAACGCAGAACACTTGCTCAGTAGCTGGTTCATCTCGTTGAACTATTTTTTTCGCTACGGCTCTATAAATGTCGGTATTTGTTTTAGTTTGTGGCAGCACTCGCAAGTAAGAGTTTGGTTTGCAGCCCTGCTTAGTCACCTAGTGCTGGCAAAAGAAACATCTGTACTGTTTAGTCATATAATCGTCTACAATGCCCCAAACGGTCAGAGGCAAAACTTACTAACGCGATCTATTCGTTCACTGGTTAAACCAGAATGAATAAAACGCGACTAATAATGTAATGAATTATAATTTACAGGTGGGAATATCAACGTGTATTTTTGTTTAGTTAATTGTATGGTATTTAAAATTTTTCAATTTAAAAATTTTTTTAATAAAAAAACCATTTACTTATCAAATTTATGAAACTGCGAATAAGCTTCTCTTCTCTCGTGTGTCCAACGACACATCTGTAAGATTTTTATAAAGATTTGCATTACAAAAGATATCGTTTATATAAAAGAATTTGTTAAATAAATAATTCCCTCACACACGGACGCCCATGGTGGAGCTAGAATTTTTTAAAGAATGGGCTTTTGTAATCGCTAATTACTTAAATTATGAATATTCTAAAATTAAATTTCTAACTGTTTACATTTTAAGACAATGCAAACAAATTTAACGAATTTATCAATAAAATTATTAATGCCATTCAGCTCATAGTTATAAAAAAAGCATAATACTTTTATTATCAATTTAAAAAAAAAAGTTGTCCCCGCCAGGAATCGATCGCGTACCTTTCCTGTTGTAAGTCGGCCGCTTAGCTCGCTAGGTATCAAAGGAACTTTTAAATATTACTTCATTGTTCAACCGGTTTATGCTTCAGCGATTCGGTTCATTCGTTGACAACAACATTAAACATTCGTTTGATATGTGTTCAACATTCGCTAAAAATTTTATAGAAAAGAAAAATTACCTAGCGTTTGATTATCTGCCTCGAATCGAGAAGACTTATTACCTTCTTCGAGTCAGACTTTTGGTTTCTTAAATAGTATGGCCATCGTGCTTTGCTTTAAGCGCTTCATTGTTTAAAACTTTTAAAATATCGATGTGGAACTTGATAGAAATACTGATTAATTTCACTTGATTTTTCGACAGAATAATTTGCAGCCAGCAAAATGGAATTTTACGTCACGTTAATAACTTAACAAACAATAAAGCTTTTCATTATCATTTGAATTTCACAGCCAGACTTAGAATAATTTTGTTCAACTTACATAGATTCATTCAACAAACTTTAGTGGTTTAGTAAAACATTGGTAAAAAATAAAGCAAACCATTTTTATTGTATTATATTTAATTTAATAACTGCAAACCAGACTAAGCATATGCAATGTTCTATTTATTTTTATATTATGACAATATTAAATAATTTGGAATACTGTCTTTTTATTTAATATATAAAAAATTCTGGATTGCTAAGGGGGGTCGAACCCCTAAACTCCCCTTATCTACGGCGTTGCCGAGGTTATGGTATCAAAACGGCTGACTAGAACTACTTGTATCTTACTTGTATGTAGCATCACCAATCTAAACCAACCAAACCATGACCATATACAGGGTTACCCATATTCGACGGACCCATCTGGCAACGCCATAACTTTTGACAGAGATGTCAGATCGCTTAATGACATACCGCGTTTGAAGCGTCAGTCCAAGCAGATTTTTACCATGGAACAATACACGCCACGCGAGCGCTCTGAAATAGTTGAAATTTACATTCAACAGAAGAAGTCAATTGTGAAAACTCAACGTGCTTTTAAAAGATTAAAAAATGTGGGAAGTGCACATTGAATGGGACCGTAAATAAGCAAAATTGCCGTATTTACGCCACTGAAAATCCTCAGGAGATTCAAGAAGTGCCTCTTCATGACGAAAAAGTCATAGTTTGGTGCGGCGTTAGTGCGAAAACGGTCATTGGGCCGTTTTTCTTCCAAAATGAAAATGGCCATGCTGTTACCATCAACCAGGAGCGTTATCGCGACATGATGACCAATTTTGTGATGCCAATTATTCGTCGAAAGCGTATGAGGCAGTTCTGGTTTCAACAAGACGGCGCTCCACCGCACACAAGTCGCATAACAATCGATTTTCTGAAGAATTTGTTTCCGGGCCGTTTGATGTCGAAAAGTGGTGATTTGGACTGGCCACCGCGTTCGCCCGATTTGACGCCGCCTGACTTCTTCTTGTGGGGATATTTGAAGTCAAAGGTTTACGTTAACAAGCCAAGGACCGTAGAAGAGCTCAAGGACAACATTCGTGAAGAAATAGCCGCTATTCCGGCCGAAATGTTGGCGAAAACGATGGAAAATGCTGCAAAAAGGGCACAATACGCCATCAACGCCAGAGGCGGCCATTTGAGAGATATCATATTCAAAAATTAATGTAAACAAATCTACTTGGAACAAATTAAATGATTAAGATTGCCAACTGCCAAATTTTTATTTTTTCTTTGATTTTTTTAAAAAAAACATGGGTCCGTCGAATATGGGCAACCCTGTACATATATGAGATGGCATATTACCACGTATATCTTCTGAACATCACTATGAACTAGTATAAAATACAATAAAATATTTTATGTGCAAGTTGTTTATTCAATAGACAAAAATAATTGAATAGTTTGTACATAATAATTTCAGATTAGAATATTTTCTTGTTTCATACTTTTTATAAGGTGCCTTAGTAGTCGGTTTTTAGTTTTTTAACTAATTTTTTATTTAAATTATTTTGGGGATATAATTTTTATATCATCAAACGTTATACTACTAATCAATTGTTTGATGATCAAATTATAAACAAGATGTTTATTATGTCACTATAAAAATTTTTTTAGTTCTTGACTTTATGCCCTATAGAGGGTGTCATATTGCAGGGAAGAGTGCAATTTTCTGCATTATAAAAACTTTTATAAAAACGGCATACTGAATTTTCATAGAATACATACATTTTGATCAGCCAATGCAATAAAAGCGCCCTTTTGACCTAGAGACAGTTCCGCTCCATGGAGCATATTTTTTTGTCACATCAATCAAAATATGTTTACTAGGAATTGTAAACAAACATTAAAATGCTTGTCACAAAAATAGCAATACGTATGATAAACAAAATATGGTCAGAATTGCGAAATATATTTACGGTAAGTAGAAATATGTTTGCTACAATCAAAGTAGAAAATGTAATTTATTGCGTGTATATATTTATTTTATTATATTTAAATTTACAATTTGTCTGAAAAACTAGTGGTTTCCCTTTTACTAAAGCACTACACTAAAAATGTTTATATCTTTAAAAGTTATGCATGGATTTTCATGTTTGATACCTTGTTGAATAGGAACTTTAACTACCTTTCTTATGATAGTTCTTAGTTAATCAGCTTGTATTAAGCTTAACGAATAAATAAATAAATAAATAAATAAATAAATAAATAAATAAATAAATAAATAAATAAATAAATAAATAAATAAATAAATAAATAAATAAATAAATAAATAAATAAATAAATAAATAAATAAATAAATAAATAAATAAATAAATAAATAAATAAATAAATAAATAAATAAATAAATAAATAAAATAAATAAATAAATAAATAAATAAATAAATAAATAAATAAATAAATAAATAAATAAATAAATAAATAAATAAATAAATAAATAAATAAATAAATAAATAAATAAATAAATAAATAAATAAATAAATAAATAAATAAATAAATAAATAAATAAATAAATAAATAAATAAATAAATAAATAAATAAATAAATAAATAAATAAATAAATAAATAAGTACCCATAAAGCGAAGTTTTGTTGAAAAATTTAAAAAATAGCAGTATTTGTAGGCCATTTTTCCAACTTTGGAGTCCTATAACTTCTACACCAATTGCGAGCGGCCTCAAAATTTATCAGATTTGGAGTTAGGAGGCCAAAATCCATATGATCTGCAAAAAAAATAAAAATTAGAGTTGTCGCTATTCTTGAAATGTTCCCTATCATCTAAGTATTTTTTTTTAGTTTAATGAATTCGAAAACAAAAACCGAAAAAATTTAATATAAACGAATTTGAATACATTAAACAGAAAAATAGTTGTTAATTAAATTTTTTCAGTTCTTTGTTATTTTTTAATCGACTTCAGAAGGGAGGAGGTTCTCAAGTTGGTTGTTTTTATTTTGAATGTATGTACATCGATAACTCCTAAAGTACTTGCCCTATTGCCACAATGTCAACAGATAGAAATGTCAGATGCGGAGGTGCCCGTCTAAAAGTGGGCGGTATTCGACACAGGGGCGTGGCAATATAAGAAACACTTTGTATATCGAATAACATCAACACTAGAGTACTGAACTTTAGTACAGGGGTTAGCACAATTATTAAAAGATATGTTCAAAAAAGTGGGCGTTAGTCAATAAAGGGTGTGGCAATAAAATAAAAACGCTGTAAATCGAAAAATATTCACACTAGGGTACTGAAATTAGGTTCAGGAGTAGACATAATTATGAAAATTTACTGTGAAGAAAGTGGGCGTTTTTGGACAAAAGGACGTGGCAATATAAGAAAAAATGTATCTCAGTTAATATTGACACTAGGGTACTGGAAATTGGTACAAGGGTTAGAACAATTATTACAAATTACGGTCAAAAAAGTGCGCGTTGTTCGACAAAGGCGTGGCAATATTAGAAAAACGCCATAACTCGAATAATATTGACACTAGGATACTGAAATTAGGTACAGGGGTAAGCATAAATATGAAAATTTACGGTAAAGAAAGTGGGCGTTACTGGACAAAAGGGCGTGGTAATATAATAAAAATACTGTTTTTCAGTTAATGTTGACACTAGGGTACGAAAATTCGTTACAAAAATGGGAAAATTGTTATCATAATCTCTAAAAAGGAAGAAATAAAAACTTTTTAACAAAAAAAAAATCAACTTCAAAACCACTACAAAGTAAAAAATAATTTTAAACTACATTTCACATTAGTTCTTGTTCAAATTTGTTACTTTATTTATAAATATTATTAAAATGGAATTCTTATACTATAACTTTTTTCTATTTTTTATTATTATCATAAAAATATTAATTTCTCCATGAATATAAAATCTTTAAAGTCGGCGCTTATATCATCAGACTTTTATAAAATAAACGCTCCGGCTTTAAAGGTTTTATATTCATGGAGAAATGAATATATTTATGATAATAAAACAAAATAGAAAAAATTTATAGTATAATAATTCCATTTTATTGAAATAATTTTTATAAATAAGTTAACAAATTTGACCAAGAATTAATGTGAAAAGTAATTTAAAATTATTTTTTACTTTGTAATGGTTTTGAAGTTGGTTTTTTTTTTTGTTAAAAAGTTTATTTAAATATTTAGTTAATGGTTCAAACCTTTAAAATCGGTGTGGAAAAGTGTAAGTTTTTTAATAGCTATTTTTGTTTTAATATTTTTTTTACATTAGCAATATATTTTGGTCAGGTATCTTATACAGTTTTGGTATAAATTTACGAACAATTTCAATTAAAATAATAGCAGATTTTTCAATTTTAATAGAGGTGTACTGCCTCAAACTGCAAAAAAAACAAAAAAACAAATAAACTGCAAGGCGGCTTTTTTTGCCTAAAGTGTATAAAATTATTATTTTAAAGACTTAGCCCTATTTGGCAGTTCTTTGATTGAATTTCTGCATTAAAAAATAGTTTAAAAAATTGTCCATATTTTCTACTTTTAAAAAAATTTACTTTTCCTTTCTTGAAAATAAAATTCAAGATAATCGATTTCCACTTCGATTTCGAAGAAATTTCCACTGATTTTTTGAAGTTGTGCATTAGAAATGATGTACTTTTGATTCCTTAAAGAAAGATTTTTACATTTTTTTTTTCTTTAACATTATCCTTGAAAAAAAAAATAACTAGATATGACGAATATTTTTCGTGTAAGTGAAGCTTGTGCTATGCTATTGAAATATTTTAGGTAATCGTTAAATACATATTTCTTTTAATCCGCATATTCGTATGTATCGAGTTTGGGCTGCAAGCTTGTGTTATCAAGAGGAAATTTAATGTAAGCATATTTTATAATATTAAAAATTATGTTTCATTAATTTTTTGTCAGTGGGAGTTTTGAAAATCTTGATTTTTTTAATGTGATGCACCCGCTTTTGACACGTGCATTTTTACGTGGGTTGAAAAAATGTGCATTTTATTGAAACAAACAGGTGGAAGGTGTTATAAAATCAACTTTAAAGTGTGCGCACGCGTCGAGCAGAGAAGAAAGAGAAGAAATTGATGGATATTTTTGAACACTGTATTAAGACATGTTTGAGAGTTGACCTCAATATGCAGCTTAGGTCTGGCGTCTCATCAGATAGTGGTTAAACATGTGTCCAAATATGCAGTTTTAACGATAGAATAGTTGATTTAAAGATGTAAGGACCCATTATTATAATAAAAATTTGAGGGAAAATAGAAACAAAAAAACAAAACGAAGACGTTAAAAACATTTAACCAAATATTTAAACAACAACATCCAGATACTTCCATTTGGACGCAATGTTGTAGAAAAAACTTGCAAGATATAACAAGGCTCCGTTCGTATACTTTCTAACAGACTTCTAATGTGTTACCTCAATTACACTACAAAACAAAAAACGTGCACTACAACCTTCAAACTCTATTTACCGTTGAGCCATGGAGGGGGAGGTGGGGGATAATCACCAAAGAACACAAACTGAACGAAAAATGTTCGGACCGTGTTTCTATGATTTCTGCTCATCAATTAGGCTGGCAATTTGTATCTTCTAAGTTTCTGCTGACCAGCAAGAATAAGCAATTGTGGCATCTACCATCAGAGCTCAAGAATAACCGTCAAGAACTTGGCTTCCTCAGCCATACATACCATGCCTTGCCATATCATACTATACCATACCATAAATACGTTTAAGCCTTGGTTGTTGAGAACAACAACTTCGTACAAAACAACAGCAGTAACAAATATAACCACAACAACTACAACAACAACTACTACTACTACTACAACAAGAACTACAACAGCATGCAAATTAATAGCACATTTTAGTGAAATTAATTGATCGTTGAGTGAATGCAGTACCAGTTGCATTGGAGTCTACTACAAGTATCGGCTTTGAAAATATGGCTAGATAAATAAAACTTGTACTGCACTCGTTCGAGCCATATTTGGTTGTTTTGGTCTATGCAAAATCATTTCCTGGCCAGAGCTCTGATCTGTTCTTTTATTATTTTATTCAAAGGTTAGCGTTTATCGAGAGCACTCGTTGAAAGAACTTGTTTAGCAAATATCTAAATATTTTACAGATTTCTTTAGTCTGGTTAAATAGCTAAAGACAAAGCATTGATGCAACTTGTGCAAAAATTACGCTAATGATTAGGCTCTCCAAAAGTGTCTCTTAAAGTGTTCAAGTTATTACGATTATTAGATGTTTGAAATTATTAAAGATTGCATTAATTGTAATGAGTTTCAATTATATTCTATAATTAGCTAATTTTTATATAGAATTTGCATACCATTAATGCAACGGAAAACGTAAATTATATAGGAATATTAATAATTGACAGTTTATATCGAATTATGCAGCGCTGCCGGCTTAGACGATATCGTTTATTTTAAGCTTGTGGTGACACCTCAGGATGAGTCAAACAACTGCTTAGTAAATGGCTTCGAAAATAAGTTAAGTGAGCTTTTATGTAAACGAGTTTTCGTACAAATCCAAGGTGAGTCACTTCATTGTTTTTTTAATAGAAACAGATGGAGTTCAAGCATTTCACTAGAAAATAATTAGAGATGCTCAATTTTTTTATAAATTGCTATGGTTCAACAGGTTATTAAAATCCAATACAATAAAGTTTAGACTTTTTCAGTATTCAGTCTTGAGTATTTAATTAGTTTAAAACGGAAGTGTTACTTTTTGTAAGTTTTGAGATCTTAAAAATTATCCTCGATGTTGAATTGACCAGAAAATCTTGGCAATCTAAGGCAAAACAAATGTTATGCCTTAAAAATTTTTTAAGGTTTTAAAAAATAATATATAAACAGCTTTCGTCTTTAATCCACAGAATTTAAGTTTGAAGCGAACAATACAAAAACGATACATTTTTTAATTGTTTTTAATATCTTGTCCTTTTTTCAGTGCACTGACACACGCACAAACTTCCCTGCAGGACCAAAAGTAACTAGTCCGAAAAGTAAAGTAACTTTAATGTAGTTATTCACGGAGTTACTTTCATTTAGTTGAAAAGTCATCGAAAAATAGTAAGTTGAGCGGCCACGAACCAGAATTTCAGGGTTGTAGAAACGAGCAAAGCAAAAGTCTCAGCGTTGCATCAATTTGTTTCTCCGTGAACAGGGCTGTGATTTACTTGAAAAAAAGACACGATAGCATCGGAAGTGTAGAGGTAGATTTCCTTTTTATACAGAATAAATGGACAAAAATGTTTCGGAAATTTTTGTATAGCGCCTATTTCACATTTCACACTAAATTTTGAGTCGACCTTTAAATATTTTTTGGTATGGCTAAATATTTTCTATTTTCACTAGAAGCTAGTTTATAAAAAAAAACATTTAAAATGTAGTCATTTTACTCCTCACCAGTAAGTAGAATGAAAGTAACCAGATATAAGCTAATTTTCTTTTGAAATGGTTTAAAAAGGACCATATATAAACTAGTCAATCTGTCATATCGTAGGTAATGCGTACTGGTGATTTTAAGGCCATTTCATAGAGGAAATCACTAGTTATTTTCTAAGAAAATAGTTGACTATTCAACCACTTGTGGTTTGTTTTGAAAGTAGTTTGTAATCAACTTAAAGTTGGGTGAAAGTCCTGCAGGGTTTCTATCGCTATGCAATTAGGTGGGTCGATTTAATGAAATCTATTTTTTTTCTTTGCTTTAACATATTAGACTTAATTAAGCCGATATCCCAGGCAGCTAGTTCTAATGTTAATTATAAATTTAATTATAAAAAATAAAAATTAATAATAATAATAATAATAATAATAATAATAAAATCAAAATTTTTTTCATTAGAGGACAAAACACATTTTTTGATTTTTTATTTTTCTTTGAAATGGAGTGTACCACACCACCACACAAATTTTGCAGTTGAGCCCAAAACATCATTAATTTCAAAAACTGATACCAAAAATTAAATTCTCGGCTCAAGACCTTTATCATACAAATTTTTAACAAAATCGGTTGGACAAAACATAAGTTACACTACATTACAATAAGGAAACTGCATTTTAACTATCGACAATATAACTTTAATATACTTATAATTTGACTTTAATAAACTTATAATACATTAAACAGTGGGTTGCCAAACTAATAGGGACAACCTTTAAAATGTGATTTTATCGTTAAATTAATTAATCAACCTTTCATTTAGTTTAAATGAATTTTCTTTATAAATTCACAATATTGCATTAGTATATGAAATTAAATTTATTGATAGATTTTAAGCGACACTCTTTAATCAGAAAGAGATTTTGGTATACATTTTTCACATAAATTATTTTTGCAGCTTGACCATTCTGTAAAATTTTTTAAAACATTTTGAAGAAAATGAACTTCGTCAAAAAAAAAACGGCAGTTAGTGTTGTTTTATTTAAAACAGAAAATGTAAAAAATTCTTGTTAAACTTTAATAACTTTTGATAATAAATGTCATTTTAACAGTCTTCATATGCTTGTTAAAATCGCAATTTTGAGTTTTTATTATTTTAAAATCAAAACGAACTTTTGAGCCCTTTTTGGATTAAATAATATAAATAAATTCACATTTTAAAGGTTCTCCCTATTAATTTGGCAACCCACTGTATACATTTGTAGTATAAGCTATTTACTAATTCAAAAGGGAAGATAACTACTGAATGTATGTGTGTCTTTGACATGGTTGTTGTGTTCACGAAGTTATATTTTAATCTTTTGGGAAATATTTTTGTAGACTATTTTAATCTGTTTTAATAATTTTGTATGTCTTTTATGACTCTTTTCGAAAAATGCTATAAAAATTTACTATAAAAATTTACTATACTGCTATAAAAAAACGTCAACGTAGAGGGTTTACCCTAGAACGCTACACTATCCAAATATGGCATTAGCCCTACAATAGGGTTACGTCCCAGTATATCAACTCGATACTCTTAATGAAGATTTTTGATTGCATCCATACAATTTAATAGTATATTGCTAAATGAAAAGAGTAAAATGTAGTCTGGAACAAATGGGACTTTATAAAAAAAAAATATTTATTGATAATTTTTCAGCAATTACTAAAAACATTATTTTTTTACTACATTTTCGAAAATTTATATTGATGATAATGCACACTATAAATACAATTTTTTTTATATATGGGATTTTATATGTACATAGGGTGTCCCAAAAAAACTAACATAGTGTTTGATTTCAGCGGCTTTTCCACTTCCATTTGACCTTAGAAACACCCTCTGGGAAGCGCTCTCAAATGGTAAAGGTTTTGAGGTCGCGAGTTCATTTTCTAATTTGCCCATACGATTTGTATGGGGAAAAATTAGTTCTGCTGGTAAAATGAATTTAGAGCCATTATATTTTAAGCAAAATGGTGAAACAAGAAAAATTTGTTCCCTCAAATTTTGTCTGTTATGACATATCCCAATCTGGACATGCCAAGATGATCAGAGTTCGTTTTTCACTTTGCGTATTGTACCAGATTTTCGAGATTTTGCACGATGTCGTATGTTTCCATCTACGCCTCACCGCTTGTATGGCTCTTTTTTTGAGGCTTCTGTACAGTTCATGTAGCGGAGTAGGTACATAATCTACGAATTCTGATACCAGCCCAGCACCCTCCTTCGCCAGACCGTCTGGCATCTCGTTTCCCTCAAAGCCCTGGTGTCTAGGCACTCTGTAGATGCGCACTCTCTTCGAAGCGCATAGTGCATCTAGTGCATCTTTACCAGCCTGGACGTGTTTGGACTTGACGGTAGCCCATGGATTTGATCGTCGCTTGGCTGTTGACGAAAATGTTGATACAAGAGGTGATACAAGATCTGGTGGTGTCTTTATTGAACGTAATCCGCTCAGGATTGCCAAAGTTGATACATTGTTTATGATACTTATGATACTTATTATCAAAAAATAAGTTTTCGTTCTCGCACGTTCTCCCTGCAGTGTAATTAAATGAACGTAAAAGTAAATTTAATTTGTACATTTGTCAGTTTCACAATTTTGTTAGCTGTGTGTAAGTATCGCAAAGTGGTTTTAAAAAATGTTCTCCTCAAATTCTAGCGGTGAATGCATCTGAGATGTCTAGAAAAGCACCAAGTGCGTAGTTTTTGTAGTGGAGTGCTTTATCTATGGGTACTACTGGGCCATAGTCCTTGGGATACAGATGGCTGCTCTTACCTGCTTTCAGTAAGTTTCAGTGTTGGCATTTGACAAGGTTTTTTAGGTTTGCGACGGTCACATGTCGTATAGTGTCGTAAAAGTCGGAAATGTCTCAAAACTCACAAATGTCGCAAACTCGATTCAACTAGATTTTCCCAAACAAAAAAACTATCGATAGCACTTTATATTGATGTTGACACTTTTGTAATTTGTCGTATGCGACATATTTGGAATTTTGGGAAAACGCATTTTAAGTTTAAAATGCCGTTTGTCTCATCTTAAATATTTTATTAATAGCTGCGTTCCATTCGCTTCAAAATAATTCAGATTATTTTTTTTTTACATGCAAAGCAAAAACAAAAATAATAATCCTATAACAAATAGGATTATTTTTGCTATCCATATAAAATTGTGATATAGCCTTTTAAAAATTTTAAACACAGGTGTCTCACCTGTATATTTTTATGAGCTGTCATTTCATTTTTGAATTATTTGTTTGTTTGATACAATGACTATTAGGTAGCCATGACAGCTACCTATTTTCTCACGAGCTTCGACCATCGAATGTTAAACAAAAGGCAACAAAACAAACCGCGTTTGGCACATACATTGGACGCATTCAATATCAATAATTTATCAATTAATAAAAAGTTACAGTATTTTTAAAATTTCAGACTTTGTCGTATATGTCTTATATACGAAAGTATACGACAAGCAAGCATAAACCTAAAAGTGACTCAAGGCATACATCACAATAAACAAATAAAAGGAAGCTAATTTTGTTTATTAATAATTGCATTCTAACTGAAAACAGTCCAAAATTCGTATACGACAGATAAGTATTCAAGCGACGATATGAAAATTTTAGTAATAAAAATATTCTCAGTTTGAATTCGTTCTTGTCGCAAAATGTCAAAACTGCTTTAGGTATATGCGTTAATGTCGCATATGTCACGCGACATTTGTGACATGCCAACACTGGTAAGAATACAACTGTCGCTGTCCCCCAAGCTACGTTATATATGGAACGACTCGTGCTTCGGTCGATTGCAATATGGCAGGAAATATACCGTCTGGTCCTGGAGATTTATATCCCGAGAATGAGTTTATAGTCCATAGGATTTTGTTCGAAGTTTTTAAGTAGTGTGGAACCTGTAGCGGGTTTGTTCTGGGCATTTGTCTGATCTTACGCTTCATTCGTGTGGGTTTACAAGAGGAGTGATAAGCTTTCAGAAGATAGAGCGAGAGAATCTTCAGAGACCTCTCAGTGCGCTCTTCTGTGTTAATTTTTATGGAATTGTACATTGCCAAATGAAAAAATATAAAATGTTGTCTACAAAAAATGCGATTTAATGAAAAAAATAATATATTTTTTGGAATTTTTTTTAATATCAAAAATATTTCTTGTTTTTTTCTACTACATTTTTCTAAAAATTGCATCGTTGACTATTGAAAAAATTGTTATAAATTTCGAAATGCATCAAAAATTTTCCAGACTATGATTTCGTGGTATTTTCAGGAAGTTCAACGCAGAACTCAAATAAAACGTGGGATGACATATAGAAGGCACTAATGATTTTTTTAAAAGTACCAACCATTAAACAATACGTGTTTTGTATAATGATAATCTGATTGTAAATTTTAAAAATAATTAAAGTAGAACTGCTTAGCCCATTATAAATTGTGAAGTTAACGTCAGATTGGGATGATATTTTAACAGAAGCATTACTTGAAGGTTAGTACTTCCTACAAATCATATGGATTTCAATAATAGTGCCATCTATATGAGCCTACAAGCTTAGTGAATAATTTTAAACAAAATACTGAGGTTACGCGAATACCAACGCTCTGTAAAATATGTACTGTCTCATTTCTAAAATAGAAATCATCAATCTTCTCTAGTGAGTAAATGGAAGAAATACTCAGGAATGCCATACTACAGTCGAAACCGGGGGTCGAAAATACTTTTTGTGGTTTGTTTTTTGGAACTCCATTGTAGCATCCTAGGGTCAACGTCGTAGATATGGGGGTTCAGGGGTTCAAACCCCCCTTAGCAATGAAACATTTTTTATATATTAAATAAAAGCACAGATATTCCAAATTATTTAATTACCGTAACATGAAGATAAATAGAAAATTGTTCAATGTACATACTTAGTTTCTTTAGCAGACATTAAAGTTAAATATAATACAATATGGTTTTCTTAATTGTTTTCCTATGTATTGTTACTTACGTACTAGCGTTTGCAGAACGTATACAACGTATTGAGCAAAATTATTCCAAGCCAGTCTGTGAAATTCAAATAATGATAAGCAATGCTTCCTTGTTCGTTAAATTACACTGTAGGTAAATTTTCAACTTTTGAGAAGACTTTTGAGAATTTTTGAAAAAACGCTGAGATACGTAAACTTAATTTTCGGTCATAGAATTTAGTGGCATATTCAGTTTTCAAATCAGATCAAATTCTCGAGTTATTAAGATTTTGGTTATTTGGCCATGATTTGACCTTCTTTTAAAAATTTTTTTTATAGTATTTTAACAATTACTTTTTAGTATATTTTCGAAAATACCTCCAACGTAAAAAATCAAGTTAGCCTTGTGTTATCTATGATTTTTCAAAGACTAAGCACTTTTGCATTTCTCTCCATTTTGACCAAATTTGAATGTTAAACGTAAATTTTATAAAAAGTTTTAAAATTTTTTTAACTTAAATTAATTTTTTTATAAGTTGATTAAATTTTGAAAGTTTAAGCAAAATTGGAGGTGGTCAAAATTTTTGTTCTCCAAAAATAAGGAAAATATAACTAAAAATGGGTCTCAAAGTGACTAAATTTCAGTCGCAAAAAACTGGAGATTTTGATCTGATTGAGAGAAACTGAGTATGCACTAAATTCTACGACCAAAAAATAAGTTTACGTTCTCGGCATCTTCGTGTGTCTTTTTGACGTAACTACAGTGTTACTAAGTGAACGTATAAGTGAATTTTATTTGTACATTTCTCAGTTTCACAATTTTTTTAAGCTGTGTGTGAGAATCGCAAAGTGGTTTTAAAAAAATCTTCTCCTCAAATTCTAGCGGTGACATTTCGTCTCAAGCACACCAATTAATGCACACAAATTGATTAAGTATGCAATTACGAGTCCGGAATTTTTAGTTGCAACTTATTTAATACATAAAATATATATAAATTTACGTCAGCTTTGAATATACTGTTGCAAGAAATCGATAAAGATGTAAAAGAAAGATGTTATGGTTTAGCGCTATAAGGATATTCATAAGGATATTTCCATGAACGAGGAAACTGTCATCGATAAATTGGCTTCACGTTCCAAAAAAATTAATGAACTAACTGTGTAAGTATCTACAACTATGTATATTAAGGCGCCTAATGCTCCATACAAAAGAATAAAGTCGATCGAATCTTTCCTTCAAAATAAACCTGGGCTTATGTTATGATGATTCCCCAAATATTTCGACTCTACAGGTAGCCATTCGTAAGCTGGAATGGTTTGAAATAACCTCGATTTTTTGTGTAAAAATATTGGCTGGCGGAAAAAATTATAAGAAAGAAATTATAGGCGGGAAAAATCTCTTCCAATCTGCATCAAAAAATTTTTGATATTTATTTTATTTCCATACAAAAACTTTAAAAATTTAAATTACTTCATAACTTTTTTTTTTAATTTCTTATAATAGCTTTTCAGTAGGTGTTTATTTTATAGTTAATATTATAGTTTTAATTTTTTTCAGTTACAGCAATTCTGAATAATGTCCTCACTATATATCATTAGAAATAATTAAGTTTTTTGAACTTTAGTGAAAATAACTTAAAAAAAAATATATCATAAAAGTGCACGAAAAACATCATTATGTTCAATTCGAATGCAAAAATTTTAAATTTTTATATGCAGATTGGGAGAACTTTTTCAAAAATATTATCTCAGATCATTTTACTTTTTCTAACTTACACACCAGCCAATATTTTCACAAAAAACTCAATTTTTAGAGGTTATTTCAAACCATTGCAGCTCAAGGATGGCTATTGCTAGAATCAAAATATTTAGGGAATCATCATAGCATAAGCCAAGGATTATTTTGAGAAACTGCCCCGAACAACTTTTTTTCGTGAGGCGCCTTAACCCTCTAACCGGTAGATCCGCCAAAAGGCGGGGTTAATATAAACCGCCAAAAAACATATTAAATAAAAAAATTTGCCCCCAATTTTTACTTCCCCGTTTCGTTGAATATTTGCATAGTGTGGCAATATTGGTTTTATTGTTGTGAGTGACAGCTGTTAATTGCTGTGCTTATCAGAGTGCAAAGTTTGTTAACAATTTGCAAAAAAAATTATTTGTGCAGAAAGTGAATTTTCGAAAAATAAAAAAATTAGTTTGAAGTGTTCTGATCTTTGACAAAAAATTATCTGTAAGTACATTTATTATTGTAGAATGTAATGAAATAATACAAATTTGCATTCCGGAAAAGCTAAGGCTTCCAGGACCCAAAAACTCCACTATGTCTAAAGGCGGACTTGCCTGTTGCGGGGTAATTTTTTCCGTTTGCTCATTTTTGTGTTTTGTCACTCTATATCGTTTTTATTGCATGAACTATCATGATTTAACTACAAAGTTATTTATTTCATATCAGGTTTGTCTATTAGAAGTGAAGAAAATGTATTCGCGTAATCAGAATCGCAGCAGTTTGTCGCGGATGACCGAAGAAGAGATCGTTAGGATTATGGAATCTGTGGAAGATGAAGACAATGATTCTGAATATGAGTTCAGCGAAGGAGAAAGTGAAGATGACGAGTTTTTGATATGCGATGATGACCTTGCACATATGAGTAACTATATTGAGCAATTGGAAAATGCATCCAGCAGCGACTTCTTCTCAAGTAGTGAGCCATAAATACCTTTTATGCTACCTTTTAAATAATTATAATTTCTTTCCTTTTGGCAGCGGCGCTAACTTGCTCCAGCAAAGCATCAACCAGCACACCACTGCCATCTACGAATAAACCAAAACGGCCAAAGCGTAATCCTTCTCCATTGCCAGAACTTGACGAAAGCTTACCGTGCTTTTCACCAACTGCAGGCGGATTCACTGGTACTGCTACAGATATAAATCCACAATCTTCTGAATTTAAAAACATTTTATGGAAGAAGAAGCATTTGAAGCTACATCGCAATGAAATTGTTTTTTGCGGTGATACAAGTTTACCCGAGCGCTTCGAGGAATTGAAAACACCATAAAATCGCCAAAGAAAGCAATTTGTATGCTCATCAGCAGAATATTGAAAGCAGTGCGAATAGAAGTATGTTGGCATATTGCTATACATGTCTGTCTTTCGGTACCCAAATACGGAAAGCTACTGGTCACAACACGCATTCGAAGCCATCAGAGCAATCATGCCATCGAAGCAATTTTTTCAGATTCGCAAGTTCCTTCATTTTAACGACAGCTCTTTGATGAAAAAACAAGGTGAAGAAGGCTACGACCAGCTTTATAAAGTGAGACCTATTATTGAACATTTCAACGATCGTTTCGACTCAGTTCCGAAGACACCACGATTGTGCATCGACGAGCAAATGTGCTCAACAAAAATGATAACTGCTTTGCGCCAATATATGCCGGATAAGCCACATAAATATGGAATCAAATTGTTTGTTCTATGTGACTCCTTCGGATATTCATACAGGTTTGAAGTCTATAAGGGTGCAGGTGACAATAATGTGGTAGAAAATGCACTAAATTTAGGTGCGACATCTAATGTCGTTGTACGTTTATCGCAGACCATTCCAAATTTTAAAAACCACATTTTATATTTCGATAATTTTGACACTTCTCTACCACTATTGGTGTATTTGCGGAGCAGAGGTATTTATTCGCGCTAATCGCATACCGCATTGTAAATTGTCTCTTGACAAAGATGCAAACAAAAAAGAAAAAAGGCTATTCTGAAGAGTTTGTAGGAAGAGCATACGGAATAGAAATATCAACCGTATTGTGGAAAGATACGAAGTGTGTGCGCTTAGCTTCGACTTATGCAGGTGTTAGGCCATTTATTACTGCTACTGCTGATATTCAACCAATTAAAGCAACTAGATATGATATAAAGAACAAAAATTACGTTGAAATCGACTGCCCAAACATAATCAAGGAGTACAACTGCCACATGGGAGGCGTCAACCTCATGGATGGTTTGTTAGGTCGCTATCATATTCGAATGAAAACAAAGAAGTGGACCTTGCGTCTTTTCTATCACTTCATAGATATGGCCGCGGTAAACGCGTACCTACTTTACCGTCGCATTCATTCCAGAGATCCTTCGTGTTTATAGCTTCCTGATTTTCGTGCAGAAGTCGCTGACGTGCTGTGCAACATTCAAAAAAGCAGCAAAAACCCACTTGGACGACCCTCTACCGCCTGCTCAAATTACTCGGATCCAAAAATGAGAAAAACTTACGCACCTCCAGCTGATAAGGTACGATGGCATTAGTCATATTCCTGATCATTTAGATCGAACCGGAAAGCGGATGTGTAAAATGCCTGGTTGTAAAGCAGAAACGCAACTGTTTTGCACCAAATGCAACCTCAATTTATGTTTGTCGGCAAACAAAAAATGTTTTCAGCTTTTTCATACTCAATAATCTCGATAAGATTTCTTATTTGCAACAACTGTAATAATTTTGTGCCTTTGTTTCAATAATAAAAATATATATAAAAAAAATTCGTGCACTATTTTAAATACGACATACCAGGCAAGTCCGCCTAAAGGCGGGGTACATAAATTTACCTCTAGGGGGAAACCCTTTGATTTTTTTGAACTTTTGACTTCAAATTCGTTTTTTTCGACCTCAAATTAGCCTATATGAATTTTTCCATTGAAAACAAAAATTGGCCGGTTAGAGGGTTAATGTATACACATGTTTTTCTTTTTAAAATGTCTGTTTTCGTTATATTACTTAAATAAATACTTGTCGTCGTGCTCCAGCAATCCCCCCGTCCCCCCATCACCCATCAGAATCTACAGCTTTGTAAACAGCTCAAATCTACAGCTTTGTAAACAGCTCAAATTAGTTCAAATAGAAATTGAGTAGGGAAATTAACCCCTTGGTATCACAATGGGCCTCATTGGCTTAAGTATGTCTCTGAAAAGTGACAGCCACTTTAACCTAACCCTAACCCCCCTCTTATGAAATACCTATCTACGGCGTTGCCTATTGTTCGAGGAAAATTTCAAAATAGGTATGTGAATACAACAACTATTTCAAAAGCTATGTAAAGCAATATCCTTGCTTTTTATAATAGCTATAAATAAATGCTAAATTGAGAAAAGTAAAAATTAAAATTTTTTCACTTTTGATGTGCTGTTACTTTGTTTGCGACCGATCGATTTTGTTAAAAATCTGCATGATCAGGTTTTTTAACTAGAAAATTTTGTTTTTTGAATCATTTTTCGAAAAAATTACAAACGATTATTTTTACTCTAGTACAAAGTTTTGGAAGACTGACAAATAAAAAATCAAAAGAGTGGCCAGATTATATTTTATTTAACAGAGAAAAGAAAACACCATCGGAGTAGTTTTTTGACCTCTAATAAAAAGCCATGTAAAAACTTAATCGCATCGAGCCAGCATATTGCCTGTGTATATTCTTTAAAAAAAACATATGCTTATTTGTATCCATTTGAAAAGAATTAATTATATTGTTGTATAATTAAAAAAATTTTTATGAAGAGGAGAGTAACTCAGGCGCTTTTATATGTGGACCTTTTTTAACTTCACCAAATTAGCCCATCCTAATGAACAACATAAGTAAAAAAATTTAGAACAAATTGGATAATCGATAAAAAAGACAATATGAAGAAAAAACTTACAAAAGATGGAAACACATTTTATTAAAAATTTTTATCCTGTTATTATATAAATAAACGACTTTGAAGCATACCGGATCTAGTGTTAAGCAATTTTAGCTATCTTATCATCTGCAAGTAAGAAGTACAACTTGTTAAAAAAACACATAACTTAATTACAAAAAAGTGTTTATCCAAAAATGCCAATGAAAATTTTTTTAAGTTATACGAAATTTTATTACAAAAAAACTAAAATTCATTCATAAAACAAGGCACATTAACAACTTTTTTGCCTCTTACTAGATTGGCTTGAAAATATTTGCATAAAAGTAAAATTTAAAAACTAGCTCAATAGATTTTATTACAAAATATTGATATTTAAATTAATGAATGAATGTAAAGAAGCAATATCTAAAATGCAAATAAATTGTAAGCAAACCTGTATCATTTTGAGACTAAATGTTGTCTGATATAGTGGCTAAATACATTTATCAAAAGTTTCAGGAAGTTGTTAATACATAAATACATACAAACTTACTATCGAAAGACAATTAATTATGTTTCTTTAAACTAAAAGTATTTCAATTCGATCAGTGTAGCAAAGCAAATGCTGCAAAGTTAAGTTTTTTTAATTTTTTTTTATGGTGAAACTGAATATAAACTGAAATTTTTGAATAATGTTTGACAATAAATTTTCATGTGCTTTAAACAAAAAAAAAAAAAACCTGCATATTCTAACTCATCAATTTATTGAGAATAAGTTTTATTATTCCCAATCAACTTTATTGTAATCATCAACTCTTTTTAAGTTTGTTAAAACAGTTTTGTAAAATTTTTAAGAATTTGTTTTTGTAGCCTATTTTAAAATATCAATTTCACCAACTTGCTGTACATTCCTTAAGCAATAAACAATTTAATAAGCTTTAATGTCAATCTTAAGCTTTTTTTCAAAATTTCTTAAATAAATCGAAATAACACTCTTGCGAAGAAAAAATGTTTTAATTGCATTAAGTTGTTTTAATTACAATTTATTGCTTCATCAAGTTGCTGCTTTCTTAATTAACATTGTTACTTTTTTCAGGCATATCCACATAAACACCTCCGACATTTCTTTTAAAATTCTGACACCTAGCTATCTGTCTCCTATTTGTTTGGTGAAAATCAGCATATGTAAGTTTGTTTTTATCGTTAGCATCTAGGAAGCCACAGTTGCAGCAGGTTTTCACTCATGTTCGGCGCAACAAAGTTGTGACGCCAACAAATTTTTGACAAAATAGCCATTAATGACAGCCTCAACACAAAAAAAAAAGTTACCATTATATTGGATACGTTATTGTTGTGGTATTTATTGTATCTTGATATTAATTTTAATTTTCCAAAGTTCTGAAATGGCCTTTCTTTAACGACAAAGACCATTTAAATGCCTTTTAACTTGACACTTTGTTTTGTCTTCTTTTTTATTTTTTATTTTGGTATTTTTCATTTAATTGTTGCATCTTAATGGACAACGTTACCAGCTGCTGTGCTGCACCAGAAGCCAGTCAGCTAACAGATGTTAGTGTTTTTGTAGGAAATATTTTATTTTTAAACGCATTTTTACCTCTAAATTTTACTTTAATTGCTTTTTTTATACAATGTCGTTCAGGCTTATTTGTAAATTTTTTAGGCTGACGATTCTCAAACTCAATAAAAAACATATATTTTATAAAGTATCTCAAGAAAGACTACAACATAACCTATGAGCTACATAAATTAACAACTTAATAAATGTTTGTTGAGGCATAAAAAGTGTTTTGTTCATTTTTTATTAGGTGCAATTCTAATAACCAAAGGAGAAAAACTTATCTATATCAAACTTATTCAAATAAAAGTAGGAGAAAGCTTCTATTGTTTTAGAAAAGCTAATTAATGAATAAACCTAGAGTTGATTTAATATGAGACCGACCTAAAACTTAAGTTAGTTTTATGACTTTAAGTAATACAAGCAATTCAGCTCATATATCTGACGCTTATAACTTCATATCATGCTATCAAGTCTGATCTCCATAGAAAAAGAGACATTTTTTTATGCTGTAGTGCACTCATTAAGTGTTTTATAATTTAAAAAAGCATTTAAAATAAAGTGTTTTCATTACCATGAACTTTATAGAAGATGTAGGTATGGTAGAGGACATTGTAACTACATACTTGGCTTTTCAGATTCACTCTTAAAATCTAGATTTGGGACCAAAACACCTTAAGTTGGTATGGTTAAACATTAGCTCGAGTCGGTCTCCATAAAAAAAGTGTTTAATAAACTCGGTCTAAAATATTTGTTGGCTGATTGTAGTACCCTCCACGAAAGGATTTTGCGATATGTTAACCTTTAGACCAAAGTAGAAAATCAATCTTATTTTAGTTAAATACACTTTAATGTCTACTGGAGCTATCAAAGAGGAGCCGTTATTCGGATCATTACTTTGGATAAAAACCAACTTGGGTAGAAATTTTTAAAGAATCCGTATTCCCCTGCCCGCTGCCCACTTCCGTAAGGAAAATGCCAATAAAATGCAATAAAGCATCTAACTAAAAGGTGGTTTTCGGACAATCGTATTGATATTAGTGTTGTGCGATCCTCGGGAACCAAAACTAGCGAAGAGAAATGGGAAAAAATTAAATCCGCTTGGTACGCTATACCTAAATGTACTTGTAAGGCATTAGTTGAGTAAATGGCAAAAAGATATCAATCTATTTAAGCTAATACACTCAGAAAAAAAACCAACAGTGAAACTGTTAAATCCCATCCAACAGATGAGTTTTTCAAATTAACAGTCCGGACTGTTGATAAAATAACTCTTTTACTCAATTCTCATTTGAATTTTCAATTGTCCTGCACTAGGATGGCTGATATCAATACATATTCACATAAAAGAAAAGAAAATTTAGTTAGGAATTGAGTAAAATAGTTATTTTATTGGCAGTCCAGGCTGTTAATTTGAAAAAACTCATCTGTTGGATGGGATTTAACAGTTTTCACTGTTAATCGCTCTGTTTTTTCTCTGAGTGTAAGGCACTTACAATGAATTACTAATAATAGTTAAAACTTTACTTACTTTTAAATACTAGTGGTATTCAATGAGCACCGTATTGGCGAATACTCGAGACAACAGTGCTCGAAAATCGAGATACACTTTAAAATTCTCTCATGACATCACTCTAAAGTAGCCACAGAATGCCATGCTGCATTAAGCGAAATGTCAAACTTTTTTAACATTAGCTCAAAATGGGTACTAGGGCTTTAATCCCGAATGATTTTGTCGAATTCCGGGATGTCGGGATTAGAAATTCGTGATCCCGGGATTTTTCAGCATCCCGAAATGTAAACATTTTAAAATAATGATTTTTAGCTGTACTAAAAACAGGGACAGTTATTAACACTTTCTATTAATTTCTGCGATTTGGCATGAAAAATTCAATATTACTTTTTACGTTTTTAAATATAAATCCAAACGTTATCGTTATTCATACTTAAAATATTCAAAACCACTCAAAAGTTTATAAGATGATTAAAAGGCACTAAGACGAAATCATAATTTCTAATACAGACAATGACTACAAAACAGTTATAATGATCAAAGAATATAAGGGGGGGGGGGGGGGGGGGGAAAAAGCAACTATAATTGGAAGATAAAGTCTAATTCTAAAATCGCATTTTGTATTTTAAGGAGAAACACTTGTACATTTGTGATTGGAAAAATATCTGATTAAACCAGATCGAAAAAAAAATTGAATTAGAAAAAAAAACAACAGTGGTCTGGTAGTATTTTTATATTTTTACTTTGAGTACAATTTGTCAATTTTTTTTTTTATTTTTTCTAACATTAACACAGCTCAAAATGAACCCAAGTATTTAGAGATTTTGACTCTTAATTCATGTAGAGGATATAAAAAAATATACGTATATTTTAATAAAAATCATAACCTGTACGATCCTTAAGTAAAGATATTTGCTAAATTTTTAAATTTTTTAGTTATAATTTTAATAAGTTAATTTAATAAAATAGTTCCGATATCTAATATTAGAATACACAGGGCAACACGAAAAAAAATAACCATATACGGACACCACTACGTGATAAAAGACCAAAAAAAAAGACCCCTGTCTCCCAGTTTTGCCCAAAGTCCTCCAGGTTTTTTTATGGGTCCCCAAAGATGTGGGGCCTCGGTGTCATTTTTGCAAAAAAATTATCATTTTCTCAAGCTCATAACTTGCAAACCATTCGGAATTTTGATTTACTCTCTGAGACAAAGTTGTAGCTCTTAAGAGCAAAAGAACAAAAATTGTGAACATATAAAATAAAAAAATATTCATCTTCAAGGTCAAAATTGCAAAAAACTTTAAAAAATTAGCGAAAAATGGCCCAAAAAGCGTTTTTTTATTTTCCGCTTTTACGAACAAATTTACTTTATGAAAAATGCGCCAATTTTTTTGGCCTGGTAGGGCTTACAGCGCTGAACAAATCTAAATGTTTGATAGTTTGATAGTAGCAGTGCACTAGTGCGCGCTTGCATGGTGTATCACAAAGATTTCTGATGAAGCCTTTAGCAGGGCAGAAATAGCAATAAAATCAGCTAGTGATTTTTTTTCTATTCATATTGAAATACATTGTTGTTGTTGTTTCTTTGGAAAGATTAGTTAGAACAATTAATTGTTCCAACTTTGACCTAAAGCTCAAAAAACTATTTTAAACTATCAAACAACTAGAATTTGTATTTAAAATCAAGTATGATTTAAACTATCAAACATTTAAAATTTGTATTTAAATCATATTAAATCAACATAATTCAAATAAAGTTACTGAATGTAGTAAAAAATGAATTTTATATCATACTTTTGGATTGAGATCTTGCTTTATTTATATATTTTTTTGTTTAGATTTAAGGATTCAATGAACATTTTTTGTACTAAAAGATCATTTTTGTAATAATTTTTATTTATTTATTTTGATTTAAATTTCAAAATCAAAAAACATTGAGGGTTTTCACAAGCTGTCGTATTGTTGTATTGTCGTATTTTTTCACAACAGTTGTATAGTTTTTGTTGTTGCCTTCCACATAAAACTAGTTTACGACAATACAATCGCGTTTGGTATGTATACTGTTTGTCGTATTTCATCAGTGCTGTTCTTTCTTGTTACGAATTTGTTATTACCGTGCACATTTTATAAGTAACATCACTATCATAACAGTTTTTCTTTTTATTTTGCCAGGCAAATAGGTTTGTAGAAGAAATTGAAAGTTTTGACGGGGCTTTCTGATTCATACGAAGATCAAGTCTATACTTTTCACACAAAGCTCTTATTATTTCTTTCTTTTCGTTTTGTTTAGGCATTTAAAAAAATTCATTTTCTCCAGTCATTTGTCTGTTTCTTCAGTCAGCTGTATATATACGACATACAACAAAATAAACCCTTAGGGTATGTTCACAGTTGTTGTATTTTTTTATTGAAAAAGCAATACGACATACAACAATACGACAGCTTGTTAAAACCCTAATTGAAATAAAATTAAATGTTAGCTGAAAATAAAATATTGGACAAGCGAGACGGTTGTCATATTTATTGATACCTGTACAACAATTTTTTTCAGTGTTGAGAGCGAGACTCAACTACCACAATTACTGAAACTGTAATAATATTAGTGACCCCACCACTGCCCAGTAGATTGCAGCATCATTGACAAACTTTTCATGATGATTAATTGAAGGAAGTTTCTGCATGAGCTGCTGCATTTAAACAAAATTCATACAAAATATAATGCAAAGCAGCCTAAATTTTTCCACTCTATTACAACAACTTGAAGCAATTATAGAAACTTGAAGATATTCATGATTGTTGTGATTCGCCAAAATGTTCAGAGGCTAAGCTGCAACAACAAAGCGTTTTCACTTCTTCGACGTTTCGGTATAACATTCCTTCATGAATTTTAATACACGTTTCGATTTTAATTCCTCGACGAATTTTCTTTATATTTCTGTCTACTTTTCTTTATCGAAACTTCCTCAATATTTCGATATTGGGTTCGTGCATGATAAATTCCGACGTTTCTGCATTGCGTCTTGCATGAATTTGAAACATTTATATGAAATTTTCGTCAATGAAATGTATGGCCAAATCAGCATGTTTCATCAAGGATCAAGAAAAATCGTACATGATTCATTTGATATTTCTTTTAGACTGGAACTACTGGGTGGTCTAAATAAACTCCATGTTGCTCTCTGTTTTTCTCTTTCTCTTTGTGCTCACACTCAGGGAATTAGTAGCTATACTAGAGTTATTATATACAGTGGCTCACAGCTTATTTTATGCAGTGCATACTTTAAAATTTAATGCTTTATAAAAACAAAACTAACAGGAATACAAAAGATAATATAGTGTCATTTAAAAGAGCAAAAAGTCTAGTTAAATAAAGGTTTTTCATTTAGTTGTTTAAAAAATAAGACAACAGAAAATACTGCTTAATTTCATCTCACAGCTTATTTTATGCAGTCACTTCTCTCTGTTACGGTACTCTAATGCTGCGCTGTCTAACGGTACTTTCGTTAGCTATGCCTTCGTTCTGTTTCTATAATTGCTTTTTGTTAGCTTTTTAGTCTGATTTTTTTGCTTCAAGTGTCTGCTTCTATGATTATTTAAAATAGGAGCGCGCACAACGCTACAACAACGAGAATTGGTTAAATACTATTTTAAAAATAGCAGCTCGCAGCGAAAAATGGCTGAAATAGTTAATATCAATTCCTCTACAGTGCAAAGGATCATCGAGCGCTTCGTCCATAAGAATCGATTGCACAATAAGAGCAAAGAAGCACCTAACAAAATTTTTAATGCAACTGACGAGCGGCATATTGTACGGAAGATAAAGGCTAACCCGAGACTCTCAGCTCCAAAAATGGCTTTTAAAGTTCAAACTGACCTGAGCAAACAGTGTAGTGCTAAAACTATTCGACGTGTCTTGCGCAAAAAGAACTTTCATGGCCGAGTAACACGAAACAAGCCATTTATTAGCCCCAAAAACATATTATGCAGACTCAACTACGACAAAGAACATATGCCCAAGGCCCCAGAGTACTGGACTTCAATTATTTTTGCAGATAAATCGAAGATCAATTTATTCGGTTCAGATGGTATGTGCTATATGTGCCGAAAACCGAATACCGAGGTCAACAAAAAAAACTTAAAACAAACCGTGAAACATGGCGGTGGCAGCGTCATGGTTTGGGCCTGAATGTCAGCTGCTGGTACTGGGAAGTTGCCGTTTATTGAAACAACAATTTACGAATTTAAGTACCTACAGATCCTGAAGAACAATTTGTTGCAGAGTGCGAAGGTCCTGGGTATAAAATTGAATTTCCGATTTTACCAGCATGACGATCAAAAGCACAAAGCGGGTATTGTGCAAACCAGGCTAATATACAAATGCCCACAATTGATGACGCCGCGAGCACAGTCGCCAGACCTTAATTTAATTGAAAATGTGTGGTCCTTGTTGGAAAATAACATCCGGAAACATCAAATTTCAAACAAAAACCTCCTGAAAGAGATATTGAAAACGAAGTAGGCGAATATTTCGCCACCTATCCCTCAAAAACTGGTCGCATCAATTCCAAACCACCTTAGATCTGTTGTGGACAACAAGACTATCATACCAAATATTAAAAATATCAGATATCATTAATCAATACGAAAAATTTATAAATAACAAGTGACTGCATAAAATAAGCTGTGACATGAAATTAAGCAGTATTTTCTTGTTTCTTAATTTTAAGCCAACTTAATATATATTTTTACAATAAATTAAGTTAATTTAGTAAACTTAACATCTTGTTCTTTTAAATGATACTATACTATTTTTCTATTCCTGTTAGTTTCGTTGTTATAAAGCCCTAAAATTGAAATATAAAGCCACTGTATGAAATGAAGTCACCTTAGCTGAAAGTTTATTGCAAGAACTTTATGAGAGCTCTCATTGAGCCCTAATTGAATCTGCAATAATCATATAAAAAAACATAAATTATGTTAAGCGTCTTTTGAAAATAAGATCTGTGGTAACAGTTTTGATACATTCAGTATTGTGGCTACTGCTACAAACTTTTAAATCTTGCGTGTAGAGAAACTCCAATATGGCTATTGTAGCCTCAATACGGTTTTCATGCTTTTACTGAAGATACTAAAACCACAATAGACAAATTTCTCCATTTTAGTTTTGGCTTTGCAGCGTGCTTGTTGGCGAATATTAAAAAAATTGTTTTTGAAGTTAATCGGTATTTACTTTGATTATCGCTTTACTTTGATAATAAATATTATGCCTATTGTATTGAAAAAGGCATGGACTATTTTACAATTCCATTGTCTAAAACTATTTGTAAGCATGTTTCAGATGCATGCTAATGGTTTGTCGTTTATAATATGGGATTTTTAAAGTTCCATAAAAAAAAAATTAAAAAAAATTGTTTGGAAAGTTCTATGAACAATTAAAATTTTATATTTATTTGATCAAAAAAGTAATATTTTTTGAAATGATTTGAAATAAAAATTTAAAAAATATTTTAAAATAACAATTTTATTAAGCATTGGTGATAACCTTAAAAGCGCAGAGATAAGTAGCTTAAATAGAAAAAATTCTGACAACCTCAACATAAGGATTTATGGCTATTAAAACCGAATTCCTCTCATCATTCCAAAAGGTGCTGTTATGACCCATCCACAATTCGGCTGTCAAAACGGAATTCCTCTCACCATCGCAAAAGGCGCTGTTATGACCCCTCCACAATTCCGCTGTCAAAACTGAATTCCTCTCACCATCGCAAAAGGCGCTGTTATGACCCCTCCACAATTCGGCTGTCAAAACCGAATTCCGCTCACCATCGCAAAAGGCTCTGTTATGACCACTCCACAATTCGGCTGTCAAAACCGAATTCCTCTCACCATTAAAAGTTCTTACAACTTTCTGTGAGGTTGTCAAAACTGGCAGAGCATCTCTTAAACAGGAATCTAACAGCCCTTATGGAAGTTGTCAGAGCCTCGCATATTAAATTTTTTGAGAACCGTAATATTACGGCTAGAAGAAGCGAAGTATTGATAGCATCGCCAGTTCTGTGAGTGCAGCTAGCACAGCGCAACAAAAAACAACTGATGAGTTTTGAGCAAGGCGAAAAGTGAGATACATATAAATGCAGATCGGCGATCCAAAACAAAACTCCAGAAAAAGATATTTTTTATTTCTTTGATATGTATTGTCTTAACCCACTAAGGACTAAGGATGCCACATGGCATCACTAATTCGGATGTCGCAAAACTAACCGTATCGCATAAAAATTAGTCAAAATCAAAATTATGTAAAAATTACCACATGTGTAAGAGATTGTCCCTTTTTTTTAGGTGTTTAGGAGATTGATAAAAAAACGACTACAGTGGCCTGCTAGTATTTTTATAATTTTACTTTGAGTAAAATTAGCTGACAAATTTTTTTTTATATTTTTTCTAACATTAACACAGTCCAAAATCAAACCAAGTATTTCGAGATTTTAGCTCTTGTATCTTTTACAGTTGTCGAGGAGATATGAGTTGGGTACAAAAATACCCAACCGTCGTTAATGTGCTCTAAATGGGCTCAAATTCATTTTGCAACGACTGCGCAGTTTGATATCAGGAATTTTCTATCAATAGCAGGTATAGTTGGTTAATCGGCTAAGAGAGCTTTTATATTTTTTTAATATATAAAATTTTTTACAAACGATAATAAAACAAATTTTCTGATTTTTGAACATAATCACTTTTGACATTGAAAATGTAGTACTGTACGTAAAAATTTCTTGACTCTCTATAAAAACAATTCATAGCTCTGTGTTTTTTTAAAGCAACAAACAAAAAATTAAACACTTAGCTGTTACCAATCCTAAGATATGATCAATTCTGCAGAAGCATTTTCATGGGTAAAAAAATACCCAACCACAGTTTATGGGTTAAGGAGATTCCTGCTAGTATTCATTATCATTAGCCTGCTAGTATTTTTATATTTTTACTTTGAGTGCAATTTGTTGACAAATTTAATTTTTTTATGTCTTGTCTAAAGAGGTGTTCACACGTCTGTCAAATGATTGAAGTATATCACGATTTTTTACTCTCTTTTACTCACTCTAAAATTTTTGATTTATTTCTGCTCATACATGATTTTTTGATAAAAGTACCGATGCAGGCATTTCTTACTCTTGTGCATACTTTTCTGTCTACTCTTCCTTTTTTGTCTTCAAAAAACTGCTTTTGTGTTCAAATAAGTACTTTTTTAGAAATAATTTGCTACTAAAAAACAGACAAGTAAAAAAACAACCCTTTGACTGATTGATGCAGGTCTGGAGCTCAATCAAAATTTTGACTGATTCGATAAAGAGTTTGAAGTTCATTTTCGCTCTCGCAGAGAGCTCATTTTTTTAACATAGGAAAGCAACAACAAATTTTGATTGATTCAATCATTTGACAGACGTGTGAACACCCAATAACATTAACGCAGTCTAAAATCAACCCAAATATTTAGAGATTTTGACTCTCAATTTTGGTAGAGGATATAAAAAAATATACGTATATTTTTTTTTTAGAAGTCGTACTCTGAGTAATTTTGAAAATAAGTTTTAAATTAACTCTAAATTTAGCTATTTACTTAATTAGGAATGTCTGCAAAATACATATTAAATGCATTTGACATTTTTGCTGTGTTCACAGTATTATAGTGATATTTTTTGAAAAATATTTGCACCCTTTTAATTGGTAATTTTTAACCCTTTTAAAAAGATGTTAATACCCTTAAAAAAAGTCGTACAGGATTAAGATATTTTATGAAAATCTTCCTTGAAAAATTTTACTGTAAGATTTTTTACAGCTTCTTTAATAAAAATAGTAAACTATGTTGACTTTATATGATTTAAATACAAATTCTAAATGTTTGATAGTTTAAATCATACTTGATTTTAAATACAAATTCTAGTTGTTTGACAGTTTAAAATCGTTTATCGAGCTTAAGGTCAAAGTTAGAACAATTAATTGTTCTAACGAATTTTTCCAAAGAAACAACAACAACAACAACAAAGTTTTTCAATATGAAAGGAAAAAAAACCACTAGCAATTGATTTTATTGTACAATTTCTGCGGTGCTAAACGCGTCATCAGAAATCTTTGTGATTGCCCGTGCAAGCGCGTTGACGCACTGCACCATCGGGGCGATGAGATTTTGAAGCTTCAATTTCTCATTTTTTTTCCTCAATTTCATAATGTCACATTCGTTGTTGTATTTCTGTTTTACTTTAGTTTCTATGCTTATGTTATTATATGTAGTCCAACAGCCTGCTGGAAGTCTGCACTAACAAAGCATGTTTACTGAAGTTGTTTTTAGAATTTTTGCTGATTTTGTTTTCAGCTGTTTCCGTTTGGTCGAGCTCTACCATTTGATTAAAGTTTTTTCTAAATGACCTCTATATTTATTATGTTGACTTTATATGATTTAAATACAAATTGTAAATGTTTGATAGTTTAAATCATACTTGATTTTAAATACAAATTCTAGTTGTTTGACAGTTTAAAATCGTTTATCGAGCTTAAGGTCAAAGTTAGAACAATTAATTGTTCTAACGAATTTTTCCAAAGAAACAACAACAACAACAACAAGAAACTTAAAAATAGTTTAGAAAAAACTTTAAAAATAGTAAACTTAATAAAAAAACTCCTTAAAACTGTGCCGTGAAAATTTCATTGGATGATTCATTGTGGACTTTTATGCAGGTGAGAAATTATGTGCATGAATTAATAGTAAACATAACAGTTTTCTTTATAAAAGAATATAGACAAATCTTGTTCAAAGAGACACATAGTAAAATTTTTTAAAGAACATTTTCATAGAATATTTTAACTCTCTAAGACTACGTTTTATAACATTTTTACAAATCCTTTTTCTTAAAAAGTCAATAAAGACGCATTAAAAGGTTGCTACAGGGATTTAGAGATTCTGCAAAAATATTTCTTAATAAATTGCACTATATGTCTGAGAACACGCAATAACTATGTCAAAGGCATATTTTTAGTAGTTGTCTTGCCTGCGATGTTAGTAAATGTTTTGTCTTTATTATCAAAATCTATTGAACGAAGTCTAAAGTTTTGGAAAAGATTGAAATTGTAAAACAGTGTAATTTAAAAGTTTAGCTTATTTTTAGTTCAACAAGTCCTATATAGCTAAAATCGTAAAAAGCTATATACAAACTATCCAAAATATAATTTTCTTTTGTTGTTTGTAATGGATGATTGAGTTTTTTGTATGAAAAGAATTAGCCAATCATACAGCCTAATTATGAATGATGTTTCTCGGGGAATTGGAAAAAGGATTTTTCATTTTTAAGATAACAGATATCACATTTTTTTACCCCCATGAATATTGACGGTTGATGAAAAACCTTGACATTAAAAATTTCCAAAATGTCTTTGAACTTTATTTTAAAAATGAAAACTCCCTTCTCCAATTCCCTGGGAAAAATCATTCAGAATTGGGCTGATAGTTATTCTCGTATATTCAATAGATCATTTTTATAGCTAGTCTTGAAGATATAGTTAAATTAAGTTTTCTCTGTTACGATTTTGTGAATTTGCTTATAAGCTAATTATATTAAAAAAATACGAATTTTTTTACAATATTTATGAATGAATACCTAAAAACATAACTGTTTTAATTATTATTAGTTCTGTTTGACTTTTTGTGAAATTCTAACCAGAAAAATTATAATTATTATATTTATTTTATATGATTTAAATACAAATTCTAAATGTTTGATAGTTTAAATCATACTTGATTGTAAAAACAAATTCTAGTTGTTTGATAGTTTATAATCGTTTATTGATGAATTTCATGTAAAAATCGAGATGCATTGAACCCGACCCCCTCAGATATCGATGAAATTTTGTTCTTAGCTAGATTTGATTAATACAAACAAACTCTCATTTTTAGAAATGACTGTTTTGCGATTTTTTGGGCGTGGCACAGTGGGAAAGTTTTCGAAAAAACGCGAAAATGGTCGAAAAGAGCTCCATTTAAACTACAATAACTCAGAATCGGCTGATCCGATTTCCATGATCTTGGTATCATTAAAAAGATATTTTAACAGCCTTTATGACACATGGGTTCTTTTTTAGTTTTTTTTATATAATTTTTTAAGTAGTGTCACTTCTAGTAATTGCCCTTATATTTTATATTTACAGGTAAAATATATAAACATTGTCCCAGGAAAATTATGAATATGTTTTAACCCCAATTTTTTAAGTATGTCACTTCTAGTAATACGTACCGAAAGTTTTCGAAATAATTCGAATAACAGCGAAAATATCAGGTCACATTCTTACACATTTACAAATAGTTCAACAATTATAACATTTTTTGAATGTTTACACTTATTAGATATTTTTATGCATCTGTACTTATTGTTTGAATTCATATTCACTCAAATGAAGGATAAACCTTTCTAAAAAAGTAATACACTGTAAAAAAACCCTTGATCTTTTTGGATTTTTCGTTAGTTAAAATTTTCTTTTTTTATAAATTTTTTACAGTGTAATTTTTTTTTAAACATGTCATAAAGCCTGTTAAAATATCTTTTTAATGATACCAAGATCATGGAAATCGGTTCAGCCGATTCTGAGTTATTGTAGTTTAAATGGTGCTCTTTTTGACCATTTTCGCGTTTTTTCGAAAACTTTCCCACTGTGCCACGCCTAAAAAATCGCAAAAACAGTCATTTCAAAAATGAGAGTTTGTTTGTATTGATCAAATTTAGCTATGAACAAAATTTCATCGATATCTGAGGTGGTCGGGTTCAAAATTTCAGTTTTATCTCGATTTTTAAATCAAATTCATCTATTGAGCTTTAGGTCAAAGTTACAACAATTAATTGTTCTAACGAATCTTTCCAAATAAACAACAACAACAACAACAACAAAAACGTTTTTCAATATGAAATGGAAAAAATCACTAGCTGATTTTATTGCAATTTCGGCCCTGCTAAAAGCTTCATCAGAAATCTTTGTGATACCCGTGCAAGCGCGCACTAGCGCACTGCACCACAGAGGCGATGAGATTTTAAGTGTCAATTTCTCAGTTTTTCTCCCATTTCATATTTTCACATTTGTTGTTGTATTTTTGCTTTACTCAAAACAAACCATATCAAATCAAATCATATAAAATCAACATAATATGTAACAAGGTCATTTAGAAAAATCTTATAATTATTATAATTTTCGACAAAAAACTAAAAAAAAACTGATCCCGAAGAGAGAAAGAGAATCATATTAAGAAGATTTTTTAATTGCTAACCATTTTTCCTATAACAAATAATATGCAAAGCTTACCACTTAACATAATTTTTTTTCGATCAACTGTTACCTTGTTTTTAAAAGTTATTTAAATTTTGGCTAACAAACATCACGAGTCATGTTTATCTGTTCAAATCTATAGAACATATTCAGCGCAACCGGATGTTGCTGACAGCATTAAACCGCAATATCAAAAATATAAAATGATCGATTTTTATTTACAAGATAAACAAAAAAAAAATTCGTTTAATTATATCTGTGAGCTCGCCACGAAACGCTTGTGGCTCATTCAGTTGAGTTCTTGACTTGAATAACGGTGATGAATGAGCATTAAACACGTTTTAAGGCTTTGCTGGTAAATAATTTGCAAAGCTTGTTACAAACATCAAAGAAATTAAAAAATAAATTGAAAAGAAACAACTTTTAACAACAACTAAGCTTAGCAAAATACTGTTATTGTTGTTGTGCTATTTGTTAAAAGCTGTAACAATTCATTCAGTCATAAAATCACACAGAACAAAAACAACTCGATATTCTTCAGTCGAAGTCAACAACAGCAAAGATTTCATTCATAAAATTAGTCAATGAAAAGCTGGAGTCTTTGTGTTAAGTATTTTTTGTTATATTTATTTATAGCTTATGTCGAGCTATTTACAAAAGCTATTAAATAGAAAAATATTACAAATTATACAAGATGACTTTAAATACTTACACACTAAAATGTCGGGTGAACTAAGTACTAAGACGCAATTTTCCAGAGCCATACAGGTTAGTGTTATAAAGGCAATATTGAAATTTTTCGTTCCAGTAAGCAGCATTAGTATTAAAAATGACATAATTTTACAGCATATTTAATTTCAGGTAATATATCATTGTCAAAGAAAAACATTTAATTTCAAAAACATGGCACAAAACTTATACCATCATGTTAATTGGTAGTAAAAAAATATTCATTCATTAGTTAAAGTTGCTCAACGATATTTTACTTTGCCTTTAAACTTTTCATTCATAAAATTATTGCTTACTACAAGTTTACCAAGTTGTTAAAACCCGATTTTACTCACGTTATTTTGGCTAATATCATACATAAATTGGCAGCGGTGCTCCATGTTAGTAAAACAAGCGTGGGTTTTATGACGTGGATAAACAAAAAATAAAAAAAAAAACAAGCAAACACAAAAAATATGTTAATTGATAGCTTACGAGAGGATAGCATCAATTTGCAATTGAGTGATATATAAAACATTTACTAGCAAGTGACCTCAATTTTAACACACCGCCAGAATTAGAATGGTAAAATCTTATCCGAAAGCGAAACTTGTCAAGTAACATTGATTACAACTGATGATTTAATAATACTTCCAAGCGCGTCGGAAGCTAATTTCATCTGGGGGGGGGGGGGGCAGTACAAATGGGGGGCAGTACAAATGGTGATGCAAAAAAAAGTTCACCAAAATTTCTTCAAAGAAACATGAATGTGAATAAACAAATTTTTTATTTTAGTTTAAAATAAAAAAAAATATAAAAATATATAAAAAATATTAAAATTTCATTATTTTTAAAAGTTCTTCCAATTTCAATATTAGAGATCATTCTTTAAAGGATCTTTCATAAAGGTAATATGAAATGAAAAAAAAAAATGAAAAAGGTAATATGAAAATATAAGAAATAATGGTTGCTTTTATAAAGCAAGACTAGGTATATCTTTACATGGTTTAAATGCAATAAGGTACAAAAAGTTATATCAATTTAAATTATTCCAAAATGTTTCTTTCTGTCCTTCCGAGAAACAAACTCTTTCACCACCTCCATCGAATTCAATTATTCGGTTTTATCTTTGTGAATGTGTATAAGTGCCGCATGAGTGAGTCGTTTCTGTGTCATAGTTACTCGAAGATACATTTTAAGTCGTCTTAGTGCACTAAAAGAACGCTCAGATAAAGCTGCTGATGCAGGCACAGTCAAAAGCAAAGCAATAAGTTTTTCAACTTCATTTAATAGTTTTTTTAAAGTAACCGAATTTTTCGCAAATTGGGATACAATGCCACTACAATTTCAAGGTGTTTGGCCAGGCAATTGCTTCAGCAATTTAAGTTGCGCGTGGAGGTCGCTCACATCAAAGTCATCTGCATAAAGATCAACTTTTGTTTTTAGATTTTGTTCAGAAGGCACTTTTCCGTTGAAGGCTTCGATTACAATATTTTCCAACAATTCCAGAGTGTCAAGATCTGTTTAAATGTACAGAAAATCCAATGTGTTTTACGTAGACACCTGCCGTGTAGGCTTAATTCTACGGTGCTCCATAGCGTGGGACCGAAATATTGCGTCGGCCAACGCCCCTTTGAGGGTTCAAAGGTACCAAATTAGCTAAATGTTGTGATGACATGTCGCAACCCTTGGTAGGGGTGGAGGCCTATCTAAAACCTCTTCCGTACTCTGGGGTACGGCACCCGGTTTGAGAATGCAAACCTACACCGAGCTGAGCAGCTCTACCCGCGATATAGGTGATAAACACACAGCCACCACGAATCTCCCCGAAGGGCCGACCCAATCAGTCAACCTGGCGCATGCCAAGGGGCTACCGACTGCCCGTGGTACCAACTTTCAAGTCTTTGGTCGGACCTCGTAGCATACTAAAAGCATACTACTACCAGTTTTAGCTCATCACAGCTCCGGACTGGTTACCAATCAAACATAAAGGGTGTTTAAATGTACAATAAGATTTACAAAGTGCCAGTTTACACTAGCTTCACTGAACCGACTCACCAAATGTTAAATCAAAGTGAGTCGGTTGAGTGAAGCTGGTGTAAACTTGCAAAAATAAAAAAAGTAAAATATCAACCTGTTTGATCGAATCTAGCCGTTATCTCATTTGAGAGAAGATCTAAAATTTCGAAATAATCTTTTCGTAGCCGGTCATATAATGGCAACTGTACTGAAGGAACCGGATTTGATGTTTCTTCAAAGCGTCGAGGTGGATTTTAATCAGCTAATTCACAGTAGGGGCTTTCGCATGGTCCAAAACATTGGACCAACCTGGCAGATTGTACAACATGTAGTACCATGCGTAAGCTAAAACGATAGTCGAAATTTTTGGTTTTTTTCTGCCGATTGTACAATATTGTACAATTATGTAAAATTACTGCTCAATTGTTAGGGCATCTAAAAGTTGCTTAGCTATTAGCCGGATGTGTTTTGCTTGAGAGCTTGCAATTAATGATGTTGCTTTACACGTTGGATCGTTCGAACGCTCAATCAAATAGTCCCATTAGTTTTCCATCTAACTTATCGTACAACATGTCGTCCAATATGAAAAGCCCCTAAGAACATGTCAAATTTTTTCTTACCAGAGTTGCAAAATTAACAAGCATTAAGCTACATACTTAATGGTGCTTTTAACCTGAAGTGGTGGGTTTGCAGTAGAAACTCTACATTTTGTTCTATCTTTTTGCAAACACAGAGAAAGAAAATGGTTATCCGCAAGCATGCTTATGAAGAAGAGAGAAAGAAGAGGAAAATATATAATACAAAAATATTATCGTTGTAAAAAAAACTGATATTTTGAATAACTTTTGAAGTTTTCCTTTTAAATTGTTTATCTAGCTAAAAAAGTGGGGGGCAACTGCCCCCCTTGCCCACCGCTTCCGACGCCAATGAATACTTCAATAAATAATGAAAAAAATCAATGCATGGGTCATTTTTGTCAGCCGATCTAATAATTTTTAGAGGTTAAATGTTTTCGATAAACTGTCTATCTAATTTTGGGTTCTGTGTCCCGCTTTGCAATTCAATATGACTAATGTAAGACGGTGGCTTATATTTTACTCTTTTGTCGCTTTTGTTTTTTTTCCGTGTGTTCTCTTTCGTTTTCGTTGTTTTGTTTGCAAACACGAAAGTTTCATGTGTTCTCTTCTGTTTTGTGCGTCGTACGTTGGTCAAATTTTCTCGGTGGTTATTACATTGTAATGCAGACCTGTAAGCGGTATGTTAAAAATCTGATTTATAACATGAATTTAATTGTGAGCCTTAGATCAAGCAAGAATTTTTAGAAGGCAACAACAATAACAACAACTCTGTATAGAGTCAACATTGAAATAAATAAGAAGCAACTAGAACAGATGGCAACCTTGGTAGAGTTGATAGCTGTGATCTATAAGTGGCTTACTGCTTTAAATGTAATATGATTAAGAAGCCAATTTGAACTTAAAGGTCTGAAGAATGTGTTCAAACATGTGTGAAATCATATACGACCCAGCAAACCAAAGTTACCGAATTCGTTACCAATTTTTTGAAACTATTCCGAGTTCGGCATCCGAATTCGTTCCGATTTCGTTACGAAAATCGTATGGAGGGTTTGACACGAATTCGTAGCGAACTGTCGTAACGAATTTGGAAGGAATTTTAGCAAGGAATTCGTAACAATTTCGTAAAGAATTGGAGTATCGTATTAGTAACGAATTCGTAACAAATTCGTAAAGAATTGACGTATCGATTTCGTAACAAATTCGGCATCCGAATTTCGTAACGAAAATCGTATGGAGGGGTTGACACGAATTCGTAGCGAACTGTCGTAACGAATTCGGAAGGAATTTTAGCAAGGAATTCGTAACAAATTCGTAAAGAATTGGAGTATCGTATTAGTAACGAATTCGTAACAAATTCGTAAATAATTGACGTATCGATTTCGTAACAAATTCGTAAGCAATTGAATTATCGTTTTCGTAACGAATTCGTAACAAATTCTTAACAATTTCTTAACGAATTGTAGCACAGAATTCGTAACAAAATGAAGCATCAAATTCGCAACGATCTCTTAATGATTTTTGTACCGTATGTAATACAAAATTAAATAACACTTCCGAATCAAAGTTTAGTTAATCAATCCGCTTAAGATGCCCCAGAATATATGTTCCGTACAAATGACATGCCAAAAATTACAGTTCCTTTGCAACTACTATTATGGAATATATATAAATATGAATTTGACATGTCGTTTGTATTTGCATCTGTAAAAATTAAATTAGATTAATTTATTGGATTTTTAATAAAAAATCTAAATTAATTAGAACCATCTGTTTTAAAGAAAAAGTTGTTTAAAACTAAATTATTTTACAAATGGAAAATTACTTAAAATGCCGCTAGGCTCATGGCCTACTAATTTTTTCAACTCGAAACATTTGAAACACCTCACAATTTAAATTTGAAAATTTGATTTCGGAACTCTTTCGAATTATTCGGAAATGTTCCAAAATTACTGTTGCGAAATAGTTACGAATTTGTTAAGAATTCTTGAAATAGTTACGAAATAATCGGAATTCAGACAAATTCGGAAACTTTGGTTTGCTGGGGACTTTAACAGTGAGTTGATAACAGCTTAATCACTCGAAGACTACTGAAGAGGAAATGTAGCGATTTACGAAACATACTGTCTAGTCAGCTAAGTGATTGACTCTATACATACTTGTTGTTGTTGTTGTTGCCTTCTTAAAAGTCTTACTTGATCTAAAGCTCGCAATTAAATACATGTTATAATTTAAATAATAGATCACAATTAATTAACTAACAATCTGATATATCTTGTAATGATCGATTGCTTCTTTTCATTGATGAGATAACAGTTTAGTTTATTCGTCTGTGTTACAGCATAGTGTTTTCTAAAAGAAAATTTTGCAGTAAAGTGTATTTGTCAAAATTATAAATATTTATGTTTTCTGGCTCAAAAGTTTTCTAGAACAAAAGTAAAGATTTTTTTAATTTTAATGCAGATATGCTAAAGAAAGAGGTTATAATAGGTCTGTTCATTAAATTGCAGAAATTACTGTGAAAATAATTTGTGACAGTACTTGTTTTTGCTTGTTTATCTTTCGTTGTTTCTTTTTGATTTGTTGTCTTTCGTTTTCGTTGTATTTTTAACATAAAATGGATACTCCCGCTTGCAATAATTTGTTGATGATGAAATTGTAATGCAGAACTGTAAGTGGAAGCAAAATCTTATTTGTGCTCACATTATTTTCTTTACATTGTACAAAAACAGTTTGACTTTATTCGTTTAAATAGCCATGGCGCTAAATAGAGCCCGATTTTCTAAAGATTGGGTACCATTTTCCTAGATTTTCCGAAAAATTTTTCTGAGTGCAGGCGTTGGAGGCCTCGCAGCTACATTGTATTTAAGAAATTATTGGTTGCGTCCAGGCTCGTAGAGAGCCAAATTCGGGCCGGGGGGGTTACAACATACGGGACCTCCTGAAACACAAAAAATGCAAGAAAAAGTATAAACCAGGGCAAGCTATAGCGAGGTCTATCATAGCAGCGATGCCCACGAAAATTATTTGAAGAGTGCAAAAACAACAACAACAACAACAACAACAACAACAACAAAGCAACAGCATCAACAAATTTTTTAATCTAAATGCAATGACGAATTACCAATAACACGACTACTGGCAGAGTCCGCGACAGCGAACTTTTGTATATGTACACTGTAAAAATAATGAATCCAGTAATTCCAAATGTTTTAGTTTTTTTCTAGTCAAAATTCATTCTGATTTACCCAGATTTAACCACGTGGAGGTTTGCAGATATCCTTTCTTATTTTTTGTTTTATAGTTTTTAATTTTTTGTTTTTTATTTTCTGTACTTTGTTTTTATGTTTTTTTTTTGTGAATTTTTTATTATTATACATTATTTTAAATTTTTTAATATTATAATAATTTTTATGTGCTTTAAACTTAATTTTGTATAGTTTATTATCTTACTGTTTTATTATTAACTAAACTTTTATATTATTAAGATTAAAATCTCAAAGTAGACAAACTCCCAGTTTTACGCAAATTCTTTTCTTGCCTTTTTACAGGGGAATAATAACCCCTATATAAATAATTTACTCTGATGCAATATAAAAAAGTACCAACCTGTACATATTCAATTACGTTTTCTCAATGTGTATTCGCACAACGAGAAAACATAATGAATACAAAAACAGGGCAAAAAAATGACGATTGACCAAAGAACAAAAACAACAACATGCAAACGCAGAACAGCTAGTGATGGTTTGATAGTTCGAAAGAACAAAAGCAATAACATTAAGAAGCGAGGCTGAAATTGCAACCTGAATTCGGCTAATTACAACAATCATGAAAATATTGAAGTTTTTGTAAAAGAGTGGAAAGAGTTAGGCGATGGGCATCGCTGATTTATAGCAAAAAGTTATCTTTAAGTCATGCACCATGACAAGTTAAACATATCCTATTGTCGTTGTTGTCCATATTAATTGTCTCTATCCCTTAACAATTTTTTTTGTGACTTTCCGAATAATTAAAATGTACTGATGATTCCCATTATTATGATAATCTTTTTATTCTTCTTTTTTTTATGTTTATTCATTGTAGAAATCCAAATTTTGAGAGTTTTAAGAAACTATTGATGTCTAATTATTAAAGTGAAAGGGTCAATTTGGCACATAAGCACCCTTTGAGGTAAGTTTGGAATTTTTGGCATTTATTGGAATATTTTTTTATTAACAAAAAATTTACACTTGGCTTTTACAATGCAGAGAATTTAAACAGATATAAAAAAGATATAAGTATTTTTTTAACAAATTGTGTCAAACTGATACTAACATAATTTGAAAATAACTTATCATCGTTAACAAATTTTAATTATTACATACATAAATATTTTTATTTTATGTACATTTGCAAAATTTTTTCGATCATAATTATTCAAGGATTTCTCAAAAAACTTTATAGCATCCAGAACATTATTGGACATCTTTAATTATTATTGGACATCTTAAATAATATTTTGGAAAAAAAAAAATATTATAAGAAGAAAGTACACATTCAAAACGGCGGGAAAATTATATATTATTAAATTTTTTTAATATAATAAATATTTAAGTAAACCAAATTGTCCAAAAAAGTCCAAGCAGAATAAAATAACACAATCTTCAAAGATACTAAGAAAAAATCCTTACTTGTACCATGTAATTCGAAATTAGATTTATGCCGATATTTTTGTAGTATAAATGTAGAATTAAACGAAAGTGATTTTGTAACGAATTTATTTGATTTTTCGAAAATTTCCTTGCCTGCACAGCACGAGTAGTACAAATCTCATCGATTTTCGCTTCGAATAATTCGATTTTTCAAGTATCTCAAAATTAACGATTAACTGTATTCTTCTTTTCGAACATTTTCGATTTTTTTACTCAAAGTGTGATATGTTTTTTCATTAATTTTTTCATATCCACTCGCAATATTACATACCCAGCAGAAATTAAGATCTTAATAAAACTTAAAGCTGACGTCAATAATAAAACATGCAAGACTTTTGTTTTTAACACTAAACAAAACGTTTATATTTGATGAGGTGGATAAGATCTACAAGAAATTAGAGAGAAATTTTGGTATTAATTTTTTAAAAGTTTGCTAGTTTGAAAAAATTGTTGCATCTGCATCAGACTAACAATTTTTTTAAGAGAGGTTTTAGGCAAACAATTTTTTGAAAATTTTTTTTTTCTTAATTGATTATTGTTTTATGTATAACTATTCAAGAATTCGTCAAAAAAAATTCAAATCAATTTCGCTTATAATACAAATTCTATAGCACCTAAAACCCAATGAGAAAGAGTAGAACTAACCAGAGTAAATGTTACGCATTTTTCTCGAAATATCCTTTTTCAAAACGGGCCACACTCTTGCAAAAAAACTAAATCCACCGATTTATATATTAATTTCTAGTCTATTTGTATTGTAATTCTACACATCTTTTACCAAAAATAGCGTCTTAGGAAAATTTGTCTAGTTTTTACACGCAAAAATATCGTCAAAAATAACGTACATTTTTACTTTTTTCCACGCTTTACATTTTCTTTATTTTCAATATATTTCCTTTCCATTTTGGTAACCGATCTGTATTCAAGGATTTACTTTCGAATGCATTTTTTCCGATTTTCGAATTTGAACGCAATCGATCGGTCAAAAACGAAGTCACAGCACTGTGAATACTCGCACAGTGAAGTAGTTCGAAAAAAGCCAAAATTTTTTATACCTATATGTCTTCACTTTGTTAATATTCACATCGTTTAAAATTTTGCAAAATAGGGTTTTATGTGCCGACAAAATTTTTTCTGGCATCCAAAAAAACGAACCATTAAGGAGGCTCCAGTACAAAAATGTTAAAAATTACAATTTTCCAGGGCGGGTACGTTTAATTTCAAGCAGAAAAAATATACCACTAGTATCCTTTTATTATCCTCTGAAAGGGAAAAATTTTACAAACATAATTTAATTAAATCGCCCCACCCTAACGTACAAAATATAATATAACATAACATAACATAACATAACATAACATAACATAACATAACATAACATAACATAACATAACATAACATAACATAACATAACATAACATAACATAACATAACATAACATAACATAACATAACATAACATAACATAACATAACATAACATAACATAACATAACATAACATAACATAACATAACATAACATAACATAACATAACATAACATAACATAACATAACATAACATAACATAACATAACATAACATAACATAACATAACATAACATAACATAACATAACATAACATAACATAACATAACATAACATAACATAACATAACATAACATAACATAACATAACATAACATAACATAACATAACATAACATAACATAACATAACATAACATAACATAACATAACATAACATAACATAATATAACATAGCATAACATAACATAACATAACACAACATAACATAACATAACATAACATAACATAACATAACATAACATAACATAACATAACATAACATAACATAACATAACATAACATAATATAACATAACATAACATAATATAACATAACATAACATAACATAACATAACATAACATAACATAACATAACATAACATAACATAACATAACATAACATAACATAACATAACATAACATAACATAACATAACATAACATAACATAACATAACATAACATAACATAACATAACATAACATAACATAACATAACATAACATAACATAACATAACATAACATAACATAACATAACATAACATAACATAACATAACATAACATAACATAACATAACATAACATAACATAACATAACATAACATAACATAACATAACATAACATAACATAACATAACATAACATAACATAACATAACATAACATAACATAACATAACATAACATAACATAACATAACATAACATAACATAACATAACATAACATAACATAACATAACATAACATAACATAACATAACATAACATAACATAACATAACATAACATAACATAACATAACATAACATAACATAACATAACATAACATAACATAACATAACATAACATAACATAACATAACATAACATAACATAACATAACATAACATAACATAACATAACATAACATAACATAACATAACATAACATAACATAACATAACATAACATAACATAACATAACATAACATAACATAACATAACATAACATAACATAACATAACATAACACAACATAACATAACATAACATAACAAAATAAAAAAATCATCGGATATGTAAAACAATTTTTTTTTCTTATTTTGCCTCTAAAGGTACAACTTTTTTGTTAGTTCCTAACTATTGGCAATCATGCATTCAAAGTTATCGTTAAAATAATGATCCAGTTTAAAAAGAAAGCCAAAACTAAATATATCTTACAACATACAGTTTACAAAATTTGTTGTAGATATAACACCAAATGCACTTTATTAATTTTTATCATCTTTAAGTATTATTTACACCCGAATATATATTTGTTGTAACGATCAATACTTATTTTTATCACTCTCTTATTTTTATCTTAGAATATTATTATAATTCGAAAATCGTTAATTTTTACGAAATTCTCGATTGACATTAATTTAAAAAAATTACATAAAAAGCGCACTACTCAATATCAAAATAAAATGAGAAAAAAGCAAATTTCAATTAATTTTTAGCATTGATCGAAAAATCAATTTATCACTTTCATTAGTTGTCCGAACCGCATGTACGATGAAGAACTTATCATATCCTGCTGTGATTTTGCAGAGTGATCCGACGATATTGATTTTGTTGCAGCTTCTAGAATGCAATTAAATTAATTGTCACCTCAACTGTTGCGCCGATAACTTTGCAACAAGAACTGTAAATCTGCAATTGCCTCTGGTCTTGGCAGCAGCAAATTTAATTGCTATCAGCTTCTTCATCATTATTATCAGTGCGCCAGTGTACACTGAAGATGTGACAGTGTTTCAAAGGATGCAATAAGTGTATTTGAGCCAAGATCTTTAAATTCTAATTTTACTTTATAACTTAAAATGAGATACGTTCAGTTAAGAATATTGCGTTTTCAACAGTTTTTGGGTTCAAATGGATAAACCGTTGTACTTCTTTATTAGAAATATTGAACGAGTATTGATATCGTACTTAAAATGCCCATATTTTTTATTTCACTAGATCTTCACAATGGAGAAGTTTTTAAAAAAATTTTGATCTGTGGCTTAACTATAAATGATCTTATAAATGATTTAAATTATGATATAACCAAATTCATAATGTAATAGAATAAGTATAATTTGATTTAATTTTCAGGAAATTTTGAAATCTTAAAGACTCTATTTCTAACCAATACGATAGCCATGCTTTTACTTCTTGTTTTTACTGAATCCTTACTCAGTTCAATTCACAAGTAAAGCTCCAGTCTCCCCACCAAGTTATCACTAACACTTTCCTCAATCGCTGAAGCGATAAACCAAATGTGATGATTATTCAGTGTGCCAGTTGAAGATGCAGCAGCAGCAGTAGCAGCAATAGCAGAAACAGACAGAAGAAATCATCAGCTAAAATCCACTCATTTGCTCACAGATACGAAAATAGGCTGGACTCATCTTAGTATCTAAATCGACTCTCTTCAAAAGTGAGATTTTGATTCATTGCGCGATTATGTGTGCGCACGCAGTTTATCTTTTGGCACGAAACCAAAATGACAGCAGCAACAACCAGGCAGCTTGGACTGGCTCCTGGATCTACAAAGAACCAATGACAACCCTTTTTACATTTTATTGTTAATAATATATTAAAAAGAGGCAAAAAAATAGTCAATAAAATAAAAACAAAAAACAACTGCCAATGAATATTGCGTGATTTCCGGCCGTAGATTTTCAGTCACACTTGGAAAAAAAAAATGCTTTATAAATTCCTGCGTTCACCTGAGCAGCAAGAGATGCGCAATAATCAGATACAGAAGCAGTAGCTCATCGTATGTGCTGTGTAACCGCAGGAGTTACAGCAACTTCATCCAACGACCAAGCTTGGAGCCATGTGCTCATCTGATTCTGATCTTTCTTGGTCGATACAACAACGCGAAAGTTTTTTATGACAACAATTTTCATTGACCAAAATGAGTTCACAAATCCGACATGTATGCGCACATAATCTCTGCACCCAATTTGGCTATAAAATATACATATACATATACATATACCGTATGGTGCGGTGCTCCATCGCACTATGCCGAACATTCATTTACACCAAACGAATTAGCGTGAACATGAATTTGTACTAAATTTTATTCTGTCTTTTCTTGTACCCAAATGCGTTTGAGCTGCGATGTTCGAGCGAGTGTTGTATGTTCGTTCCATTGTTTCTTTTTATTTCGTATGTTTTTTTTTTCCTTTTTAGCTCGTAAATGTACGAAAAACCAGGCTATTTGGGGGCCACCTGCTTGAGTAACCAGATGAGTCGCGAAATATGCATTTTAAGTATTCAACTCAGCTAAGCTTGGCTCAGATCCGCATAACATTTGCTAAATAAAGTCTGATTTAACAACAACACAAGCAAAAACATGCACAATGATAACCGAAACAACAACAACAACAACAACAACAACAACAACAACATGAATCGTGAAGACACTTAAGCTCTTCTTTAAGCATCCTTAATGGGTATCACGACCTTACTTAGCATGACTTGTGGGTCCCGGTACATTAAAAATGTGCGTTTAATTTATGGTGTGCTACCTTTTGTCGCCTCTCACTTTGGTCAGTCTAAAAAGGTGCTAACTTTGGGGCTCATGCCATCGCGCGTGCATTCTTGTAAGGTCCGTACGTTTCGGCTTGAAGCTTGTACTTGCTATATTTTTTTGTGCAAGTTGCTCATTCATACCTAAAATGATGAATGTTTTTGAATCATTTAACATTTCATACACAGCTTTTTATTTTTATTTATGTGTGGGGAGGAGGGCTTCTTTTGGCACACACTGAAGCACGCATAATAGCAATGAGCAACATTGTAAAGAGCATTGCTTCCTGGAGGAGAGTCCTGCTGTCTGCACATTAAGGTATGTTTTAAGTGTGTGTATCTGTCGGATTTGGAAAAAACTAACATGATGAATTTGGAACCATCATGAAGAAACTTTTATTAAAATAAAATTATTTTATTCGTTTGGAATGAAAACGCACCTTTTAATACAAATGACTATTTTTGTGGCATAATTTTTATTGTGAGCTTTTTAGATCAAATGAGTTTGAAGAAGGCAACAACAACAACAATAACAACTCTGTATAGAGTCAATCACACAGCAGACTAGACAGAACTCTTGCGGAGGCTGCTAAACTTCGCTCTTCAGTACACTGTAAAAACAGATTGAAAAATCACTACATGAAATTTCACAACATTTATTGGCGATTTTGTAAAAATATCACGCTAAGCAGCGGGTTTTCCAACTCTCTTTAAAATTCAGCGGTTTTTTTTAAAAACGTATATTTTCTCTGCTTTTAAGCTATTTCAGCTTTTTGTCGTTCAGAGCGCTCAAACATATGTACATTTTCTTTATTTTTTACGCTATTTCAGAGTGTTGTCGCTCAGAGTGTTGTCAAAAACACTCCAGCAGCTATATTTTACACTATGGAGTGGGTGTTACGCTTAGTGTTGCCAGATTTTGGGAGATATCATTTCCTTTTTGTTCTTCATTTTAATAAGTTTTTCCCGTTTTTTTCCTTTACATTTTCCGGTTTTTAACCCTTTTCTAAAGTTCAGTGTTTTATTTGAAATAAAAATCATAACAATACAAACCTTACTACTATAATTAAAAATATGCCTTAAAAAATATATCACATTTATTACTTGTACAATGTACATATTACTTGAGTCTAACTGCAAACACTTTCTTTTGATGTCTAATTCTAATGCAGTTTTGATTTTTCGTAAATATTTTGTTGTGTAAAATTACATTTACGGTATAGTTGTCTAACGGCCTTATTATATAAGTTTTATTCAAAATTAATGCCAGAAAAAGCTTTTTCAGGGCATGCACAGCTATGCGGAGGAGAAAAATTAAAGATATAATTTTTTTTAGTTTTTGGGAACATTTTACTTGTATCTGCAAAGTTCATATTAAACCCTATAAATACGCACTCTGAATATCCTTTTTTTCCGTTTTGCATAACAGAAACCGAAATATATTCTTGAAAAGCAATATTGAAGGATTTTTATTTGACCATTCCATATATAAGATTACGAATTTTTTTTTTCAGAGTCTCAAATAAACAGATTCTTTTAGCAAAACATCATGTTGGTATTCTTTTTCTTATGTTTTCTCTTTAAAATCCCGTTAAGATTTGAAAACTGTTTGTTTAGAAATAATGTTAAAAATTTTTGTTTGCTAAATGACCGTTTTTCAGTAATTTTAGCTATATAAGATTTTTCACTAATAAACTTTAATAAAATTAAATTTTGCTTTTCGTTTAATTCTCCATTCTCTTTGGCGTTAAAAAACAAAAAAAAAATAATGTTTTTAAAAGTCAGATTACAGCTTTCAGAACGATTTTACGAAAAAAAACCCGTGGGGTAATATTTACCCCGATTTGTAGTTTACAGGTAATAAAAATGGGTTTTTAGTTCTAACCTTAAAATATGATGAAAAAAAAATGCTGCACATCTTGTGTAAGTAAATTGAATAAATCAATATTATTTCTTAGTGACATATATTCTAGGTCTATATACATTTCGATTTTTTGAATAAATAGGAACACAACGGAATGAACCCATTTCCAGATATTGGTGCATTTTAGCACCAGTAGCTTTAAAATTTTCTCCAGGTGAGAGCGAAAGTAATATTACCCAGCACTGTAGAGATTATGTTAGTATGGACCTTTGACAGTATACATTATTTTTGGTTTGAGTCGATCCGGTCGTTTAGTTGGATTTTACGACCACGGCGCGTAGCAATATTTGGTTTTTTTGAAATTTTTTATTTTTAAAAATTTCTGAAAAATTTCAAATCGCAATATCGAAAATTGCTTTTCAATAGTAAGTATTGTAAGTTTTAAATTTTATTTTAAACAAAATGTAGAGCCCGTTTGCTCTTTTAAAATGGGTAAGTACGGCTGTTAAGGTATGTGATGCAGCTAGTGGTGCAAAAATGCATCAGTCCGCCCAGCCCTTACCTGTGGAGGTAAAAATTTAAATTTTGCCAGACAAAGTTTAGGGCCATATATAGACTCTGGACGAAGTTTCATCGATTTTGGCCCGGTAGTTAAGGAGCCGCCGGAAAGGGGTTAGTGAAGGATACGTTTTGTTTTTCGAAACGATAGGATCCACAAATGCGAAAAGTCTAATACTCCGCCTTCGTCCCAGAAAATTAAATCTTTTAAAAGTTCTCAGTGCTATTTGCCCATTTTTCATATTTTGCCAAGCACATTAGTCAAACGGCGCTGAACAGAGAACAAACTACGTTTGACTTTACAGCTGATGGCAATCAAAATGAATTTAAATTAAATATACAGGCTAATTCAAATAGTAATAAAATTAAATTAAAACTCAAGATGACTCAGATAATTTTAAAATGTATTTAAATACAAGATGTTAAAAAATTCATAACATAATTTATTGATTTTGTGGCGAAATGACTCTTTCTGCACTCTTTTGCTGATGGCAATCCAAATAAATTTAAATTTAACACATAGGCTATTTAAAATAGTAACAAAACTAAGTTAAAACTCAAGATGACTTAGATAATTTTAAAATGTATTTAAATAAAAGATGTAAAAAAATTCTTAGCATAATTTGTTGGTTTTGTGACGAAATTACTGTTTTTCAACCCCATTATTCCCCATTTTTAAAAGTGCTATTACCGTTTTCTATTTTCGTTCAAAATTCAAGCAAAACGGTGAAAATTCCCTTTTCTGGCAGCACTGGTAACGCTTGACCTAAAATAAAAACCTTTTCTTTAACGTCATATGATTTCAAAGAGTTTATTCGAACAAATGTCTCATTATATAAAGCTTAAACAGTATATATAAAGCTTAACAGTATTGCGCCGAAGACAAGAAAATGGGTACAACATAATTGTCGTTCTGCGCATGTACGTCATAAAATCAATGCTGTTTTGGAGAGCGTTCACTTTGCATACGATTTCTACACAGAAATGAAAATTGCATACATTTCATTTTGTATAATTTAAATAAAAGAAGTAAGAAGCAATGTATTGGAACGAGAAGAAGGTACATTTATTAAGTACTCCTTTGCAAACATTATTTTTACTATTATTTTATTACAGCCAGTAAGCAGCATAGTCAAAAAAATTTGTCTGAGAAACCAACTTCAGTGAGCATTATTTTTCGACTTTGATTTTATAAAAATGTTTATTAAGAGTTTAATTGATGTAGTTTAAACATTCCCAGCTATTTTATTTCCATTAATTTACCTGTGAATGGAAAGGACAAATAAATGATAGTTCCAAGTTTTTAAATAATGAAACAAATTTTGTTATGTTAATATATTTTTGTATTTTTGCTTTCGTTTGTGTGCGTTTTCTACAATTTCTTGGTTTAATTTTTGTACTTATTGCAAACATCAGGTTTCTGAAAAACATTTGTTTGCTACTGTTACCAAAATTAGCAGCTGCACACTTCGTTTTTTAAATTTTAAGTTAAAAACTCGCAAATATACTTCGATATATACACAATTAAATAAAACACAACCGATCGCAGTACGTTTCTCAAAGAAATAAAATATTGTGACGTAGTCAACTGAACAGCTGGTTGTCAAACTCGATTAGAAGAAGTAACGGACCTGCGCAATGCGTAATGTCTTATTCTATCATTCTTGGCCACAGCTTAATTATTCAAACCTACTGAAGTTGGAAAGAGAAGCACCTTCTATTCACGGTTGCCACCTTTAGTAGAAAAATATCGGCAAATTTTTAATTGCCGTGGGAATTAAAAATTCCCTACATCATACATAACGTGTGGCGGCAGAAAAGCTCTTTTTACCCGCGCTGCCGCAAGATGCCGTGCACTGCATTAAAGCAATATCCAACTTTCAGTAAAAACACTAGCTTCTAGCGAAGCAAAATTCTTTTCAATTCAATGGTGTACTTCGGCAGACTCGTCGAACTGCAATGAATAGCGAAAAATAAGAAGCAACTAGAACAGACGGCAACCCTGGTAGAGTTAAAGGCTTGATCAAAAAATAACAACTGCTTTAAGTCATATGATTAAATGGCCTATGAGAAAATTAAAATTCATACGAATTTGTTCGAACAAGTGTGAAATCATATAAGACTTAAACAGCATAATCACTCAAGACTACTGAAGAGCGAGGCTTAGCAGCCTCCGAAACAGTTCTATCCAGTCTGCTGAGTGATTGACTCTAAACAGATTTGTTGTTGTAGCGTTCTTCAAACTTACTTGATATAAAAAGAAGCTCACAATTAAAATCATGCAAAAATTCCAAGAAAAGATCACAAATAATTATCTGTTTTTGATATTTTTAAGAGTTCGTTCTTGACTTCATTTGAAATCATGTGTATTAGGGTGTATCGAAAAATTTAGATCGTATTCTAAGAGGTCTCAAAAGTTGCATAGGGTGGTCAAGATCTACCAAATAAAATTTTAGGAAAAAATAAGGATGTCTTCCTCTCCCGCAAGGACAAAGTTGTTTTTTGAGAAAAACAGTAAAAAATCACGATCTCAAAATGCTTTGTTTTTTGTCAGAAAAACCACAAATTTCTTAAAGTAAAAATAAATAAATACTTCAACTAACAATATCCTGCCAAACGCGATGCTTTTCTCAATTTTTACCCAAAAGGGTCTGTGTGAAGGCAGGCGCGGATACAAGGGGGGGTTAAGGGGGTAATTACCCCCCAAGAACTTTTAAATACTTTACTTTTTAATATTTTATTTGAAGTAAATAATTGTACCCACAACTTAAGAGTACTTTTATGTATACATAAGCGATTCTAAAGGCTTTTTTGAAAGAATACTAAAAAAAAATGGTCAGAGGTATTGATATAAAGTTTTTTTATTGATTTCAACAATTGAAGCATAATCGCGAATAACGTTGTAGACGAAATTTTTTTTTTTTTGCGAATAACTGTGAGAATCACTCTCTTATATTATATATAAACAGAACTGAGTAAGCAGTTGAGCAGTTTGGGGTATTTTTATCGCATACTAAAAAAATTTAATAAAAATGAATAAAAGTGCTTGTAAAATAAAAACAAGTGAACAATTACAATTTTGTCGTTTACAACGTTATTCGCGAGAGCGCTTCAATTATTATAGTACTTTAAAAAAAATTTGTTTTTTTTTGTTTTGTGACGTCATTTGTGTGTACGTGGCGTTTTTATGAAGCGATGCGAGAAGAGTATTTTGCTTGCAAAATAACATGATCTGTAATCACCTGAAAAAAATATGTATACTTGAGTTTAGGTATATCAATTAATATACCTCGTATTGCTGGAAGACAGGGTCATCGTTGTAATGTCAGCGTTTCAACACCAGAAGACTACTTTCGAATTTCCATATTTATACCATTACTAGATGATATCATTGCTGATATGGCGGCTCGTTTCAGCGAAAAATTTTTCCAAAAACTATATGTAAACGAAATCCTGCCAAACATAATTGATAAACACAACAATGAAAAGCTAAACAATTTGAGTGTTAACATTTCTAAGATAATTATTCCATTTTGTGACGGTAATAAGGAACTAATTCCAATTCAATTATTTCATGAACTTCAAATTTGGCAGTGTAAATGGGAGAGCGAAACTAAGGTTAATGATATCAACACCGTTTTTACTCTTTGTGACAATGACATTTTTCCACTAATTTCTAAAAAGTTTGCTATCTTTGCCACGCTTCCTATCAGTGTAGCAACAGCTGAGCGAAGTTTTTCTACACTGCGACGATTAAAAACATGGTAACGTTCAACTATGCAACAAGAACGATTGAATGGACTCGCATTATTGCATATTCATAGAGACATTAAAATAAATATTAACGAAGTTATTGATAACTTTGCCGCAAAAAAGAAGCGCTGCGATGATTTTGTCATATAATTTTGTCTCTATCTAATGACTATCTAATAATCAGTATACATTTTGTATTGTTCATTTATTTTTCAAAGTACAGTGAACAATAAGTTTCAAATTCCTTTATTTTTTTTATTGAAAAGTACTATGTTTTTTCATTGCACATATTTGAAAATATAATTGTGCAATGTTTTATAATGGAATAAATGTAAAAATTTTTAATAAATCAACCTTAATTCCAAAATTAGTCAAATTTAGAGTTTTTATTTACTTTTCGCTAAGATATTCCAGAAAAAGGGAAATATAAATAAATACGGAAATGTGCGTGTATGTGTCTGGGAAAATTGCTTCTTACACAATTCGATAATTTCAATTCAAAAAAGTACAATTTTTTTATTTGTAAAAAGACAATATTTTCTCAAATCGAAAATGTGTGACTTTGGTAATTTAACCCCCCCCAAGATTTTTTCCAGATCCGCCGCTGTGTGAAGGATATTCAGATTTAAAGGTACATTCGAGGTAGCACACAACTTTTGATTCCTATCTGATTGTCTAAATGTTGGCTATTTTGATTATTGTATTGACGTTTTCCTTAAATTTGCCGATTGAATAATTTGCATATTTTTTGCATATGCATTTTCTTGTTTTTGAAAAGTATAAGCTTGAATGCAATTTTTTAATTTTTTCAAAAAACTTTATATAAGGTTTTATATCTCGGGAACTAGAAGTGATACCGAAATAATTTCCTTAATTTAGATTCTTCATGTATTTCTGAACAACACCCTGTCCAAAAGAATCAATTTATAACATCAGGTTAAGACCACGATTTTTTCTTCCTATTTCGATTTTTTACAAAAGTTTTCCGTCCTAGCATGAATATTATTATTTCGTTAAAACACCTCAACTCAGCATTCACAAAAATTTTACAATATACTAAAATTCTGAATTTCTGAGTTTGCCATTCGGTGGGTCTCAATTGACTTAACAATTTTTGTTTTGAAGTGTTTTAATGAAATAATAACCATAAAGGAGACATGAACAAAATTGTTACATTTCATGCTTGAAGTAACTTTTTTAAATATCAAAATAGGAAAAAAAATCGTGGCCTTTTCCTGCTGTTTTAAAAAAGATATTTTTAGACAGGGTTTCGTTGAAAACTATTTGCAGAATCTGAATTGAGAAAATTATCTTCAGTACCACTTCTGGTGTTTGAGATATTAAACCTGATATTAATATTTAATCAAAAAGTTAAAAAATTGTATTCAAGTATACATTTCTTCAAAACAAGAAAATGCATATGCGAAAAATATGCAAATTATTAGTTCGCCATATTTAAGGAAAGCCTTAACACTGTAATCAATATCACCAAAATTTAGGCAATCAGAAAACCATTAAAATTTCATAGCTATCTGGAGTGTAACTTTAGATTCGAATATCTTTCACACAGGACTTTTTGGTTAAAAACCAAGAGTAGCATCGTGTTTGCCAAAATATTGTTAGTTAAAGTTTATATTTGCTTTTGCTTTAACACATATGTAGTTTTACTTACAACAACTAAAGCATTTTGAGATCGTAATTTTGTACTGTTTTTCCAAAAAACTTCTTTGTCCTTGCGGGAGAGGAAGATATACTTATTTTTTTCTAAATTTTTTTTTGGATATCCTGACCACCCAATGCAACTTTTGAGACCTCTTAGAATATGAAATTCGAAAAAATTTTAATTCGATACGCCCTAATGTGTATTTTTTTAAAGTTTCATATTTTATATCCTACTTAGATATATCCTAAGATTGATTCAGCTAGCTTTTTTTGAAGTTTTGTTAAAATACTATTACTTATTTTGCAATCAAATTCGAACTACGTCCACTAAGGGCACCCATAAGATAGAAACTTAGTCACTTTTTTTCCTCAACTAATATATTAATCAAACTAATATTTTCAAAAATTTCGGTCTCTTAAACTTCCAAAAACGATTTGCCTAAGTTGTATTAGCTAGTTAAAAATTTTAAATTGTTTCATTGTCGTTTTTTATTATTCTTAAGGACGTTGGAAATTTCGTTATCAAACGCTACAAAAACTTTGAGTTTAGGTTCAAAATACTTAGGAAAGTCGATAAATCAGTGACTTTTTGAAGAATAGGTTTTTTTTTTCTGTAAAAGAGCGTTTATTTTGCAACATAGCCTCCTTATGGATCGATACATTTAGTTCAGCGTTTTTTCATTTTTTATTCCTTCGAAATAATAGTTTTTATTAATGTTCTCCAAATAGGCTTTCGACTGTAATGACCTCTTCATTTGACCCAAATCTCTCACCGCCGAGCCATTTTTTTAGATTTGGAAAGAGGAAATAGTCGCAATGGGCTAAATCTGGAGAATATGGTGCTCAGAGCCAAAAACCACCACATAAAATCAATAGGATCACCTAATTGAGCTATTTTATTAGGTTTTCTTATAAATACTACCAAATAATAAGAATTTTCCATAGAGAAATCTTTTTAATTCCATAGAGAAAATCTTATTAAAAATTTACAACTACTATTAAACATATTTTAATAAAATTTCTTATTAATTGAATGACATCTAATTAATACTTTACTTTAATAGCAAAATCTTTTTTTCACTCTACAAAGTTTAAGAAGAGACCACCTTAAATAAATAAAAATATCTTTTTGATCTGCTTTTATAAGATTTTCTTATTAATAACGGTGAAAATGCTATTTATTCTTTGCTTTAGCTTTCAGTCGTAACTGTGAAGTGAATTCATGAAGTTTATGTGCATTTTATGGATTTAATTCATTTAAAGTAAAATAAAAATATGTGATAATGGATAATAATACTTATGTTCCCAAACTTGTTTTCGACGAGGCTTTCGAAAGTTTCAGTCGTGGGACTTGAGTGACTCAATTTCGATTTTACTAAAAATTTATGAAGTAAACTCGAAGGAGGTTCTTTAAAAAATTGAGATTGAGGATGTCGCCACTTTCTTTGAAGGCCACGACAGCGCCGGGTATTTTGGTATTTTTGAAAACTGTCTTGCTTGTTAAGTTAAAAAAACTTATTTATGCGACAGCTTTGAATTTATTTTTGAAGTGAAAACTTCTTTAGGCGCGTTGAACGATTTTGGTAGAGGGTAAATCATTGGTTTGCATCATCGTATTTTTCCAAGGAAATTGTCAACAATACAGACAGCAAAGATAACAAGATAGGAAAATTACAAAAAGTAACCTTAGAAATGTTTGCATGTATTTGTGCATAAAAAAATCAACAGTGATCGTCACTCTTGTTCTTAATCGGCCGCAAGCTCACAAAGAAATAACTTGGCAACTCCTGAAATTAATGCATATAATCTGTTTGTTGGTATATAAATACTTAAGTTAGATTGCAATAAGATGTTTGCAAGCAAAACTTATTATTAATTCGCTTTATATTGGTCTATATATGCTTTTAAAGTTTGGCAATTTCTTCAGTTGTTGTATTTGTCAACATTTTTGAAAAATTTGCTTTTACTCAAACAGCTGCTATTCATGGTGAGATTTAAAAATGGATCGAACTTCTTCTTTTTCTGCTGTTTTCTGCTGGAACTTCGTTTGCAAACAAGAAAAATAATGTATGGATTGATTGTTTTAACATTTTAATCTTTAAGTTGTGATAAAGGAATATGTTGAACATTCAAATAATTACATGCATGCTCTTATTTTATTACATATCGTCAAAGAAAGTTTGACAATTTTCACACTTGTTGTATTTGTCAGTGGCTTTTTATTTTCACCACTGCGCCATTTTATTTTCAGAGTTGCCAACTAACATTGTTTTATTAATAAATTTTTTCATAAAGGGTGTGTGTCAAAAGGAAACTTTTCAGTCGTGGTAGGATAGAAAATATCAGGTTGAATAAAATTTGTGTGTGTTGAAATAAATTTGTCTCTTTTGCAGTGTCAAATGAACGATGAAATTTTGACAATTGCAAATTTGGACGTTTTACATTTCGGTCGTGTTTTAGCGCAAATATTTTGTTTTATTTGCATTTTATCAATTTGCGACCTATTTAATTCGAGAGTTTGTACTTGCAACATATTTCGTAAACTTGTAATATTGTAAACTTAAAAAACTTAAAAAATAACAAATTAATGGAAAAAATGAACGAAAATGCTTGAGTTTGTGTGTGCGTGTGTGTGGGCCAACGGTCTCCAACATCAGCAAGTGCAGCAAAGGTAAATTGGCTTTCTTTGCTGGCGAGCGTCCTCCAAGTGCCACCACCTGCAATTGCAGTGCAAAATTTGTTGCTAGCCAACATCCTCTAAGTGCCATCACCAGTAGCACAAGCAAGTGCTAAGGAAACAGAAAATATAGCATGCAAAGTGCTGTATATTTTACGCCGCCAATTCGGTTCATCCCCTCTAACGCTGCGCAACCGCTGGGATCTTGTTATTATCTTTGCAGTTGTACAGTAAGCTTTAATTTTTTGTGGATGTTTATTTGTAGCTACAGTCAGCATATGACATCGTACTAATTTAGAAAACAGTTTATACATATGAATTAAAGAGTATATATAATATTGGTAAATCTATTTGTTTTTAGTAAAAGTGTTACCGTATCGGAAATACATATATATTTATATATATTTATACATATATACATATATATAGTTCATATATATGAACAGTTTAGCTCATTGAGGAAATTTAAAGAATATTTATGTATATTTATATATTAACAATTACGTATTAAACCTGCAAAATAATTAATATTTTCAGTAGTAATTGAATAACTAAAGACTGCTTATGATAAGCATTCTATTTTTTAAAACCGTTTAGCTTTAATTTCTTATATGAATTATATATAATTTATAAGCTATAGATATTTCTTAATTTTAGAATATTCTATTTTAATACACAACGCAATATAGATATGGTGAACATGTATATTGTGTTAGTGTTATGATATAAATAGATATAAAAAGCTTTAATTTTTTATATTAATTCAATAATAAAATAATTTAAATAAATGACTTTAATTATATGTATTTTTGATATGGTAACACTTTTGCTTAAAAGAAATATTTTCAGTAATATATGAAAAAATTTAATAAATTGTTATAAGCTCTTAACAAAAATAATTCTAATTTCATATACCGACTGTAGCTACACGATTAGAATTCACAACGTCTACAAAAAATTTCCGGCTAACTGCGCCAACAACAATTACCAAGGAAATCTACAAACAAGGACGCACAGAGAAGAACAAGATCAGAGCGGAACTTTTAAAACTTTTTGATTTCATCCTACATGTAGGACGGGCTTTCGCACATCCTACATGTCCGTCCGACCTATCAAATCCATCCTACATGTAGGATAGTCCGAAACCCCCTTTTAGCATGAAAATTCTTATACAGCAGTAAGGCGGTCCGTGGCAGGACAACGTCTTCCAGGGAATACTAATATTTTATACATAGGTTTTCGCTTCGGTCGGCAGTCCTCTCACTGCTATATTTTTTTTTTTTTGCTTTTTGTGAAATTATATTTTAATAGATGTATTTTATATATACATATACTAATTTTATTTTCTAATAAATTGTAATAAACCATCAAAATGTCTTTTTATTTAATATTACAGGCAATTAAAAGTATATTTCTAGGTAAAAGAATTATATGATTCCGTTTTGATTTAAAAACATTTTCTCATTACAATTTAAAAAGAAATCCTATTAAATCAATAAGATGTCCTTATTAAATTTCAAAAATAAATCTTATTAAATCTAAAAGATTTCTGATTTCAAAAGAAGAATTTTGATAAGATTTTCTTATTGTTTTTAAAAGTGTTCTTATAAAAAAAACAATAAGATTCTTCTTAAAATGATGTCTAATAAAAAAAGCTCATAGTTTTAATAGAATTTTCTCTATGGTTTTAATAAGACAATGTTCTTGGATAAAAACCATAGAGAAATCTTATTGATTTTCTTCTATTTTATTAGATTGTTTTGGCTCTATGGATGAAGTAGCAGTTCGTAACCTCGCTTATGGATTTTTGTCATGGCGACTATAGACGTGTGTGTCGGTGCGTGTCATGGTGGAAGACCACTTTTTCTTCGCCAAATGTGGTCGTTTTTGCTTCAAATTAATGCTAATATTGTACAACAGCTGTGAATAATATTCGCCGATGATTGCTTTATACTTTTCAAGGTAATCGATATGAATAACTCAGCATGCATTCTAAAAAAACTGTAACAGCTGTGAATAATATTCGCCGGTGATGGCTTTATACTTTTCAAGGTAATCGATATGAATAACTCAGCATGCGTTCTAAAAAAACTGTCGCCATGACCTTGTTGAACGACATACCCACCTTGATTTTCCTTGGTGCACGTTCACCCGGAGAAGCCCACTGTTCTTGTTATTTCTTGGTCTCTGGTTTGTTGTTATGTATCCCTGTTTTATCTACGGCGCAGAAACTCTTTCGGATTGCGGTTGAAAATCGCCAAACACTGCTTTAAAGTGGTCACGGCGTGATTATGGCCGAGTATGAGCAGTTACGGCTTCCATCACGCTGAGAGCTATTTCATGTAAAAAATATTCATGTAAAATGTTATAAACCCACTCAGCTGAGATGACTATAGCCTCAGTCACCACACGCTCTTTCATTCTTTGATCGTCCAATATCATTCATTCATTTATTGAATTTTAGCGGCGACCTCTTTTGGGCGACCTGAACGTTTAGCGTCACTTGTGCAACCACAACTGAATTCAGTAAACCAATTCTTTGATTTATGGTACAGAGTCCCCATAGTATTTATAAAGCCTTTCCTTGGTTTCGGGGATGGTTTTTTACGCAAAAAAATAGTGCTTGATGAGCACACGAAATTATCTTTTTTCCGTCGAAATTTCTGAGGATTTCTACTTTCAATGGTTTTCTGCCTACGTAAATTTCCTTTTTTTACTATAAGAAGATTAACGAATGGCCTTTTTTAAATTACATTATAATCTTCATGACTTAAAAAATCGAATTTTAAAGTTCGGTATATAATTGAAGTGATATCCAAGACCCACTGGAAAAAATCTATACAATAACCTAATAAAATGCAGACCCACTCACTGAAGTAGCTTGTTCAATTCCGTTTCTTTACATAAAAAAAGTCTTTAAAACTTTGGAGTCGAGTAAGTGTTTGGAATTATTTAATTAATATTCAATCATACTTTTTGGCGCCATAATTTTGGTTCTGATCATAAATCTGGTAGTTTGCCGCTAGGGACATCCTTATATATGCTTTACTAATTTCAATATCATATTACATTGAGAATAATTGAATATGTTTTAGGTCAATACTTAGTTATTTGCTCCAAAATAAAATTGGTTAGTTAGCCGGAAGGAAATCTTTATTTCCTGTTTGCTTGAGAGTGGGTCATCCATTGGGGAAATTTCAATAGTTTGTTTATTTAGTAGGTTGAGAACCTCAAAAAAGTGATAAACTTTCCTCTCTTTAGATCGTTGAAACTATGACAGTCGACGTTGATGAAAATTCCAATGTTTGCAGCATTTACTCCAGTGTCCCATCATGATTACTTTTAACTTTCAAGCTACCTTTGCCTTGACCTTCTCTATAGTCAGTGAATCTTAAGTTCTGGAAACGTCAAGGAAAAACCCTGACCAGCTCATTAGCTTTCTTTATCCCAAAACTCTTTTTTTTTTAAATGCCCGAAGATAATGTGGCAATGCTATTTGTTTTATATTGAAAAGTCGAAAATTTTCAAATATTCTTTGGTCACATTTTTTGCAGGGGCGCGTTGTGTTGAAACATATTTTGAATTTAATGTTATTTTTTTATGATAACATTAAAACTCTAAGAGTTTTCTTGCAAACACGTTCTAATTGCAGGCTCAAGACCATTCATGCCAAAGCTGCATAGAAGACAAATGCTAAGCTCCAGCAATTGGCAGCTGCAACAGCTTCCAGCACAAATTCCTTCTAATCCAGCTTGTTGCATTCGAATGAGAACGAAACGAACGAATAACGTTTCCAGAGCACATTTTATTGTAATGAAAGGCTAAGCTGAGCATTAAAAACTAACAGCTATTACCAACAATTTGGACATGGACAACGATTAATCACAGATAAATCCGATCGAGATAAATGACATTGGCCACAACCACAAATGTCAAGCTAGGCAATGCCAGTCGTCGAACCATCTAAAGTATGTGCGAGCAGCTAGTGCGCATGTGAGCAGCCGCACTGAGCTTAAGTCAGGAACACTTGCTGTCCGCTCTAGATGGTGGTCGACACGAAGCAAAAATGTTGGTTAGATGACCAAAAACAAGACACCGAAAGTTAGCTACTGTGCGGACTTTGTGTGTGTATTTGTGTTGTTGTCACAGAAACCAACATCAAGAAAAACAACCAAATCGACAGCTAAATTGATTAACAAACGCGCTTCAGTGCTTTCTTTAGGTAAATATCAACATATACCCCTGCTATGCAACCCATACCACTATCTGGAGTCCGAATTCTAATCAAATGTTAATTTTTTGCGACAGTGTTTGGCATGCGCCAGGATGCTGCCACCGCTTGAGGGTGCGGATTCTCGATAACTTTGCTTGAAAGTAAAATTAAGCGTATTCTTTGGGCGGCTTTTAAGACAACAACTTCCACGCCACGCTTACTCTATAATTGCAACTGTAACGCTGATAAATGCGTTCGACAAGCGCAACAATAAAGACAACAACTAGCTATTGCTGTATCTGCTGCTGCTGCAACAACGGATATGCTTCCACTCTTTACTCAGCTGCAACATTTTTTCATTGTCAACTCTTAGGTTTTCCCGTTTTGCCCGCTAATGCTTTCCGCAGTTCCAAAGAATTCCACTTGGCCACTTGGGCACTTGGACGACACCAGCCTATATATAGTTTATGGTCATTGTCTGCACTCATGTTATTCAGATAGTTAACCGTTTGTCTGCCAAACAGTTAATTGTGCTTGTTTCCCCCGGTACGATGGAAGACCAAATCTTGTTGTCTATTGTGGGTGGCTGGTTGTGCCGCGACGCAGTGAAGAGTAAAGTGGTTGGGGAAAAACTGGATATTCATTTGCATACGTTGTTTAAGTATTCGAGTTTAGGTATCTATCAGTTCAGCTTCAGCTGCAAGATACGAGCACGTTACTTCGTACGAGTTGTTTGGCCGAAATGAGTTTCTCTCATTTTCTGCCTATTCTGCCTCTTGGGCCAAACATATATTTTCAGTTACGTCTTTATTACGCATTACGTGCCTTTTTATTTTGTTAACGGCGTGTATTTTTTTGCGATCTTCGGGTTCGTTTACTTTAAATAAGCCGTAAGCTTTAGGCTGAGTTAGTGCGTTGCTAGTTTTTGGCATGCAATCAAATCTCATTATTGGCTACTTCGATATGGCTTTGAGTTGTGGCAATTTTTTTGCTTTTGTTCTACTTTGATTTTCACGATTTGTTGTATTGCATATCAATGCCGAAGTAAATTATTGAGCTTTCATGTTGCCGATATTATGTACTTCTATCTGACCTTTGATCGGAGCAGCCGTTTTGGTGAAGCTCTTTTCTCTTAGTTTTAATGCAAAAGCAAAGCACTAAACATGGTTAGAGTTAAACTCAATGGGCCTTACTCATAAACATTTTAAAGTCCAGTCTAAATGTAGTGTGAGCTTTTTATTTCTATAGAATTTGCTGTCAACTAAATTTAGTCTCGACATTAAAATGTTTATGAATAAGGCCCAATATTTTGAAAAAACTCTTATTTTCAACTTGAAAAATGTAAATATCTAAGAAAACTATACGTCAGTCAAATGTATAAGAATGAAAACTTAATTAACAGAATAAGAAAAAAATTGCAGTTTTTATTTTAAAAATCACGAAAGTCATGGAATTTATGTCAATTGAATTTAGTATAAATGTCACACCTCAACCTTAAAAAAATTACACATGTTTACACAATTTTTAGTAATATTCAACTTTATTTTGCAATCCAAAAAAATGCTGCATATAAAGCGTTTCTAAAAGGCATATATCATTGCATAGTATTGCATACTTTTATTTCATTATTTCAACGATCATATGAAATGAAAAAAGTAAAAGAAATGAAAAAAAATTAGAATGAGAAAAGTAAAACCAACTTTGTTATATTTTAAGATATGTTTATGATTTTGATGTCTTTAAAAAAAAATCAAATTAATCACAAATTTCCTGCTAAAAAAAATTGTAATCGATTTCGAAAAATTTGGAGTAAATTTCGCTTAAACTTGATTTTATATTTACACGAGTACAGCTCAGTAATGGATAAGTCGGGTCGGTTCGTTGATACACCGTTCGAAAGGTCAATCCTATTTTTTTCAAATGAGATTTTAAAATAAGCTTTCTGTGGGTTAGGTTTTCTGTTAAGAACAATAATACTAAGGACACGCATATGGTATTGATACTATAGTATTTAAACCATGAACGACTTTATTCTATGTGGTATGAAAGTAGTGACACAAATATCGAAATAGTTTTTGAAAATTGCTTCAAAAAGTTTTATACATTTAAGCAAAATTCTTACTTTAAGGGCCATTTTGTTCACAAAGGGCATAAATATGATTTAATTCGGGGATAACTATCTCTAGGTTAATTTTATACCAAGCATATAAATCGGGAGATAAAAAAGTGGTTTTGTTCACATTTTATCCCGGCTTTATGCTTAGAGCATAAATTCGCTCTCAGTTTAGATCGATTTTAGATCGAGTTAGAGTGTTGCTCATTGATTAAAAAAATTTGTGGGGATTTTTTGTTTATTTCTGCGAATTTGGGGGTTGGAGTGAACACTAGGTCAAAATGGATCGCTGATTTTGCATCTGATGTCAGAATTTCAAAATTCTAAAATTTTTCTACACAGGGCTGCCAACTAAACATTTTTATAAGAATTTTAAACATGAGGAAACAGTATTGGGGGTTACTTCTTTCGAATCTGGTGTCAGAATTTTAAAATTCAAGATGGCGGATAGAGTTGATACCTAATTTCTTGTTTATTTATGCGAATTTAGCTCTGAATCCGTTGTCAGAATTTCAAAACTCGAAAATTTTTCTACAAATAGGGCTGCCACCTAAAATTGTTTTATTTTAAGAATTTTAAACATGAGGAAAGAGTATTGGGGGTCGCTGATTTCGAATCTGAAGTCAGAGTTTTAAGATTTAAGATGGTGGATAGGGTTGCCACCTTAATTTTTTGTATTTTACACCAAAAATGGGTCGCTAAATACGAATCCATGGTCAGAATTTCAAAATTATAAAGTTTGGAAATAATAGGGTTGCCACCTAATAATATGTATTTTTAAGAATTTTAAACATTATTTAACAGTGTTAGGGAGTCACTGATTTCGAATCTGATGTCAAATCTGATGTCTGGGTTGCTTTTACTTTTGAAAATACATATTATTAGGTGGCAGCCCTATTATTATAAAATTTTATGATTTTAAAATTCTGACCACGGATTCGGATTCAGCGACCAATTTTTACCTTTTAGTTCGCACCAGCCCCGAATTTATAAAAATAAAAAACTAAGGTGGCAACCCTATTCACCATCTTGAATTTTAAAATTTTGACTTCAGATTCGAAATCAGTGACTCACTAACACTGTTAAATAATGTTTCAAATTCTAAAAAATACATATTATTAGGTGGCAGCCCTATTATTTCAAAACTTTATCATTTTGAAAGTCTGGCCACGGATTCGGATTCAGCGACCCATTTTTGGTGTACCATTTTTTTCTGAAGCCCCGAATTCGTAAAAATTTAAAAAATTAAGGTGGCAACCCTATCCACCATCTTGAATTTAAAAATTTTGAGTTCAGATTCGAAATCAGTAACCCCCCAATACTGTTCCCTCATGTTTAAAACTCTTAAAATAAAACATTTTTAAGTGGCAGCCCTATGAGTAGAAAAATTTTCGAATTTTGAAATTCTGACAACGGATTCGGATTCAGCGACCCATTTTTACCCTTTAGTTCGCGCCAGCCCCGAATTCATAGAAATAAAAAATTAAGGTGGCAGCCTTATCCAAATTTTAAAATTCTGACACCAGATTCGAAATCAGTAACCCCCAATACTGTTTCCCTATATTTAAAAATCTGTATTTTCAATATTTTGACACCAAGTAAATAAAAAATATTAAAATGAGAGTGATGAGAGCGAATTAAAAATCTTAACTCACCAATTTTCACGAGTTAAATATTTCTGGGGTTAAGCTATCTCGCCACCATTTTTATCTCCAGCTTGAAGAGTTAAATGCTTAACTCACTGTGAACAAATGAAAAACTGGAAAAATCATGGAATTAACTCGGGGATAAATTTATCTCTCTGTGAACAATGGCCCTAAAGAAAAAATTTAAATAAAAATTAATTCAAGTGAACGGTTTTTCTTGTTATTTACTTTGAATTAAATTTTTTTCAAAAAGAAAATGTTCAATGTTATGACTTTTATGTATTTAGATTTTTTGACGCTATCAGAAAAAGGTGCTGATATCAGTTGGACTATAGTAATATCAGGGTTGTAAGTCAAAAAAAGGTATGTTAGCATGGCGAAACAATGAATGAGGTGCGATACTAAATAGCTTCGTGAGCTAGTTTATGCCTAGTATACAGTGGCATACATATGGTATACCCATAATGATTTCAATAGTATGGTATCGATACCATATGTGTGTCCATAGTATTAGTAACGAGCTTCAAAGTCAAGAAATCTTGTAATTCCTAAGAGTAAGGGTAGTAGAGAAAGAGGCAGAGAGGCAGTAGAGAGAAACGGGATATTGCAAAGCTCATACCTTACATCGACCTACCAAGAGACGATATAGAAAAAATTACAATTTCGAAAAACACTTCGAAATTAAGCTTAGTACCGAGAAAGAGTGGGACAGCCAGATAATATCGCAAGTCAAGAAACTACACAGAATATCGTGCTACACGAATGGCTCTAACACATTTGAAGGTATAAGCGCAGGGATGTACGGGCCAAGAACCAAACACTTCGAACCCATAGGGACAACAGCCAGTAGCTTCCAAGTGGAAATCCTAGCAATACAACTGTGTGCGAAATTCCACCTGGACCGGAAATACATGGGTCAGGATATAATTGTGCTGTCGGACAGCTAAGCAGCAATTAAAACACTAGTCTCCTTTGAGATATCATTGAGAATAACATTGGAATGCCTTTCAAAACTCAATGAACTAGGCAAGAATAACACAGTTACTATACTCTGGGTCCCAGGACACAAGAGAATACAAGACCATGAAGAAGCTGATGATTTAGCGCGACAGGGTATAGCCACAAAACTTATAGGACCAGAACCATTCTGCGGATTGGGAAGACATTCTATAAAAAAATAACTAAGAAGAGAGAAGAAACACAAACGATCAAACCTTTAAAAAAGCCTCCAAAAGCTTAGAAAATACAAATTGCTCCTCAGCAATTTCAATACTCGGAGAGAAAAATTGTGGATAAGCTTAGGTAAACCAAATCTAAGAACTCTAACGGAGTTTCTTATAGAACACTGCAAACTTAAATAACAACAGATTAAATTGGTCATCGAAACCAATAGTAGTTGCCGTTTCTGTGAAACAACTGAAAAAACTCCAATACACCTACTTATAAAGATTACAGAATTTTTTCCAAAAAAACTACAATTTTGACCACTGTACGCTTATCAAGCGGTCATAACACAAACTGGAGATTCTGACCACTTGGAATATTTGCTCTTGTACGGAATGTTGTTATCACCAATCCATACAAGGCAAATCAATTTTCTTATGATGAGTTTTATTTTGGGCTTACGTCCTCTTTTCTTTTGGGCTTATGACCGCTTCATAAGAATTCTTAATCCCAAATCCAATTTTTGAGATATTGTCCTCTTTTAAAGCGGTCATAATTTCAAATTTGGGATTATGTCCCTTGCGGCAATGTCCCGTCACCAATCAGTAGAGTGGTACTTATTTTTATGGATCAAAATTTTTTGTATTGCTGATATTTAATTACGGACCAGTGTTTTGTTCCTTTACAAAAAAAAGTTAACTGTGAAATTTTCAGAAACAAATATCGATATTTCGATAAAAAAAGTTAAAATTTGACATATATTTTTTTGATCAAAAATAAAAGTTAAAATTTTAGTAAAATAGTTTGACTTTTATTTCTTCGATCAAAAATAATAGTTTAAATTTGACTTCTATTTTTTTCGATCAAAAATTTAAGTTAAAATTTGACTTTTGTTATTCCGATCAAAAATAAAGATTTAAAATTTTACAATGCTATTTCTTACTAACTATAATAATAATTTTAATTTTTAAACAATTAATAGAGCAGATTGTTTTATTAATTTACGCCAATATTGGTAACATTTTTGAACAGAAAAATAATCATTGCTATCAATCTTCATATCATTGCATTCCATCGCTTAGTTTTTATCATTCCACATTCTGTTTTCATTTATTTCGCAAACGACGTGGCCAGCGACTGCAAGCGATGATAAGGAATTAAAATATGACTTTTATTTTTGATCAAAACAATAAAAGTAAAATTTTTACTTTCATATTTGATCAAATTTGATCGAAATAAAATTGGTCAAAAAATAACGATTATATATTGACTTTCTTAAAAAAAACAGGAAAATTAAAATCATTAAAGATTATCATTCCTTAGCTAACAAGCATCACATTGCTTAATTCAAATATCGAATAAACTAATTATTACCATCTGACTTATTGAATAGAAATTTAAAAAATAACTGATATTTTCAGTCCGTGGTTATTTTTGTTCGAAAAAAAAATCGAATATACTAATTACTTCCATCTGACTTTTTGAATAAAAATATCAAAAGTAACTGTTATTTTCGGTCTTTTTTTAAAAAAACCAAATAACTTTTAAGTGCAAATTAGAAAAAAGTTCGTACTCGTCTCGTTTTTGACTAAATTGTTCTTCAAAACGTGCTATGAAACATGGAAATTAGACAAAAAATACAAGCGTTGTGATTTTTTTCTTTTCGAAAAGAAAAGCCAAAGGTAAAAAATTAAATTTGTTGATTTCTAGGGTTTTTCGAATTTTTTCTTCAACTAAAACCAGGGTATAATATGTTAGCATCCCTGGAATTCCTAAATTTTTACTAACCAAAATCATTAATATTTTTTTTTTTTTCAAATTATTAAAGTCATTTTTAATGAGAAACATAGTTTTTTCGATTTTTTATAAATTTTTTTTTATGCTCGAAATGCCAAAAACAGGAGTTTTGAGAGTTTTTTTGAAAACAATTCAAGTTTCAATAGCTATAACCTATAACTTTGGTATCTGAACTTTGGTATTTATAATTTTTTCCACAAAATAGCTCAAAATTATCCGTAATTCATTTTTCGGTGATTTGCTCAAAACTCGAACTTTTCAATTTTTGGGGAGATTTTTCGTAAAAATACCCAAACTCGAAATTTCCAAAAGGGAACACTCCTAGCAAAAAATTTCATAACGACGAGGATATTTAACGTAATTGCACAATTTTTGTATCTTTTATGAATTTAGTTTAACAAAATATTTCCATAACATTTCAATGAAATTTTTTATATATGAATATTTGCGATTTTTTAATACAACAACGAACAAAATGATATTTTTTCGAAAAGAAAATATTACAACTCAGGTATTTTTTGCCTAATTTTAATTTTTGATAAAATTTTTTGAAGAAAAACTAAATAAAAACCGAGGCGTTTATCAGTTTTTTTAAATTTGTATTTATAAAAAAGTTACTGGGACTTTTTTTGAAAAAAGAGCACTTTTTTTCTCATATAAATCAGATTTTCTACATATAGGTTGCAACCGGCACGTTTAAATATAAATATTGTTTTCTGAAAATTTTACAGTTTACTTCTGTTTTGTAAGGGAACCACACGCCGGTCCGTAATTCGTTACTTTCGAAACAAAAATAAGGACCACTCTATAGACCACCTCTAGTTTGAGTTAAAGCCTGCATTTCCATTTAAGGTACGCCAACAAGGTAATAACACCACATTTTTTAATATTTCAGGGAAAAGATGAATGAAATACAGTTCTAAGACGCAGAAACATCATGGTCCTCTTCAAATGCGCATTCAGTGCAGCTTTATGAAAATCAAAGAAAATGCATAGCTAATTGGTCTTGTTGACCAAAATAAGTACAAAACTCTGGTGTAAGCATGTTGTTTGCTACCCCATACAATAGTTGGAATAAATTGATCAAAATAAATTTTTTTAATTAAGGGTCTAGTCTTGTTAGACAGTCCGAAAAATAGGCAGTTTTCGTAAATGTTCTATAAAAAAATATAAAAATATATAGGTTCTTAAAAATGTGCAGGTATATTTATAGTATTTTGTTGAAGTTTGTGATAAATATTTAAATTATTTAATCAATATCCTGAAGCAGGACATGGAGCGATGCGTCGTGGGCCAGTGTGCAAAACTCGAACCGAGCTGGCGACCTTTCCACAGGTCGAAAAAATCATCTGAAACAAAAATTCAAAAGATTTCCCTGTTTAGTATGAGTGTGATTATGGAATAGATTACTTTTAATGAAATTTTAGTGGAAAAACTAAAATACTTTAATACCAATTATCACAAAGTAAAATTTATTTACTAATTTGACTATTCAGATTATGATTCTACTCCATATACCATTTGGTGATATACCACCCTTACATTTTCCTTCAAGTAATCAAAATTGATGCCAAAAACAGTAGCAACAGCAGAGTGCATAAAAATAAATAAAAATATTATAGTGAAGCCATCACGGTAACCATTAAGCATGGTGCCTTTGCCTGAATGCATTTAACTGCTACTGCTCCTCACTCTTTTTCGCACTTAAGTACATGAATACCTTAAGGACTAGACGCCGCCGATGCTAAACCAATATTCCGACACAGCGATCGATCGCTGTTGATTTCGATTAAGAAGTGCTCTTCAAACCAACTCTCCAAACACTCTCACTAGAAGTGCAGAAATAGCATTAATGCAAGATTATCGGTCAGATGGAAACGAAGACCTGGGTACAAACTGTATTGAAATGGCGAAAACGTGACTTGCCAACAATTGAGCCTAGTTAGTTAGGCAGCCAGCAAAGTGCCAGAATATTTGTTTAGCATCGCGTATTATTGGCAGAAAATTGGTTGCCATCGAGTGCATCTTTTGGCAGATATTGAGTCAATTTTTATTAAATTGTGTTGTTTTTTATTTTTTGTTTTTTCCAAGAGCAAACTTCAGAGTCGACTTTGACGAAAATAAATAAGTTTCTCAATTCAAAAGTAGACTAACCATTCTTTCATACCCAACTGTGAAGCTAACAACTTTATGTGAATTATTGATAAGATGTTTCTATTTTAGATACTTTGTCTAGGCTGCAGCAGCTGAACTGATATTCTGTGCGAGGTTGGCTTTTAAATTTCAAAAGCGTACGTTAAGACTATGTTTTTCTTGGTGCAGAAAGCTAGTCTTGGAGTCGACAAATTGGAGTTTTATTGACAGATCCGCTGTTGGTGATTTTCAATTTAAATATTTTATTAGGCTAGCAATTGCTGTCGATTGTTGACCATAAAAATATGATTAATACTGGCAAAGTTATTTACGATAAGGAAGCGTAAACTACACAAATGAGCTCTGACCTTTCGATTTTTGTGTTGTTTGTATTGAATTTTAATTAAAATTTAATTTCGTATTTATTTAGTATTTATAAGCACAACAACAGTGCGCTTTGGTGTTAATAAATGTAGAAAAATCTACTTTTGCATATGCTAATTCAAATTTATTTTATCCTTTTAATGCGAAAAAATAACATATTTTACAAAAGATCTTTCAAGAATTTTTTATAATTCAACAATTAAAGGACTTATTGCGAAAACCACAATTATTGTTATCATTGTTGCTATACCATGAGAAATATTTTTTTGAAATAATCAGCATAAAACTTTATGAAAATTTTTTTTTTATGAAGGCGTGAAATTGAATGAGGAAAATTCATTCGAAATTTCATAGGATATAGCTGAAACCTTTTCAGTGGGTGTTTGGAATTATTAAGTTATGATAAAAAAACGAATTTTTGATCATATAACTTATCACGTTATTGCAATAGTCTTTCAAATGTTCAAATGATTTGAAGTTTTGTACTCGATCTTAAACAATTTTTTCAAAATTCAACAGTTAATGTGTTCAATACAAAGTTGAAAACATGTCTTAATCGACTGCAAATAAATCATTATGTTGCAAATTAGAGGTTGTTGAATATGTGATGATATCATAGCTCAATGCAGTGCGCTTGCGCAACGTTTTCGTTCTCACAGTCTAAGTTTTTGTTTTAGCCGATCGACCGACCGCCCGACTGACTGCCTAAGTAACCAAAATGACTTCACTGACATTGCAGAAATATTGCACGTTCGCAGCATTTTGTTGGTCTTTGGCTCATTAAGTGTTGTTGCAAAAAAAAGTCAATTAATCTACAAGTAACACTGCCATAAAAGGCAATACGACGAATGCGCCGGCAAGTTTAAACAAATTGCAACAAATATGCAATTTGCCACAAGAAACAATGAAAAAATATTATGATATCTTAAGAAAAATCTAAACAGACTTGTAGACAGATCGACGGCAAGTCCGAGTGACAACGCTTTTAAATTAATTGACATGCGAGCAGCACTTAGCGAAGAACTTGAAATCTGTTTTGAAACAATTTGAAGTTGTTTTTTTTTTTTTGTAAAAAAAGTTATAAAATCTATTGCAATGAATTGCAAAGTTTATAATCTGCAGGTTTTTTTAAAAATTGCAATGTGTGCCATAAAGTGTCTAGGCACACATTTTTGGTAACTGCAACTTTTAACATTTGAACTCAATGCAACAAATATTTTTTAAATATATACAGAATTGTAAAAAATGTGAATTTCAGCTAATGACTTCATTTATGTTTATTGCGTTGATGTCGTTAAGAGCACGACCGTTAAGCTTGCGCAAACAAAAAACATGCTGAACAGTGGGACCTATCAGTTAGGAATCTGAAAGATTTCTTTACATCCATTGGTTATGTATAAGGCTCGTGGTTGATGATAAAGTATTCTTGCTCTCATGAAATGTAACCACTGTCGCGCATCATTTATGCCTGCACGCATGCGTCTTATGCAGTTGATATTTCAGTAGTGAAATCTCAAGACAGCGTCAACAACGACAAATTACTATTAACCTGATATGAACTCGCACTCTTGTGCAATTAGTTAACCTCCGCTTATATATTAACTGACATATTTGACCAAACATTTTTGTAGTCTTTCTGCAAATGAGTTGTTAACTGCTCGGACATAACTCTGGGTGGAGGGTTAAGTTTAACGATTATTCAAACGATATTTGAACAAAAATAAAATTAACACAATTATAAAACTTTTGAAACTACCGCTCACTAGAAACTTTAAGCTTAATAATATGTTGATTGTCTGACTTTAATACAGGATAAAATAGTACAGGAATTATCTGTCAAAGAAGCTCTTCCTAAAAGCAAAATTTTACTCCGACAGATTAGGCACTGGGTAGTGTGCGTGGCCCAGCGCAGACTGAATATTTTTTAATTGATCTAATATTTCTGTTCGGCTGCCACCACTCTGCAGACAATGGCAATCCTCAGAAAGTAAAAACTTCCATGTAAAGCTTTCTGAGAACATAATCCGTTCGGAGTCGGCTTAAAACTCGTAGGTTCATTTCTCTATCATTTGTGTTAAAACATTTAATATTACGCATAAAACAATTGATCAATAGAAGCTCGGTCAAAGTTCTTTTTAGAGCCAATTTATTTTTTGATTGGCCACTTAACAGAGTTTGAGAATTTAACACTCAAAACAAACAAAAAATATTATTTTAGTCTCCTAAAGGAAAACAGGGCATAAAATAAAAGAAGAGCAAATAGGAAAAAATTTCGTTGAAAATGTAAACGGAGGGAAAAGATCAAGCTTTCTAGGCTTGAACTAAGAATAAACGTTATCCCACGGTCCACCATCAAGCCAAAAATTCTCGGTTCAATTATTATTTTTGTTGTACTAGAAAAATTTTAAGTTAATGCCATTGTGATATCTGCAAACGTCAAGATATCGATTCCTAAAACTCCAATATATTTTTCTAATTATCTTCTCTTAACCCTTTGTGGGACCCTAAGTAAATTATACGTCAAAGGTCCCTAAGGTCCGCTGGGACATAATATGAAAATTGCCTATAAAATGCACTAAAAATGATTGAACACGGGCAAATTTTGGTTTTAAATTAAATATTAATTATTTTTATTGGGATATAGTCTTAATCTAATATTATTTTATTGTTCTGCTCGCTGAATCCTGGACGTTTTGCACGGCATGCAACGGTGCATCTGCTCTGAATGCTCCATACAAACAAACTTCCTGTAATCGCAGCATGCAAATCTTGTTTTACGTTGCCTGTTGTTGTGTTGTTGACATAAATAGCAAGTTTTCCGTTGATCCCTGTGTTGGATTGGTGGTGCTTCGCTTGTAATGCTCTCTTCTAGTGGTATGACGTTGTAGTCAGTCCATCATAGCTCTCTTGATATGGGGGTAGCGGGTTATACGATTATTGAGCGCCCTTTCTTCGATTTCGGGAGTAGCCAACTGCTGAACTAATTTGTATAAGAACGACCGCCTCCTGTCGCTTTTCTGGCTCGGATTGAGGTCATTATAGGCGAAAAATGACGCCAATGCAGCAACGTCCACAATATTATAAAACATGGCCAGTGGCCAGCGTTTAGTACCTCTTTTACACGTGTATGTACCTAGCATTTGGTCCATCGTGTCCACTCCAGCTTTATTTTTGTTGTAATCCACAATGGCCATTGGTTTTTTATGTGCTCCTTCGATGGCGTTTGTAAAATGTGCTGTTGAAATGAGTACCACTGCTTTATTTTTCTTCGGCACATATGAGCATAGCGCAACGTTGTTGTCATGGTAGCCGAACAATGTACTATCAATTGGGCGATTGCGATTCTTCCTAAACTCACTGGGAACACAAGCTTTATTTGTGCGTAAGGTACCAACATATGCTGTTCTTTGGGTAATCAAGTTTTCAGCCAATTCAAGAGACGAAAAGAAGTTGTCTTCATACACAATGCGGCCAGTAAATAAGTATTTCTGCGCGAGCTTTATTGTCACTTTGTAGCCCAGCTGGGTTTCACGCTCCTGTCCTGGTGCTTTTCCAGAGTATATGATACCTTTGAGCGGATATTTGGTTTTTGCATCACATATCCACCACACCTTTATTCCATATTTTGCAGGCTTTGATGGAATGTACTGTGTAAATGATGTCCGTCCTCTATATGGAAACAGTTGTTCATCTACTGTTAGAGCATCATGTGGTTCGTACCCACTTGCCAAATTGGCTTGCAGCATGAGCCAAATATCATCAATTGCTGCCGTTTTGCTGCTCTGTGACCTTTCCATGCGTGTGTTCACGTTGTCAAATCGCATGTACCTCAATAGCAGTTTGAATCTTTTGAATGACATTACAGCTCTGAAGATTGGTGGATGATTTGTATCAAACAGGCAGTAAGTTTGTAAGCATTGTTTGACTTATATAGGCCAGAAGCTATAAGCATTGCCAGGAACGCATCAAACTCCTTGGGTGTCAGTGGTTGCCATTCTTTGGGTCGTGTTGGATTAGCTTCATTCCACGCTTCAATAGTTTGTTTGGCTTTTCGGTTAGTTTCTCTTACGATTGATTCGGATGCTCAATGGATCATCCGAAGTCATTATTGGTCCTATTCCTCTACTTCTCATGGTGAAGATATTGTGCGATCTTACACGTGAAGTTGGTGGCGGCGCTTTCTTCCATTTCATACCATTTTTGCCAACATAATAGTCATCTGAAGTTGTTTCTTGATTTGGCGGCGTTTCATCATCATCGTCACTTGTATCTTCGTTCATTTATTTGGAACGACGGATCACTTATTTCATCATCGAAATCACAACTTTGTTCATTTAGTATTTCATTTATATTGATATTTGCTTCGCACATTTTTCTTTAGCTCAATTCAATTCAAAAGTTAGTACACAACTGTTGAATATTCTTGAAGCAACTGGTTTATATACCTTTTTTTTCCCCAACATTCAGGTAGGCACGCAGGTATAAGACAAATGCATCAGGGATGAACAAAGCAATAAAATAAGCAAACTTATACCTCCCCCTGCTCATTTCTTGGAAAACCCAATTAGCAAAAATATTTATTTTACCTTGAAACTAAACGCAGCTGCAATTTTGAGCAATAAAACAATAAATTCCACGAAGTAATACCGTTAATTTGCTTAATTTTCATACTATGTCCCAGGGGACTTAAGGGACCTTTCTCGTAGGCAGTAAAAGTAAATCCTTAGAGCTCGGTAACCACTGGTCCGATTTTAATGATCGAACCCGTAAAAGACGCAGAACTAAATGTTCCAGGAATACATGGTAACTTTGGGAGGGGGTCATAGTGGCCAAAATAGGAGTAATTTGCGATTCAAAATCGAAAAAGTCCCTACGGACCTTAGGGTCCCACGAAGAGTTAAACATGACAGTGAGTCAATGCAGAAAAAGATTCTTTTGTTTTGCTTAAGCAATCTTTATTGCAATACTGATTTGAACATACCACCTCAAGGCCGCTTTACATTGTCCTACTGTGTGTTACGATATCCCTGCAAACATTTTTAATTGCCTCAGAATCGCCAGCGAATCGCTTGGAAGATGAGACAATCGCCGGCGAGCTTATTTGGGAGTCATCCTTGTATCGCCGAATGTAAGCAGCTGAGGCCATAAAAGCGATTCGCCGGGAAGATTCGCGAGCTAATCACCTAAAGGGTTCGTAAGCGATTCGCTGGGAAGAGTCGCTAACGAATCGACGAGAGGGGTCTTAAGCGATTCGCTGGGAAGATTCGCGAAGGAATCGCCTAAAGAGTTCCTAAGCGATTCGCTGGGAAGAGCCGCTAACAAATCGCCGAAAGGCGTCTTAAGCAGTGATTTGCTGGGAAGATTCTTAAACGCATTGCCAAGAGAAGTCCTTAGCGATTCGCTGACAAAAGTGACAAACGAATCGCTTTTAGGGTTCCCCAGCGACTGGTTGCGAAGCGTCTTTGTTGAACTTTACAAGTTGTTTTATAGGCGAAACTCCTTGTCAAATCGGTCAACAAAAATATCGACCACCGAAAATCATGCTTATATAAATATTTTCAGTTTCTATATGGCAATTCAATACAAAAAATTATTTATTAAAATTTGTGGATGATTATTTTTAGGGAAGAATTATCCTTGTAGGAAAATCAACTAATTTAAAAGTAGTTAAAAAAGTAGTTTTTTGTCAACCACAACTAGTTGAAATTCTGAATTTTTTCCATAGAACGAACTAACATATTTTGTATGGTGACGTCCACTAAATATGTCAATTGACATTCGTCTGTATATGTTTTCAACTACTTGTTAAATTAGTTAAATTTAAATTATTTTTTTAATTACTTTAAAATAAATCAATTGAGAACCGCATATATTTTCAACTACTTCTTAAATTAGTTAAATTTAAATTAATTTTTTAATTACTTTAAAATAAATCAATTGAAAACTAGTTAATATTCCACTTACTGAAGATGAATTTAAAAGCATAAAAATTTTAAATTTCAATAGAAATGCTAAATGTTTGATAGTTTAAATCATACTTGATTTTAAATACAAATTCTAGTTGTTTGATAGTTTGAAATCGTTAAATCGTAATAACATAAGCATAGAGACTAAAGTAAAGCAAAAATACAACAACAAATGTGAAATTATGAAATTGAGAAAAACTGAGAAATTGACACTTCAAATCTCATCGCCCCGGTGGTGCAGTGCGTTAGTGCGCGCTTGCACGGGTATCACAAAGATTTCTGATGAAGCCCTTAGCCAGGCCGAAATTGCAATAAGATCAGCTAGTGATTTTTTCCTTTTCATATTGAAAAACTTTGTTGTTGTTGTTGTTTCTTTGGAAAGATTCGTTAGAACAATTAATTGTTCTAACTTTGACCTTAAGCTTAATAAACGATAAACAACTAGAATTTGTATTTAAAATCAAGTATGATTTAAACTATCAAACATTTAGAATTTGTATTTAAATCATATAAAGTCAACATAATAAATATAGAGGTAATTTAGGAAATAACTTTCATTTAAAATTTCTGTACATCAAAGTGATAATTTATTTTATTGTTTTGAAAAAAAAATACATAAATTCATATTAGTGAAAGCCTAAAGTTAATAAAATTTGATGAAATAGCATGGTTAAATATATATAAACTTATAATCTACTAAAAATTTGCCATAAAAACATGTCCAAATCAGAATAGTCGCCGCCTTAATATCATTCAAAGTAGTTTTTAAGCCACTTGTTTTGAAGTAGTTTTTCAATTACTTCATATATAATGCAACAAAAACTATTCAAAATTGAAGTGGATGCCGCCTTAATATAATTCAAAGTAGTTCATAAACTAGTTTATTTGAAATAAGTTTTTTAATTAGTTGTTTTTAAAAACAAGTTAGTTTGTTCCTATAGGGATATAGAATAGCCTGTTTCATATGCCAACGATCGATTTTTAAAATTTTTAAAAAAGCCATCTTCCAACGATCGCCAGAATGAGCGAAGGTGGATTTTAAGACTTTTGTTGAATCTTGCATTCATCTGTTGGGTGATTGAAAAGCGATCCATTGTTCAACGATCGACGAAATGAGCGAAGGAAGATTTTGAAGATTTTTCTTGGATCTTAGCTTGGGCTAAGGACATATAGGAAAAGCTAAGGACATATTATTTCAGCATAATTCGAGGACACTGAATTTAATGGCGTTTACCGTTTTTTAATTTTTTGGCCTGTTTACGAGAAATTGACTGTTCAAGGTCAAGTACATGTTAAATGCAGTTGTTGCTAGAAAAACGTTTTTCTCGGTATCTTTATTGACTTCATGTCAATGAGTGAAACATTAAAAATTACCTGGAGTATAATTTCTTAAAACACTTAAACCCTCGAAACCCAACTCTTATGGTCCAAATTCACCTAAGAAATCAAAACAACCCTTTTTTCGTATAAAAGCTTTGTTCAAACAAAAACAAGTAAGCTTTTTGACGGAAAAATATTCCCCTGATATAGTGGCGCTAAATAATATTACAAATTAAACCAAATTAGCTAAACTTCTGTGTCCCTAAAACGACCTGAAAGGTATTAAAACTTAATTTTTCATTCATATTTTTCTTTATTTTCTCAAATAGATAAATCTGTTTCTTCTGCTTCTTCATAAAAATTCCAACAAATGTCTCCTTAGACAACATCTACTTTTTACCACTGTACAAGTGCTTGAGTCTCGCCGTCACCTGATGGAAAAGTTCACCATGCTCATCAGATTCGTCATCAGAAACGAATTACGCAGAACTTTTCCTCGGTTGAGTAGTATGAAAATAAAGAAAGGTTTTTTTTTTTAAAAAAAGATCAAGGAACCAAGGCATGCGCCTTATACAAACAAGGTTTAGTCTTTGACCTGAAAGAAAAAGGATAGATTGATTTATTTAGAGGAATTGATTGGAACCATACGTGAATTATTGATTGGGCGAAACAGCCGTGAAAGACAATTTTAATTGCTTTTAACCAAGACTACTGTTATGCCTTAACCTCGGCAAGCATTTCGAGCCCTTAGTTGTTCCTGTCCTTTAATTCCACATTTTCCACAATTTATCTGTGGATTTTTAGTTTTCCATAATTCTTCAATGTAGGAAAGAACAAAGAAAGTAAAAAGAACCATGCCCGAACCCGGTGTACATAATTTTGTATTTCATTCCATAACATTTATTTTTAACAGGAATACTAAATGGACCCGATATTCGTCTCTTATTGAAAGATGAGTTATTTAAACCAACTCTCAGCCATAATGAGTTGTTGACACGGAATTGTGTCAAAGCGGTAATTAAAATTGTTCTAAGAATTCATCGATCCGGCGATTGGCGCTTAGACATTGGCAAAATGCTTACCGCTTTCCATACTTTAAATGTAAAAATGTCGCTGAAAACTCATTTCCTGCATTGCCACGCTGAAAAATTAGAACAATCCCCAGACGAATCGAATGAGCATGGCGAACGTTTTCATCCGGTGACGACGGGACTCGAGTACTGATACAGTGGTAAAAAACTAGATGCTCTCTTAGGAGACATTTGTTGGAATTTACATTCAGAAGCAGAAGAAACAGATGAATCTATCTGAGAAAATAAAGAAAAATATGTATGAATCACTTAGTTTTAATACCTTTCAGGTCGTTTGAGGGACATAGAAGGATGCTTATGGTTTAATTTGTAATTTCATTTAGCGCCACTATATCAAGGGAATATTTTTCCGTCAAAAAGCTTACTTGTTTTGGTTTGAACAAAGCTTTTATACGAAAAAAAGAGTTTTTTTGATTTCTGATGTCAATTTGGACCATAAGAGTTGGGTTTTGAGGGTTAAACTGTTTAAAAATATTATTCTCCAAGTAATTTTTAATATTTCACTCATTCACACAAAGTCGATTAAGTTAATGAGAAAAAACTTTTCTAACAAAAAAAGTATCAACATTTACTTTACCTTGAACCTTCAATTTCTCGAAATAGGGCCGAAGGCTTAAAAAATAGTAAAAGCCATTAAATTCAGCACCCTCGAACTATGATGAAATGATATTTTTTTAGCTTGTTTGATGTTTGGAGACATGCACAGTGCAATTTTTTTTTTTGAAATAAAAACTTTAAGTGATAACGTATAAAAAGGCACATAGAAAATGATATTATTAATGAGATCATAAAATGTTTATGCTAGTAATGTAAAAGTACTTTATATGCATATGCATTTACATAAAACATTTATTTATCACTGTATGATTCCTTTTAATACTAAGACAGCTTTTAATTGCATCTTCCAGAAGCTCTGTGAGTACAATGAATTTCGTAGAACCAACATTATTTTGTTTTGCCCAATGAATGCAAATTTCTACATCTTTTTGATAGCTTTATTTTTGTCTTTACATTTTCTGACTCTACATAGTCTGGCTCTACATAGTCTTCGTTTTCTACCTGATCATCTTTGAAATAATTTGCCACTGTTTGTTCAACCTATACATTTGATTCACTTTTTTTTTAATTCATGTTTTAGAAGTTTAGATCTGGTGGGTGAGTACTAGAACGGGGCACTTGATGTCAATGACCTTTGGAGCATTTTTCTCAAGACATAAACATCAATGTATGCATCATGCTTTAAGATCGAACTCTAAATGCCGAAGCTATGACAAAAAATTTGCAAAGGTTCCTACATTCGGCAAAATAAATTAAAAATATTTTTTTAAATAGTTCTACTGGAATACTTGAAATACTTACATTGGAAAAGGTTTATTATTTTTTGCGAGCATTCTGATATTAGTATTAAACCAGGGTGGTAAGAACTGATATTTGGTGGATTAGTTCTAGAACAAGGTACTTGAGGTCAATGACCTTTGGATCAAAAAAAATAATCTTCTCAGATCGATTTGCCAAACAATAAGTTCGGACTGTAAATGTCGTAAATATGACGAAACGTTTGGTACAAAAAAATGTTCGGAATTAGGTATCTTCCAAAAATGCTTCGAATTAGATGGTGTGCGGAAAATTTTTTCTGGTACGGTTTAGTACCTATATTAAAAATAAATACCGGCTTAGCTTTCTTTTTTTTTTAGCTCGTGGCCACACTGATGATATGATGTAAAAGCTTAACATAATTCTTAATAATTTCAGTTACTCATCTTACATGCCTTCACTTTGATTATAATTTTAATATTAATTATTATTTTTTAGCGTTTTGGGCCTATTAAAAAAAGTAAAATTCTAAAAAGACAAAGATTCCAACTTCATTTTGATGTGTGCTAACAACTTATTTTGTTTAAAGTGGTATAAGTCTGACGAGAAAAATATGGACTTATTTCACTTTAAAAAATAAATGGTAAATAGTAATATTTGAAAGTGGTACAAGTCCATTTATAGCCAAAAAAATGGTTCATGTTATTTAATTTTTTATAAATTACTATTGCGTTACAAAATTTGACTGATATATAGTGCTAAAAACCAGGAATGATAGAATAAGAGATTGCGCTTTGCGCAGGACCGTAACTTCTGCTAATTGAGTTTGACAACCAGCTGTTCAGTTGCCTACGTCACAATATTTTATTTCTTTAATAAACGTATTGCGATCGGTTGTGTTTTATTTAATTGTGTATTTATCAAAGCATATTTCCGAGTTTTTAACTTAAAATTTAAATAATGAAGTGTGCAGCTGCTAATTGCAGTAACAGTAACAAAAAATATTTTTCAGAAACCTGATGTTTGCAATAAATACAAAAATTAAACCAAGAAATTGTAGAAAACGCACACAAACTAAAACGAAAATACAAAAATATATTGTATTAACTTAACAAAATTTATTTCATTATTAAAAAACTATAATTTATTTGTCCTTTCAATTCACAGGTAAATTAATGGAAATAAAATATCTGGGAATGTTGAAATTACATCAAATAAACTCGTAATAAACATTTTAATAAAATCCAACTCGAAAAATAATATTCACTGAAGTTGGTTTCTCAGACAAATTTTTTTTGACTAAGCTGCTTACTGGCAGCATTAAAAAAATAGTAAAAATAATGTTTGCAAAGGAGTACTAAATAAATTTACCTTCTTCTCGTTCCAATAAATTGCTTCTTACTTCTTTTATTTTAATTATACAAACAAAAATGTATGGAATTTTCATTTCTGGGTAGAAATCGTTTGCAAAGTGAATGCTCGCCAAAACAGCATTGTTATTATGACTTACATGCGCAGAACGACAATTTTGTTGTACCCCAGCAGCGGATTTGCCAGTGGCTACCATAGAACTAATACAGAATAAATTACCAGGTAAGGAAGCATTACTTTTTTCAAAAAGTAATGCGTCTGCATATAGCAGAAGTAATTAACTCATACCTCATTACCTGTAATGTAGCATACAAGGAAAAGTAATGCAGTGATTTTTATAACTTAATACAAGTAGTATGTTACTCCATAACTTCTAGGTAATGCTGAAGGGAGGCGATCACTTACCTCCTGTCTCATTCAATGCTAAATGTAAGGCCTTTTATGCATAGTAAGGTAATATAGTCGGAAGTAGTGGTCATTACAAGGTAATTGATGCTTCATATATTCGGAATATATTCCATCCGCTACTGGGACTCTTTTTCTTGTCTTCAGCGCAATCTTTGTATTCTATCATTCTTGGCTAAAAACATATCCTGGTTCAGATAATATTTTCCAATATTTTTAAAATTTATCAAACGCAAACCTTTAAATATCTCAATATATACAAAAGTGGACTTATTCCACTTTCAAATATACCGGCTCAAATGTCTAAAATCATTTCTTCGGGATGGATTGGAAGAGTGAAAATTTAAAGGACGAAAATTACGGCTCTAAAAGTGGAACCAGCGTCTTTTATACGTTTATTAAAGACAGCTTCTTTATCAATTGGCTTAGATCTAATAAAGACATTTAAAATATAACCACTCTGCCACACGCTATTGTTGGACCCGGTAAAAACACTGACTGTTAACACAGGAATGCAAGTGTCAGCGCAACGTCTAAAGCTCAATTTAGACATGGCTTAAGTGCGGCTTAAAAAAGCAGCATGTGTAGAAAAAAATTTTTCACAGCAGTGCAGTGGAACTTCTGTTCAATCAAATAAATCGAATAGCGGCTCTAATTTGTCGTTCTTACTTGGCTTTTATGACATTTTTTTATTGCAGGTTTTCTGCTGGATGGGCTTGGACTCTGCGATTGTATGTAAGTCGACTGGACGAGTCTTTGTAACAAATTAAGTTGTTGAGATGTCATGCGAAGACAGCGAATTAAATATTGCGAGCATAAATCGATTAGAGCCAAAGCATAAATGCAGCTAGACATGCAGCCAAAGGAATTCTTTACGGTTTTACGGCTGTACATTTAAAATATTTATACAGATACTTGCAAGGATTTGAGTTTTTATTAAATCAATTTAAAGACTTGTGACTCTTCAGTGCATTCGAATCTTTCCAGAGAAGGTTCTGGCATTTGCTGCTGATGCTGATCGCATCTAACTTGATCATGTCAAAGCGTTAAATTGTTAAATATTATTGGTTGCAGGTAAATTCAATCAACACTTTAATTTTATGAAACTCTTATGGATTCTTTCAGAAAACTATCCGCTGTTGGTAAAAAAGAACTTGTTAGCATGTAGAGCTTATTGAATTTATCAAGTTGTTCAAACAGCTACTCAGCATCGATGCATGAATGTGCCAAAAGAGGCAATAGTAATGATTCAATTTGTAGAAACAAATCACGCTTCAAGCTTAAATGGATAGAAAACGTTAAAAACGGATAACAATCAGCGTAATTTGGAATGTAAGTTTTTTTATATATATATATATTTTATCTTCAGCTCACAGAGTTGAAGTGCAATTCATTATGCAACAATTTGCAAGTGAAATTGCTTATTAAAGTCAAGTTAACAAACCATAGCTGGGACTTGAAATGCAGTCAGTTTTGAAGTCAAATTGCTGGAGACACTGATGATGACGTACGTCACTGACACATTGCATAGATGCAAATGCATGCAAACGATACACAAAGCTAAGCAACTTGTATATATTAGGAAATTGTTTCATGCCAAGCTAGCTGATGATGGTTACTTACATCGTTGACTTAACAAGATTGGCTTTTAATGCTGACGCTGTTGACATAGCGATGCCAACATTAACATCGCGATATTGATGAATGAATCGTTTTATTTGTGTCCCAATTGATGCAATGGAATTTCACTTATTTAATTTAGGTATTGTATATTTTAGTATTTATAAATTGATAAAATTGTTTTCATTTATAGCTAGGTTTGAATAAATTGCTTCATGTTTACAAAACGATATTTATTTTGGCAGTAAACAGTTAAAATGTTTGAGTCAGGGCTGGACTTGGCCATCTTACAAACGGGAAAATGCTCGATGGACCCCTAGGAAACATAGTTTTTCATCACTAAGTATTACTCAATTATGTAGGAATCAGTGTTGCCGTTTTGGCTATTTATAGCCATAGGTGGCTATTTTTTTCGCGCGGTCAGTTTTTGCTAATTTGGCGATTTTCATTTTTCATTTGGCTATTTTTTTTAATCGGCTATGTTTTTTTTTTTATTCTAAGGAAAATTTAATTTTTTTGTTTTACACTTACTGAATTATTTAAAATTTGTTCGCGAGAGGGAATGTTCTCTTCATGTAAACGCACCTACCAGCAGTGTGACCAGAGTGGAATATTATATTCCACTTTGGCATATTTAAACATCGGGAAGCATATTTTTTTTTATAAAAATATGCAGCATAAAAAGTGGAATATTTTTCGTATGATTATATTTTTCAAAATTCACAAAAATTGCAATAAAAAATGTCTATTTGGTTACTAAATGGCTATTTTTGGGCAATCGACACTTTATATTTTTTCATCTCTGAACCACCTTGTAAAACACAATATAAGGAATTCATTTTGTGGTTAACTTCTTCGTTGTCAATTTTATTGCAATTCATTTAATAACATCACGCAGCTTAAAAAGTGAAGTAAATTTGCTTATATGTTTGTTTGGTCGATTTTTTATGGATTATGTTACAGCAGTAAGTAATTTACTTCAGAAAACATTAGGGGTATTCACGATGTGTTGTATTTTCCCTTGTATTGTGTATTTTTGATAAATTTGATATTTGTAGTAAATTTTGTAATATAACAAACAAAATGCACAGTTTTCAAAATACAACCCTGTGGAAAATATACAACGATGGAACACTATTGTATTCTGTGTAAATTTCATTGTGTATTGGATCAGCTGATTGTACAATCATTTTTACTCAGCATGGAGCAAGCTAAAGGCTACACTGTGAGTTTATTTAATAAAAATTAATATAATTTATTCTTTCATTTCAATTTTTGTATGATTTCCTTTAGTTAAATGATGATTTAAATTAATATTTCCAAACAGAAGTACATACAAAAATCAGCTGATTTTAAAAATATAATATGTACTTTACTGAAGGTTCAATCACAATAAGTTGTAAGTATTGTAAATTTTGCAAAAATTTATCACAAATGCACCACATCGTGAATACCACTATTATTGCTAACAATAGCTATTTCTTTTAACTATTTTAAAATGTGGATTCAAAACAATAAAGCAGAAAAAAATTTATTGATCAAAGTTCGGAATCTGAAGATTTATCAAAATTTGTGCGTTTCTCGCTTAGCTTACCATTTAGCAATGCTGAGGTTGAGAAATTTTTTAGTTATATTTAGTTATATTTTTTAGTTTTTAGTTATATCTTTCTTATTTAAACGAAAATTCGAAATAGAATGCAAGAAAAACTCTTGAATAATTTGTTGAATGTAAAAACATGGCTGCATGTTCAAAAAAAGATATCAAATACCAGATAGCTTAATAAAAAAATTTAGAAATGCGAATTTCTATGATAATAATACAAGCAACAGTTTAAGAACTGACCTCGAAGATGTGCCTGAATTTTAGTTTTGTATATTGTATATTGTATATCGTTACTTAAAATTAAAAAAACCACAACAATGTTTATAATTTTTTATAGGTGAAGAAAATAAATTTAAGTGCGATAGTAATCAAATAAATAAATGTTTTTAAGCTTGCTTCTGTGTTTTTTTTTATATGCATATTTAGACTTATTTAGATATATTTCTTTGAAATTGAAAGTGGAATATTTTTGTGGAATATAAAAATTGAAAGTGGAATATTTAGCATATTTTTTTTAACAAAAAGCATATTTTTTCAAAAATCTTCTGGTCACACTGCCTACCAGTGATGCCAATCGTGCTGCACACGGCTGGAGTATACAAAAATTTTGCATGTGGCTACTCAAATCATGAGTCACTAAAGAGTAGGGTAGAAGGGGCAGGCTGCGACACATTAACAAAAAAATAATTTTTTCTTATTAATGCAAGGACAGGTTGTTTTCAAAGCAAATATAAAAACCAAAAACTCAATAATTTTGATATTTTCTAAACTGTGAGAAAAATACGTAATTTCAATAAAATGTCGAAACCTCACCATTAATAGAGGGAGGGTCAGTCTTCAGGGAAGCTTAGACACAGGAAGAGAGGCTTCGTCATTTGGTTTCTTTAACTAATATTTTTATATTTAACCCTTCATGACATGACTTTTTCTCCCTGTGTATAAAAAAATTTTGTGTTATTATAGGTGATTGGAGTGGATAAAGAATGTATAAATGAAATTTGGATGCTCTGCAATGTAAGGAAAGCAATAGAAATTACTGTATGTTGGTTTAAATATTACTTTTTATTTTGCATGTTTGAAACGAAATTATAAGCTTTTAATAACTTAAACAAAGAGATAATTTCAAATATTTAAATATTTTAAACATTTATTTACAGGATAGTAAAAAAATATATAAAATATCACACGGATCTGTAAGGGTTTTTGTTTCTAAATTTAAAGCTCGTTGTCATTTAATAGATACATAAAACATTGTTCATTGTGAAATCGTTTAAAGCAATATCTTACTTGATTAAAACATAGTCTATTCTCCTAATTTTAGCAGCTAACGTGAGTGTATCCATTGCACCCTGGTAATTGGCATGTACAACTCTTGTTGTCTCATTGTGAGCAGTGAATAAAATGGTCTAACCGAACTTCCGTTTGAGGCTGTGGGAAACTTATCTGATGTTTCGTCTTTTGTTCAAATTTTTTTGATAATTCCGAAGGTCTTCCACGTTTTTTGCATAGCTTTCCTACTTTAAAGTGTTGAAATGAGAAAGTGTAGAAAAGCATAATTGTGATATTTCTGTCAAAGAAATATACTCCGAGTTACATTTGTTAAGGCAAACCGTTCACTATCAAATAAATAAGCACAAAGAAACAAATTCTGTGAAAAATTTGCCACGTTCTGGCAGAAAACGTAGGACAACACGTAAAAAAGACCAGTTTATTGTACGGGAGTACTCAAAGAACCCTAGTTTAACTCCAAAAAGCTATGAATTACCGATGAAAATTTTTTTGTTAAAATCTAATTAACGAACGCATAATTTGCAGACGTTCAAAAGAATTTCAATTCGGTACTTATTCCGTTATGAAAATACCGTATATAACGCCTGCAAATAAAATTAAACGACGCAAATTTGCCAAATACTTTCTCTGCAAGACTATGAGCTTTTGGAACCGTGTTTTGTGGATTGATGAAAGTACGCTTGATTATCACGGCTTACCTAAAAAAAGATTTGTCCGAAAAGAAGTAGCTCCAGTCGTACAAGCAAATCGCCGTGGTGGCGGATCGGTAATATTCTGGGGATGCATTTCCTCTTGTGGCCATGGTGATTTGGTTCGAATTGATGGAACGATGAACCAATACAAATATTTGAATATCTTAAATGATCATGCATTTCCATCTGGTGACATTGGTGAGTCATTTATTTTACAACAAGGTAATGCACCATGTCACATGAGTAAGTTCATAATGAACTTTCTGAAGCGTAGATATTTTAAACTGGCCACCAAAAAGCCTTTATTTAAACGTTATAGAAAATTTGTGGGGCTATATTAAAGGAAAGCGAAGCGTTTGCTTGACTCGAACTAGGAGTGAGACTATTTCTGAAATAAAAAGTCTTTGGGAGCGAATTCCGGCAGATATTTAGAAAAGTCTTGTGTAATCGGTACCTAAACGCATTCAAAAATTAATGGAAGCTAATGACGGATATATGTTTTGATAAATTGTTAAGTTTTTGTCATAATCTTTCTTATCTTTAATCGTAGTTTTGCATAAAATTGAACTGTCAAAATAATTATGCCTTCTTTAGAATTAAGTTTTTTTTAATACGTTATCCTCATAAGTTATTTTCGTTGATAGAGGGTAAATCTTTGGTTTTCGTCATCGTTATTTTGCGAGTATAGCAAGAATTATAATAGACGTAATGTAAAGTAACAAAATGTTGTCAACTCTCATCGGGATGGGACTTAATGTAAGCAAACGTTATAGCAATTATAATAGGCAGTAGCCAGGCAGTTGTTTGTCGTAAATAATTACACATTCCCGTACAATTTCAATTAAAACTTCGTCATCCATAGCTATGGATATATAAAACTATCAAATTAATAACGAAAACTCAACAAAAAGCGTAGTTTAACAATGTAAAAAATCGCAATAATCGAATCTAACCTCAATGTTTAGCTGCTTTTTGAACAGATATAATGTAAAGTAAAGGTCTCTGCCCACTTACGGCACGTAACGAAACGACTGTAAATCGGCTTTGAAAAGGCAACGTAATGTTCAATGCACACTTAACGAAACGGTAACAAAAATTTTTATTAAACAAAACAATTAGCGCAGAATTTTCTAGTACACAATTAGCTTAAATAGCTTTGCTATTAGATGACGATGTAGAAAACTGATAAAATCATAGATTTTAGATTAATTTTATGCTTTAAAAACGACCTATCGATGTCGAATTTTTACTTTGCACAATAAACTGTTGGAATCCATTGTAATTTTTGTAAACAAAGAGAACGACAAGCCGGTCAGAATTCTTTGAAACGATCACCACCGGCTTTTTCGTCGGCGTCAACAGTCGTTGCCGTTTCATCGTCGCTTAGTGAGCATATATACATAAGAACACATGGTAGTTATATTTTGTAGTTTCGTGTAGTTTCGTTACGTGCCGCAAGTGGGCAGAGACCTTAACGTAGAAATCGAAATTCAACGGATCTTTACGTCCCGTTACATTACGTTACGTTTATTATAATCACTTGCATAAGAAAGTATTGTTTGAAACAGTAAGTGAAAGAACGCACTGGTTAACTGACATTAGAACACATTACGTTACTTCTATTATAATTGGACCTTAACTCTCGTCATCATAAGGGCTGTTCACATTTCAAATCGCTCATCAAATCGATCAACTCGCGGTCATTTCGCGTACTCCTTTCGAACTCATATTAATACATACTGACTCATTACTACATTCCAAACGTCAAGTTTTTAATCAGTCATAATTTTTATTTTCGAAAAATTTAAATTTTTCATACAAATGTATTTTCATATAATGCATGTAATAAAAATGTTTCTAAAATTATATAGAAACACTCTTACTACACTTAACATAATACATTTTCATACGATTGAAATTATTTCGGCTTGAGCTTACTTTTGTTTCCATTAGAATTATAGGATTAATTATCTCTCTCCGGTACTCAAGAGAGGAACAAGCTGCTAATGTGCAATAGCCCAGTAGGGAAAAATTCTGACATTATAGCGCATTGTATGCTGCTTATGGTAATTGCTGTTACTAAAAATAAAATGCAAATTTTTTTCCATTAAGTATTATAAAACAATATTTTATAATGAGACCGTATAGCATTATTTTGTTATCAGAATAAATTTCTGAAAAACTGCATTAAATTTATTACCTTTGTAGTAGAGAGTAACGAAATTTTTCAAGTTAAATTTTCTAAAAAAAAGTAAAATATAATACTTTCCTAATTGTAATGACAATAGAAAAAATGGTAAATGCAATGCGGTGTTACTCTGTCATTCTTTAATTTATCGCACATTTCCTTCAGGGAATTTGAAAGAATTTCTTCTGCGGGTTTGACTTTGATTTTAATCAACATAAAAATAAACAAGAACAACAGATTCATCACTAAAAATATTCAACAAAATATTATTGTACAAAATTAATTTGTTTTTAAATAATTTTTATTTAGGAGATGAAATGGTTTTAAAATAATTTTAAAAAATATTTATGAAAAAAACCACAATTTTTCTCTATTTCTGTATAAAAAGAAATTCTACGTCTACTACCTACTATACTATCGTAACTGTCTTTTTTTTAATTATCGTATCCACCCTTGCTCTTGCAAGTATGTAGTAGAATCAGGGCCGTAGATAGGATTTACCCATGGGGGAGGGTATTTGATGAACATTTTTTTATTCAAAATTAAAAAATTAAAATATACAAATTTTTGTTTCAGTTTATTTTCAAGTTAAGTTTTTTATATATGTAAATAAATAAATTAAGGTACCTCAACTTCCATTAGAAAAAATTTCCATTTGTACCCCTCTAAAAATTAACCTTGGTGAATTTTATAACGATTCCCAAAATATTTCGCTGTTACGATAGCCGCCAGTGAGGTATAACATTTTGCAAAAACCTCAAAAAATCATGTTTTTCGTATATATATTGGCTGGTAGAATAGTTTTAAAAAACAAATTTTCAGATATTTAATAATATATATACAATCAAGTGTTTGTCCTTCTGTCTGTCTGTCTGTTCCGTATAGGCTCGCGTACCTTTTACGTACTTTACGGCTCGCTGAAATTGAGCTGAAATTTTGACACCGAGTACGTTTTATTGGGAGGAAGATCATAGGGGATGTAAAAAAGTGGGTGGAAGTCTGTGGGCGTGGCACTTCATAATAACTTCTAAAAGCCTGGACCGATTTCAATGAAATTTGGTATGGAGGTTCAAATGCAGCCAAGATAAAACATCGGCAAAAAAATTTCAAAGACTTCCGCAAAAGAGCGCTTTAAGTAGTGCATTTTTAAGACTCAATAACTCGTTAACAACTTGACCGATTTTGTTAAAATTTGGTATGTGAAATAACCTGACCCTGCAACAGAATTGAGGGAAGAAAATAAAACCGGAATATAAACCGAAGACCAACGACAATAAACGAAACAGGCTTAGAGCAAAAACTGAAAACGATAATGTAGCATTTTAATTTTTTTCTAAGGTTCAACAGTTTTTTTATGAAATTGATCAAAGTTGGCGTAAGAAAAATCGCACGAGGTTAGAAATTGGTTTTATCAAATCATTCATTTAATAATTTTTTATTTTCGTGCATAGTGAACCAGTAGAACAGTAAAATTGCAGTGACATAGTAAAAGAGTACAACAGTGAAATTGCATTTCGAGCCAAAAAAATCAGCCAACTGCGCGTTAAATACAATTGCGAATTTCCGCATCTGATTAAATGTAAATGAATTGGAAATACATTTTTCTATTTATATTACGCACAGTTTATTTATTTTTATTTTCAGATGACATTTTATGAGAGTTGGACAAAGAGGAGTGGCACCTCCCATACAACACAAATTTGCGATATTGAATAGCTTTGGAGTTATAAGTCGTACAGCTTTAAAATTCAGTATTCGACTATATTTTACACATACAATCTTACTGATACTATTTTATGGTGTTTGTCAAGGGGAGTGGTGCCTCCAATATAACCCAAATTTTTGATATCGTATAGCTTTGGAGTTATAGGTCGTACAGCGTCGGAATTCAGTATGTGCCCTCAATTTTGACAGGTAGTTTCATTGATTACATTTTATGGGCGTTATATAACGGGGCGTGGCACATCATATACAACCCAAATGTGCGATATCGAATAGCTTCGGAGTTATAGGTCGTACAGCGTCGGAATTCAGTATGTGCCCTCAATTTTGACAGGTAGTTTCATTGATTACATTTTATGGGCGTTATATAAGGGGGCGTGGCACATCATGTACAACCCAAATTTGCGATATCGAATAGATGTGGAATTATAGAACGTACAGCTTCAGGATTCAGTAGTCGATATTAAAAAAAAATAAAAATTAAGTTTGAATTTTGAAAGTTTTTGTATGGAAATAAAATAAAAAAAAATATCAAAAATGAAGTCCTCTTTATTGCAAATTCTACGAACACGTCCTGCTCTGTTGCTGTGCGATCACTGTGTATGCTAACATACGTTCAAACGGTGCTCGCTCATTGAATTACGGAGGTATGTTTTAAGAAATTTTTGAGATGAGAACGATATTTCGTTTATCTCAAATTGATAAAATTTTCGAGACAGAAAAACTTTTAAATAAACTTCATAGATCTTAACATCTAAAAATTCACAAAATTACTTAAACGATTGACTTAAAATTCTTTCTCGAGTCAAAATTCTGAAAAATGTAGGTCAATTTTTTTTAACTCAAGAGTGACTACAGGTTTCCTGAAAATTAAACCAGGTTTAGACTCATATCTTTAATTCGGAAGTTAAAAATTCCTGACTATGAAAGAGTCACAATGAAAGGCGCTGAACAATTTATTTAATAAAAACTTGTTTTGTGCCGTAAATTGTGAAGAGGCACTGATGCAATGGCGCCATAAGCATAGCTAAAGAAAACGCAGAACTTACAATAAGCTTCATTTGCATATATAGAGCAAGCAAACAAACTCCAGCGACAAAGATGCTGAAATTTAATTTTTCAAAAACCGCTCGAGGGAAAGTTAAAATCAGTTGGTGGCTGAAGTAAACTTTAAAATCTTTCTAGGCTGTTCGAGTTAGAAAGACTTTTACAGAATAAATGTGTATGTCATTCTTGTTGGCTCCATTGTTATCATCACTGCCGATGTCAAGGGTAGTGAAAGCAATAGTGGTGGTAATTTTGAATGATCACGTTTTATTCAATAAATCACTATGCATGGTTTTCACCATTGTTGTTACCATGATTTTACTCATAACAAACACTTTTACATGTAAATGCAACTTAAGTATATGATTTGTTAAGTTTTTTTAGAACATATTAAAGTGATACAATTAAATAATTATCTAAACGCATTCATTTTTATTAAAATTTTTACCCACTGGGAGAGGTTTCAACCCCGAAAACCCCCACCTCTTAGCTACGGCCCTGAGTAGAATTGCTGATTTTTAATCTCTTTTCCTATTTTTTACACCGATTTCCAAAAAAAAAACCTTGTTTTATAAAAATTTATTTTTAGAGAAATCTGCCATTTTGTTATTTTTGTAATAAAAATATTTAAATCTACTACCTGTCAGAATGACAAGCCTACAGAACAATAATCTATTTAACCCTCATGTGTATGCGAAAAAATTCCCCTCTTCGTGTATACGAAGGTACCCGGGTACCTTTATACGATCTGTATGAGAGAAACTATATGTGAATGAAAAAATCATGTGTATACGAAAAATTTCCCCTTTCGTGTATACGAAGGTATCCGGGTACCTTTACACTATCTGTATGAAAGAAACTAGATATGAAAGAAAAAAATTCAAAGTAACTTTGTAATCCTTCATCCTGATTGCATCAGTATATGATTTTCTAAACGTAAAAAAATCGACAAAGACCATAACAGTTCGAATTCGAATGTATTTTACCCGGAGGTACCCGGGTACCTTCGTATAAGACGAAGGGGTAGTACTTAAAAATCTTTTATAAAAACTTGCCAAAACATTTTCTTTGCAATATAAAAATTTTATTAAATAAAAAAATTAATTTTAGGAAGGTACTAAAGATTTCAGTATATAGTTCCTTGGACGAAAGTTACCTTTTTTGCTTTAAAATTGCAAAAGGTACCCGGGTACCTTCGTATACACAGGAGGGTTAAATTGTGTGTTTCAAATGATTTCAAGTGCTGTAATCACCTAGAACAGACGGCAACCCTGGTAGAGTTAAAGGCTTGATCTAAAAAGAGCTACTACTTTAATGTCATATGATTCAGTGGCCGATGAGAACGTTAAAATTCTTAGGAATTTTTTCGAACAGCTGACAAATCATATAAGACTTTAACAGTGGGTTGGTCACAGCTGAATCAATCAAGACTCTTGAAGAGGAAATGTAGCGATTTCTGAAACAGGCTGTCTAGTCTGCTGTGTGGTTGACTCTATACAGAGCTGTTGTTTTTGTTGCTTTAAAGTTTAAACTTACTTCATCTAAATAGCTCACAATTAAAATCATGTAAAAGTTATTTAGCAATGCTTTTTGCTTTCACGCAAATTAACTGACCAACAATGCAAATTGACAATCGATGAATTTCAACTGATGCTGTGACGATGTGTGTGCTTTAAGCATAATGAGAAAAAAATATGGTCAATTATTTCATGGGTATTAAACAACAGCTATAAACAATTTTTTCTTTGAAACTTTACATTTTGAGAAATTGATTTATGAGCGGTTTTTGGAGGCAAATAGTACTATGTGCAACGTATAGAGTCAACTTCACGCAGCATATCCTAAAACACTTCTGCACATTTTTTGCATGTTTTTTTACATTTTATATGTACGGGCCATTATATATAACACCGGCTAAAATAATTTCCATCTATTCACCTTAGAATGCAATATTGTTAGGTAGCCGTTGCATCAAGGCATACATAGTAGCAATTGGTGCCGCACGATCAGAGGAGGCTAACGTCATTAGCGGCTAAGCCTTGGCTTCCCGGCCCATCTGTTGATGAAATGTTTTTAAAACTGAAAATGAATGAAAAATGATTTAAGAAAACTTGTTTATATGGAACACTTGCAACGACTACCGGGTGAGAAAAAAAGCATAGGTGACGCAAATAAGACTATATTTAAGTGTTGCAGGAGGAGCAGAAGGTGGACACGGAAGTGTGTCACGTTTTAACGCTTTAACGAAGAAATAACGTTATTAACAGCTCATAAAATAACAGCTCATAAAATAGCGGCTTAGCTAATGCAATTATGTGTTAGCCATTGTAAAAATAAATTAGTTCAATAATTGCCTTATGAAATTTAAGCTAGGCATATGAGATGCTCCAGAATAGGTGAGAATACTAAAGCGCAAGCCATAAAGAATTTGTGTAAACTCTAATAATATTGATAGACATCAATTCATTTGATTTAAGTTGTTGTTTTCTTTTCTTTTTACTTAAAATTTAGCAAAACTTTTTTACACTATTTGTTAAAGTTTTAATAATAGTTACTGCGAAATCCGACTTTAAGGTGTTCTGCACCACATCACTCAACCGCCACTTAAAAATGCGCCTAACTCCGCTCGTTCTCGCTGACAGTTGCTCCCAAATAAACCTGTCAATAGCAGTGATTTGGCCAAGTAAAATTGTCTAGCTCAATTGCATAGCGAAGACTTGTAATTTTTGCAACAGCTTTTGCCATAAACCAACAACAACTGCTATAGCTAACAACAGCCCAAGAGTATTGCAGTATTTTAAGAGCACATGCAGCTTACTTCAGCACAAATTATCGGAATTAAATTTTCGCATTTGAAACTAATCAACTTACAAACGGGTGGAATTCGCGCTACTGCGCATGTGCAGCGCATGCAACGCTTGCCATCACTTGGTTGCTGCTGTTGAAGTGTTGCAAATTGTTAAGCTTAGCTTAATATCCGAGAATATTGCAAGCCAAATAGGAAAATGTTTGTTTTGCACTTGCTTTATTTTATTTTTATTATTTTCTTAGCTGAGTTGATACAATCAATCAAGATTACAGTAAATATTGATTAAAGCCGATGATGCTCAATCACTGCAAAGTCAGCTGCAAAATATACATTTACAGATAAGAGCTAATTAGCAACATACAGCAATTTAATATATGTAAGTGTGAAATTAGCTTATCTCTCATAATAGTTTATTACAAGTTTAATATAGAAAACAAAATCATTTGTAACAAATATGGGCAGAAAATGCTTTCGATTATTTATTAACATCTTTTTTTTTATAAATTTATCTTATTTAAAATTAATGCTTCGAATTTTCAAGAATTAAATTCTTAAAACAAGCACAAAGGCTATCGGTTCTCACCCATGCATAAAAAAATTCTCAACTCCTAAATAAAATACTCTATTCAAGTAAATTAACTCTCAATTCAAGTTAATACTTAAGTTTATTGTAGTGTAGAAAGTGGTCAAATTCATGGGACTTATGATGAGTAAGAATTTAACTTGGAATCAACGCATAGAAAATCTTCAAAACAAGTTGTCATACGGATCGGTCTGATGTACATATTCCAAAGTGAACTTTCTATGTATATGTATATAAAGGCGCCTCACGAAAAAAAGTTGTCCGGCACAGTTCTTCAAGATAATCCTTGGCTTATGTTATAATGATTCTCCAAATATTTTTATTTATTTATTTATTTATTTGCATATATAGTCAAATGAAATATTCTTAACTGACTAAGATACTGACTAAATAATTTTTTTAACAGATTTTTAAATGCCTGTTTAGAAGATGTAAAATCCAAAATGCACTTAGATGACAAAATATTTAGTTCATATAAAGCTCTATTAATTGGTGAGTTATGAGCATAATTCGTACGGCAAGTGCCTAAATAATATAAATCTAAGTGTCTAAGAAATTGGGAAATTGGGGGCGATGGAACAATGTAACATGTCTGACTGTCTCAACCTGGCGTGGCCAGCATAATCTTTGTGAAATCGCCTCAAGTCGACTCAAACCTCCACGTGGTGTTTCCTAGGCAACGTCAAAACTGACAACCGTTAGTTTGGCGGCTAATCTGAGCGGCGGGCCTCCCTAGGCTTAAAATAGGTTGTGCGTCGGGTTTGAAGCTCACCCGTAAAAACCCATTTCAATGAAAACAACTAAAAAAAGAAGAAAAATGATCCCCAAATATGATGACGACCTCCGCAAACGAAAAACTGATAATGATTTACGGATATGCACCTGGAATGTCCGAACCCTTAATTGGGAAGGTGCCTCTATCCAACTGACTGATGTCTTGGAAAGATACAAAGCTGATATCACTGCTATCCAAGAAATGCGATGGAAGGGACAGGGTTGCATTCGGCATGCACCCTGTGATATCTACTACAGCGGCCATGCGGAGAAGCACGAGTTTGGATGCGGATTTGTAGTTGGCAAGAGACTACGGCCCCACGTCCTGCGATTCACACCTGTGAACGAACGACTTGCCATAATCCGCATCAAGGTTAGATTTTTCAATATAAGCCTAATATGTGCGCACGCTCCGACAGAAGACAAGGACGATGAGATCAAGGAAATTTTCTACGAGCGCCTTGAAAATGCTTACGAGCGCTGCCCCCGCCACGACATAAAAATCGTGCTTGGTGACTTCAACGCTAAGGTGGGCAAGGAAAATATTTTTGGTCCAACAGTCGGAAAGTTCAGCCTCCACGACAACACCTCCGATAACGGAATGAGGCTGATTGACTTCGCCGCAGCACGAAACATGGTCGTAAGTAGCACTAGATTCAAGCATCTCAATATTCATAAAGCCACCTAGATGTCCCCTGATCAAAAAACAAAAAATTAAATTGATCACGTTTTGATCGACGCAAGGCACTCTTCCAGTATATTGGATGTACGCACGATCCGTGGTGCAAACATTGACTCGGATCACTATCTTGTTGCAGCCAAGATCCGTACACGTCTGTGCGCAGCTAAGAATACACGCAACCCTACACAGAGAAAGCTAGACGTCGACAAGCTGCAATCGAAACAGACAGCCGATGCTTTCACCACTCGACTCTCACTCCTGCTTCAAAGCACTCCTCCAATCGATGATATATGCGCGCAGTGGACACACATTTCCAACTCCATGCGTGCGGCTGCTGAAGAGGTGATTGGCTACCAACGCCCTCGCCGAAACCAGTGGTACGACCAGGAGTGTCGCGACGCCACTGCAGAGAAAGACGCCGCCTACAAAGCCACCCTGCAGTCGGTTGTAACGCGCGCTGCTAAGGAGCGATACAAAGAAAAGAGGAGGGAAGAGAGACATATTTTCAGGCGGAAAAAAGAGAGGCAGAAAAGCGCGAGCAGGAGAAGATTGAGATGTTTGGTGACAGGAATGAGGCCCGAAAGTTTTTTGAAAAAATAAGACGCCTTGCCGATGGTTTTAAAACCGGGGCCTCTTCCTGCAAGGATGAAAACGGGAATCTAGTGACAGATGTCCAGAGTACACTGACGTTATGGAGGGAACACTTCTCTAAGCTTCTAAATGGCGACGCTGACAACAATCCCGCCAATAGAGATGATATTCCGGAAACCCCAATTTTGGATGACAGCGTTGAGGTTCCGCTGCCCGACTATGATGAAGTTCTGACAGCTATAGCTCGGCTTAAAAATAACAAAGCCGCGGGAGCTGATGGCTTACCTGCTGAGCTGTTTAAGAATGGAGGCGAAGCTCTACTTAAATGCATTCACGAGCTTCTATGCAGAATATGGTCGGAAGAATGCATTCCGAACGATTCATCCACAAGATGATGGAAAAGATCATCCGAGCTGCTGATCTGAGACGTAGTGGCACAATATTCTACAAGAGTGTTATGCTGCTTGCGTATGCTGATGACATAGATATCATTGGCCGTAATACGCGCGAAGTCAGTGCAGCATTTTCCAGATTAGAAAGAGAGTCACGCGAAAATCACGCTCTATAAATCGCTCATCATGCCCGTCCTACTTTACGCATCACAAACCTGGACGCTGAGCAGTTTAGATGAAAAGACTTTAGGAGCATTCGAGAGAAAGATTCTTCGTAAGATCTACGGACCAATCTGCGTCAATGGCGAGTACCGAATACGGTGGAATGATGAACTGTATGAGCTGTACGCTGACATCGACATAGTCAAGCGCATTAAAATCGAGCGGCTTCGCTGGCTTGGTCATGTTCAGCGCATGAAAGACGATGCTCCAGTGAAGAAAATATTCGATTCGGTACCCAGCGGCGGTCAACGCAGAAGAGGACGACCGCATCTTCGTTGGAAAGACCAAGTAGAGGACAACCTGACGAAGCTTGGAATTTCCAACTGGCGCCAGCAAGCGAAAGACAGAAATGGCTGGCGCAAATTCTTAGATGAGGCCAAGACCGACATACGGTTGTAGCGCCAACTAAGTAAGTAAGTAAGTGTCTAAGAGATCTTTGAGGAACCTTTAAGTTAATTAACTGTAAAAGAGATGGGCAATCTACAGTTGCCACAACAATATCATAAATAAACAATTACGTCAATAATGTCCTCCTATCACAGAGAGAGCTTAAGCCTAACAGTTTTCTTCTGGCATCATATGAAGGCATAGGCTCATCAAAATTAATGTGACGCAGAGCGAATCTTAAAAATGATTTTCATAATCGTTCCAAGCAATTTATATGCAAAGCATAATACGGCCTCCAAATAAATACCGCACATTCCAGTTTCACTCTTGCGAATAAAGTGTATAAGGACTTGACTGTATAGGGATCCCAAAAACGTTTACTATTTCTACGAATAAAAGCCAACATAGCATAAGCTTTGGGTATTATAAAATCCAGATGGGTCGCAATCAAAAATTTGGAATCAAATATCACACCCAAGTCTTTCATTTCATTCACCCTACTTAACGAAAAATTATCAGTAATATAAGATGCTATTAAAGGGTTTTCTGATTTAGAGTAAGTCACCACAGCACATTTACCTAGATTAAGATATAATCGATTTTTAATACACCATTCATTAATTTCATTTAAGTCTACTTGAAGTAGAAGATTCTACAGAATCTACAGAACTAACAACTCTCTAAAAATGTTCAAATCATCTGCAAACAAAAGACAGTCTGAAAATTTAATTTTGTCAGTTATATCATTAATACATAGCAAAAACAGTATCGGCCCTAGTATTCTACCTTGGGGCATTCCCGAAGACGCTATAAATGCATTAGAAATAGTATTCTCTGGTCGAACATAACACAATCTATTATTGAGATATGATTTAAACCAGTTTAATAAACTAGAGTGGAAACCCAACATGCTTAGCTTACTAATCAATATTGAATGTGAGACTTTATCAAAAGCCAATTTATCAACTTGATTTCCGTATATAAATGCAGAATTACAGAAGTCAGAAAGTAAAGCAAGGTTAGTAACTATAGAACGACCAGATAAAAATCCATGTTGAAATAGTTAAATTATACTTTTAAGCGAAAAAATAATCTTATTTTTTACAACGCTTTCAAATAGCTTGCTTACTACCGAAAGTTTTGTGATAGGTCTATGATTCTCAATATTATTCTTATTTCCTTACTTCAAAATAGGTGTTATGAAAGCCACCTTCCAATCATTAATGAAATTACCAGACTGAAGTGACCTATTAAATATGAGCGGAAGTGATTTAGTTACTGAAAAAGAACACTTTTTTATGAAGGTTGCAGATAAGCCATCAGAATCCAACTTGGTTAATTCTTTTGAACTTGTAATGTCTACACTAATATCCTCCTGAGTCAGATACATACTGCCCATACTAAGGGAGTTGAAAACATATTTACATCATCTATAACAAAATCAGAGCACTTCTCAAAATTCGACTGAAAGAATTCAGCAAAAAGGTTCACTGTATCTTAAAGACTGTTAGAATTTTTATATTTCAAGAACATTGAAACTGCAATATCAGAGCTTGATCTTTTTGAGTTAATGTTACGCCAAAAAATTTTTTGATTTACTTTAATTTCCCTCTCAAACTTGGATACATAATTTAAGTAGAGATACTTATTAAGAAAATTTAACTCCCTCATATAATGCCGATATCTCATAAAATATTTAGCATTCCTAGACGAAGCATACAATTTATAAAATGTATTCCTTAAATTCTTCAATTTCTGTAGCCCTGGTGTAAACCATGGAATATTAAACTTTTTACTTTTTAAATAAGGAATATGTTTACTACAAATATTAGACATAGTATTTTTAAACAAATGACAGCACTCTTCGACATCTTTTGAATTTTGTTTAAAATCCTTATCAATACAATTCAAGAGATTATCAATTAAGTTTTAATCACCAGAGTTACAGTTAAAATTAAAATCAGAACTGTAAGACAGATTACTAGAACGAAAAGTGTAGAACTCAAGCTCAATAACTAGGGGATATGGTGCATATCCGATCTAGATAAAGGAAAAACCGATTCATTGACCTTAAAATGTAAGTTATTACTTATGAAAACTAAATCGAGCAACCTTTTTGATTCTAGCGATAGCCTTCCGTGAGCTGGAATGGTTTGAATTAACCTCTTAAAATCGAGCTGTTTTGTAACCATATTGGTTTATTTAATAGTTGTAAAAAATAAGCTGTCAGAAATTACAGCTCGGAAAAAGCTATTTCAATCTGCATCAAAAAAATAACATTTTTGCGTTCGGATTAAAGATAATGCTGTTTTTCATGCATTTTTTTTAATTTAGTTTCACTAAAATTAAAAAACTTACTTATTTCTAATGCGATCCTCCCTTTCAAGATATCGTTGGAAAGGGTTTGTGTGCTCGTATTGATTCCTAGTCAGAATTGCTTAAATTGATTTATTTTAAAACTAATGTATTAATTATAAAATAAATACCTACTGAAAAAATATTGTAAGAAATTTAAAAAAAAAAACTAGTAAGGAATTATCTTCGACTGGGCCGAAGTTAATATACCCCCACGGCCGAATTAGAGTCTTTATAAAGTCTTAAGCAAACTGTTAAATATATAAAACGAGATTTTCCCGTTTTGGTTAAGTCACTTTGTATGGGAGGTAGGTGTGGTTTTCATCTGATTTTTACCAATTTAATACTCAAAATAGATATTAAATATTTAAGACACTGTGCGAAATTTGAAGTCATTAAACTGATTTTTGTGAAATTTAAAGAGATCTTACCGTTTTGGTTAAGTCACTTTGTATGGGAGGTAGGCATGTGATGCCTTGCCTAAGACTTTTTGGAGCTGAAATCAACATGTCCACGAAAGTTAAATATCTAGGGGTAACCCTTGATAGCAAACTGAACTGGAACGAGCATGTAGAAGATAGGAATCAAAGAGCCAAGAGGGTTCTGTTCCAGTCCAGACGCGTTTGTGGTCTCAAATGGGGGCTAAACCCAGAGGCTATGAAATGGGTTTACACTATGATGGTTAGACCTGTCATCACGTATGCTTCGGTGATTTGGTGGACAAAAGTCAGCCAGAAAACCATTAAGAAGAGACTGGACAGAGTCCAACGGCTGGCGTGTGTTGGAATAACAGGTGCAATACGCACCACTCCAACAAGCGCAATGGAGGTTCTGTTAGGTATGCTGCCGTAGGATTTAGAAATAAAGAAAACAGCGGCGCTGTCAGCCCTCAGGATGTTGCGAAATGCTGCGTGGCATGGGGCAACGGCCCTGCATGGTCATATTCGCATCCTTGATATTGTACAGAGAGATGTCAGGAAGGCGTTTATGCCTATGGACGGAAGGCAGAGAGTAAAAAAAACAGAAGAATGTTATAAAACTCTTATAACGGATGGAGCCGTTTGTGAAGAAATCGCTGGGGTTGGGGAGGTTGTACTGAGGTTGGGGAGGTTTGTGTCTGTATACCAGGCAGAAATGCTTGGCGTAGTGCATGCGCTGGACCACCTGATAGATGGCCGGATCAGTGGCAAGAAAATTGTCATCGCTCTCGACAATCAGTCTGTGATTAGGTGTATGCAACGGACAGACATCACTTCCAGGTTGGCCATAGAATGTCTTACAAAACTCAATAGGTGCGCCCAGACGAATGAGCTCACACTTATGTGGGTGAGAGGACACTCTGGCATAGAACAGAATGAAGAAGCTGATTCTTTAGCAAGAGCAGGATCAGCAGAAGAATTCTGTGGACCAAAACCACGTATCGCCATAGGCGACAATATGGTGGCAGGCCTTATTAAACAATGGACGGACTCGGAACACAGTAAAAGGTGGGAAGAAGCTGTTAATTGCAGGCAATCAAAGGCGGCCGTGAAGTGGTCTCGTAGTGAGGCAGCAAAAGTTATCCGATACAATCGAAGGACTTTAAGCTGGCTTACTGCACTGGTCACAGCACACGGTCCCTTCATGTACCATCTCGGGAAGATGACTCTGACCGAGGACGATGCGTGTAGGTTATGCCTAGAGGAGCCGGAAACAGAAGCACACATTCTGTGCCAGTGCCCGGCGCTGGCAAGCATAAGATTGACCACTCTGGGACGCCCATTTATTGGCGAAGCCGATGTTGGTCAACTAACCTATAAGGATATGCTTGAGGTGACAAAGGATGCTTACACAAGGAGCATGCTCACGTACGAGTACTCCGAGCAGTAGTACCCTTTGTCCAATGGGGGACGAAAAGGGACCCACTGTGGTCTGCTTCGGCAAATCCCCAACTTATTATATATGGGAGGTAGGCGTGATTTTCATCCGATTTTGCTCAGATTCGAACTTGACCTCCATTTTTGTATAAAAAGCTTATATTTTGAATTTCGTTATGATAGCTCAAAAATTACGGCTGCTATCGTGGGTACAGACGGACAGACGGACAAACGGGCATGGCTAAATCGACTCAGGAGGTGATGCTGATCAGGAATATATACAATTTTCTATACCGGCTACGCCTCCTTATCGGCGTTACAAACGGAGTGACAAAATTAATATACCCCCATTACGTTTTTTAAACGTGGGGGTATAAAAATAAAAGTAATTAAGTGTTTTGAATTTGGAAAGTTTTTGTATGGAAATAAAATAAAAACATATAAAAAATATGCATGAAAAATAGCGTTATCTTTAATTTGATTGCAAACATTTAAAATTTTTTGATGCAGATTGGAATAGCTTTTTCCGGCCTATAATTTGTGACAGTTAATTTTTTTACAATTATTACACTAGCCAATATTTAAAAAAAAAACTCGATTTTTATAGGTTATTAAAAACCATTCCAGCTCACGGATGGCTATAGCAAGAACCGAAATATTTGGGGAATCATCATAACATAAACTAAGGATTATTTTGAGCAATTATGCCCAATAACTTCTTTTTTTCCTAAGGAGCGTGAGGCTCTTAAGTATATGCCAAAGTGCTGAGCCTACAAAAACACCGTGGAACTGAAAAAACTCCAAAGAATCATAATATATAAAATTCAAGCCCTCTGCTCCGTACCCAATATCTCTCAAACTGTTCTCAAAAATGTTCAGCCTGAAAGTATGCATATTATAGTGGATCAATTTGTAGGGATTTAAAAAAAAAAACAAAAAACAAAAACAAAAAAAAATTGGCCAGTCGAAAGCCTTAGCTGCTAGTACTGCTTAAGTCTGTATTTATATAGCAATTAATTATGGTATAAATTCTTTAAAATAAATAAATAAATAAAAAAAATTCACAAAGCGGTTGTCAAACTCGTAATCTACTACGAATTCTAAGAAGGTTTGCCCGAGAAACTATGGGTCTATAATCAAAATCGATCTTCCCGTATTTAACTGGAAACTTTTCATATTTTTTTTATGTATGCTAAAATTAAGATACAAAATAAAAACGTATAAGCAAATATATTCAAAATAATCAAAAAATTTTAATACTTTTTATGTTATATTCTGTGTTCATAAGAAGAATAGAGTTCATAAGAATTAAAATAAAGAATTCGATGTTTTCAAAATATCAAACTTTAATTACTTTCATTTTCCGCGAAATCATATTTAAGTAAACAAAATTATTTTATATCTAAATATATCTATTCTTTTATATCTTTAATTATTTTGAAAGATCACAACGTTCTTCAAATTTTTTGTATAACATTTAATGATAAGTTTTGGGTTTTCAACAATGATTTAATGTCAATTTTCATTAAATGTTTTTTTTTAAATTAATCTAACTATCAAAAATTGTTTAGGTATCTAAATAGCTTTCGAAAGCCCATGAAATTTCCTTTCGAACAAGCCCAAACATAATAACTTTTGTCAAGTTTCTTAAAAGATTCAATAAAAATTTAGCATATTTTTAAAAATACAAATTACGAAAAGTTTCTCGTTAAAAACGGGAAGCTCTATTTTGATTTTAGACCCATGGATTCTCGGGCAAACCTTCTTAGAATTCGTCGTAAATTACGATTTTGACAACTGCTTGGTCCAGAAAAAAATTGACCCACTCTAATGCACATCTTAATACATAACTAAAAGGCAAGCATGCGGCTCTGCATACAATCCCAGCAAAAAAAGTGGTTCCAAAAGAAGCTAAAAATGAAGAGAAAGTCTTGAATTCAATCCCTTCCACTTTCATACCTAGAAGGCATTCTTTTAACATATGCATGTCGTTGGGTGGAATGCTTTCCTTAGTCTTCTCTAGAAGTGCTTCTGGGTCTTTTTCAATGGAAGATTTCTTTGAGCGCTTCAATCAAAGGACTCTAGTAGATGTTTTTCAGGAGAACTTTAAGAAGGCATTCCATGGAATGGAAAGGTTTTTTAAAAAATCTCTGGAAAAATATCTCTTTTCCCGACATTCCAGCGATTTTGGTGTTGGAAATGAGAAAATGTCGTGGAATGAAACACGATTTGATTTAACAGAACTAGTTGTTCGATTGTTTATTCGAAAGTTATTTTTCTAAGCTTTTGATTCAACGAATTTTTTCCAATTAAATAGTTTGAAAGGTTTATTGATAAAAAATATTAGCATATAAGATTGATTCTTTTAAATGCAACAAAATATTTTTGGAAAATTTATGACAACATAAGATTGAAAAGATTCAAAAGAATATTCAATTTAAAATATTGACAAATAAAAAATGTACATTGGCAACTTATAACATCCCTTCCCAGTGTTCCCAACTTAGGGGTTTTCCCCCTAAATTTAGGGGGGGGGGGGGAAAGTGGAATGGGATTTTTTAGGGGTTTTATATTTTAAGGGGTTTTTTTTAGAGACTTTTTGATATTCTTAAGCATTGGATAATACAATTTACTACGAAGTTTTTGAATTAATTCCAGTTTTTCTATGCATTTACTGCTCAATTTTTTCACTTTTTCATTCCCTGCTCGTTACCATGGTGTAAAAAAAAGGTGAACGTGACGTTTAAAATATTTTGCTAAAGCTGTAAAACTTGTGAAAGAGACAGAAAAGGTGATTTTGTATGGTTTGACAACTCAAGTGTCAAAATTTACAAAAAAATTTTAAATCGCATTCATCTTGTTTTGAATAACTATCGAAGAAACCGATTTTTTTTTTTTGTAAATATTAAATGATTTATAACTAAAGATTATAACAAAATGTTAATTGTTTTTTTTTTTGTTTTAGAGGGACTCCCAAGTGATTGTAGCGATTTTAGGGGTTTTTGACTAAAGCTTTAGGGAGAAATATTTTTGGGAGTTGGTAACACTGTCCCTTCCCCCGTGAAATGATCAGTTTCACTAACATTAAGGTCAAGAACTGCCAATTTTGCCAAACACTGCCAAACACTGTCCGCCGGATTAGACCTTTCAGGGTGCGCACATCTGCGTCTGGGTTTTGTTGGGGGTTTAAAAAAATTCCACGTAAAATATCCTTTTTCCCGATTTTCAAACCATTTTGGTGTTGGAACTAGTAAGTTGTTGGGTTTCATTGGGGGTTTAAAAAATTCAATCGCAAATATCTAAAACATATATTATAATTATAATTATATATAATTTTTGTACTTTATTTGAATTGAAATGCCATTCGAATGTCTTCCAAAAGTAGTTTATAAAAATGCCTCTTGAAAGAACTTCTTTCAAGGCTAAGAAGAAGCACATTTTCATCTATAGAATGTCTTCTGGAAGCAGTGTCCCTACGAATGCATGTCACATTTACATCAAAAATGTTGCTGGGATATTTCTCAAACTGTAATTATATATTGCGCCCATTTCAGATTGAGGCTATCATCAGTCGCACTGACCATCTCCGCTTTGGTTAAAAATTTGTTTTTAGGTTGGTTTTTTATTAAGAAAATCAATTCCGGAGCTTAAAGTTTAAAAAAAAAATTTTGCGGAGCAAAAATAGGGCCTATTTTTAGACAACGTAGCTCAGTCAATTTAAATCCGATTTTCGTAAATAAGGTATCATTGGAAATGTTATTTCGTCTTTTTTAAGGGAAAAATATAAAACGTTTGGAAAAAATGCAGTAAAATAGCCCATTCTTATTTTCAAAGGTTAATGCCATACCAACAACAGACGCAATAAAGTTTTTTTAGTTTTTTTATTTTGTTTTTTTGTACGTTTCAATACATTTCTAACGATATAAAATGAAGGTGTGCTCTTAAAGGGTCCAGAAATTACGACGTGCAGTGTTAAAAAATTTTCAATACCAATTCAACTAGCTATCAAAGCCTTACAGCATACATGCTCAGCAAGTAGTCTATTTCGCCCGTTTTTACCGCCACACAAATTGTTTTCTTAAACCTTAAAAATTTTATGAATCAGACTCGTAAAAGTGCTTTTTCTTGCAAAATGTCACAGGCTAGGTAACTTGTGACTTAACATTTTTTTGTTTCGATTTGAAGTTTTTTTTTTTTTATTAAACTATACATCACATAAATCTAAACTTACACAACTGCCTAACGGGACTATAACAATAGTAAAATAAATATCACAAATACATATATAAAGTATAAATATAAAGTAAATATAACATCGAATTCAATAAATAATTCATTTTTTCTCTCTGAACCTCCAGCAACATATCGTAAACACCAAAAATAACACGCAACAAACACTTAATTGTATAATTACGATAATTGCGTGTAAAATTACTTTATCAACTCAACAAATTCTGTCAGCAACAGGTAAGGAAGAGCTCGCCAAACAAAACCTAAAATAATAATCATACCAACGATGATGATGATGATGATGATGATGATGATGATCGATGGGCAACTAAATATCTTGAACTTAACTTTATTTAAGATGTTGACGTATGGCGACGGGTCACACGCACCTTCCTGAGGCATGTCAACACAATGGCAAGGCATGGATGGTAAACAACAACAAAAAAAAAAGGAGAACTGGCACTACGTGCAGTTATGAGTGAGTGCCAGATGCGTCACCCGCATGCGATCATTACTTTTCTACTCTCCCTTCCTTGGCTAAACATAAAATTAAGTATTTATATAACAGCAAAAACAAACATTACCTCCTTGCAAAGCCAATAAGAACAAAAACCACAACAACCAGAAGAAAAGAACATGCGCCTCACATCCTGCTATAATAACCCATAATTAAAATACCCTGCGCTCCAATGCGCACTATCTGCATGGTCCAAAGGATCGATCGAGTGCTTATCGCGATCATTACGCATTGCATTTGACGGGCGGCGGCAGTGCTGTGCGATGATCATAGCGGTTGTCGTCCTCGTCCCTGCATTTAAGGTATATTAAGGCACCAAGGGCAAGGTCTTATTTTTGACTTAAAAATCGTGATGCTTTAATGTGCGTTTATCGTTTGTGCTCGGCTCGAGTTATTGTTGTTGGCCGTAGTATTGATCTTGCTGTGATCTTGCGTAGTTGCAAGGAAAGGATTACGCTGGTTTTTATCTTCAATAATTTTACTTGGCGCATAAATATTTTATTAAAATAAAAGATGTTCTGGTTCGCTGTAGTTACTGTTGTTGTTGTTGTTGTTGTTGTTGTTGTTGTTGTTGTTGTTGTTGTGACTGTTGATTTGATGCCAATCTCTGATTTTGTATGCTTTTGTCTTGTGTCTGATGGCTTGCAAAGATTTGATCGTGAGAACCAATGCGGGTGTTCTTTGGCGAAAATTGAAGGGCGCATTTGGCCAAATAAAAAAAATGTTTTTTTGTTTTACCCTCCCATAAGCCATGCGGTAAGAAGTGTTAATGAGGATTTGGCATTCATATGTTATGAAGACATTTAAGAAGACCTCCAAAGGATTTCTTTATAATTTTTAGCCCTTTTTAAGTAACAAAGAAACATTTTGCAGTTTGAATAGAAAGATGAAATCCATCAGATTGCCTAATTATGAGTCCATCTAAGTTCATCTGACTCAAATTAAAAAAAAAAACCAATTTAACAATCTTATCAACCAACTCACCTCGAAACAATGCTCATTTCATGCTGGCGAAAATCTTTGATTTCAATTTGAATCCATTTCCAGAGATGCGTGAGAAGATTCCCAAAGTAATCTTCAACCACCATATGGTCAAGTAAAGGCTGTTTGCGTCCAAAAATGCCGCAGGGATGTTCATTGTTTAGAGTGCGCTTTCTATAAACGAGTATGCACACATATGAGCATGAGTGTTCGTAGTAGGCACCAAGGAGCACCCGCACCAACAGATGGGGCAGCCAGACGCGGCAACGAAATGAATTCATAATAAAGCAGCTTCAAAGAAAAATTGCAAGCTTTCAAAAATTTAAAGTATAAAAACAAAACAACAAAAAAAACAAAATAGGAAGAAATATTTTGCTTTTTTCTGACCGCTGGCATGTTTGTGTTTCATCTCGCTGGCCAAGCGTGCAGTGGTAACACCTTCCAAAATGACTAGGCTAAAGCAAAAGCAACAAGCAAAACAACCCTACTCTCTGATCACTTTTCATAAATATCACTTCGGTTGCAACCTGTTGCAACCTGGCCATGTGCGCCCCAAAATGGAATCTCAAAGTGTTTCGATTTATGCGCGCGGCGTTTGGCGTTGTTTGTGCGTTGTTATTGCTTTTATCTTGTGCTGGAAGCCACGCAGAGTTGCTTATTAGCATCTGAGCACACAGTTGAGCAGCCGCTGTCTGTCCACCAAACGCCGAAACCAAGCATTTGTCTATGCGTCCGTCCGACCACTTGTTGCTCTTTTATTCATTCAATTTGTCAGTTGAACATTTTTCTTTCCATATTGCTACACTTAGATGCAAAAGTGTAAGTTACAAATTAAAAAATTCTTGTAAAATTGTTATTTACAATTTGTTTAAACTGAGTTGCAAGAAAATATTTTTCATAATTCATCTTCATTATCTGACTATTCATGCAAAGTTTAAGTTTAGTCATCAAAAACATTAACCAAACTTTGTTAAATTTGCTCTGAAATTGTTTCAAGTGTATATGAATTGTACTGTTGTTTTTGTTGCTCGCAGCGATCTAGCTTCTTTTTAGTTTTTTTTTTTTTTTGCAGCATCATAGTGGAGATGCGGCCAAGTCAAAAGGTTATCGCTCGCCGCAATGGCAATACACAGCCTGCTGCACTCTGTTGCTCACCATTTGGCGCGCAATCGCATTCAACAAATACACTAGTGCGCAGAGTTAAACAAAAAATAAAATTATTAGTGGTAATATTTGTGAAATATTTGTTTTCTAATCTGTAAACACCAATCATATTAGCAATTTGAATATGACAGGTCGAAATAGCAACAACAACGCAGTTAAAACAGCTACAAACGCTTCCAATAGGTGGGGCGTGAATTATTAACTATTCCATTTATTGTTTGGTATGGCTTTTTGTTTTTGGCTGGAAGTAGGCGGAAAAGGAGGATGTAATCATTAATTGGATGCTGTGGCCTAAGGTTTCGTTCGGGTGAAGTTAGTAGTAGTTCAATTGATGGATGACATTTGCATTTGCTGCATGAAGATTATTTTGATTAATCCAAATCGAGAGGACAAATTTGCCTATTTTGGCGAATCTGCCAAGGAATCATGCACTTAACCAGATGCGCAATGAGTTCATGATTTCTTAAGAGTTTTATATATGAGTTTTCAAGACTATCTATTTGGAAGAAATTATCGAACTATTGATAGGAATGCAAGATTTCTGTTATTTTATATATGAAGCAACTTTTGCATAAGGTTAAGGATATTAAAAATTATAGAACTAATACGATTAAAAACTATTACTAATAATAGAATTTTCATTTTAAACTCTCAACAGAGGTAGTTCAATTTTATTTTATTTTATTTTTATTTATTTATTTATTTAAGTAATCATAAGTACAATAAGAGCTATGCTCTTTTATAGTACAACATAAATGCATAAATATAATTAATTTACATTAAATTTAATTAAAATTAATATTAAAATTGAAATTAAAATGAAAATGAATAATTTTATATTAAAAATTTGAAATTAAAGTTAAAGTTAAAAACTAAAAATTAAGTATAATAACAACTGTTTAAAACAGAATCAAAAATAATGACCTTAATTTTTAAACAATATTGGCTTTATGTTATTTTTTTATTTAAAGAATATAAAAAATAAAAAGAATTAAAGTTAAGCTAAGATTGAAAAAAGTTTCTGATACAAATAATAGATAAAGAATAGATAACATAGAGAAGTAAGGAAGTGAAAAGCTATTGAGTAGAGAAAAATAAAAAGATAGATTGCCTAAAAGGACCTCTCCCAGTGACCTCCCTAAGCCATCTTGGCAAAGCATTCCACAACCTAATGGCGTTAATGAAAAACAGGTGGGAAGAGTTTAATGAGTTGTGCCTCGGAACTATCAGAACATGGCTTCTACTTGTGTGGTGTACTACTTCATTTCTGTAACTAATTTTGATGCCACTGTAACGGCTGGACCTATTAATGGCTTTACGCCGTACTTTTAAAAAGGAAAGAAAGGAAGGAAGAAAGTCTTTTAGATTTTTAGACTTAGCACAAGACTGACTCTTTATTCAATTTTCCAGATCTATATAAATTAAAAATACCAGTATTTTTATTCTATACTGCAGCCAAAACTCCTCCCCATATTTTCACATACATTGAAATTAAAAGTAGCCAAAACCAATTAACATATTGAGCAATTTCTTTACATTTATAAGTTCTTTGTTTTCTTTTATTCTTACACTTCAAATAATTACTATTGCTTTGCTTGCAATTTCAATGCAGCAACATTGTTTGCGTCAGTCGCGATGTAATATGAATCATCTGACCCAGTGTATTTACAAATATTTACTGTACCGTGGGCTGGCTGTGCTATGACACTACACTTGACATACAAAACTGAAGTTTTTCATGCAGATAGCAAGGAGTTTTCCCATGGATTAGTTTGTGCAGGTAAATACAGTTTCTAGCATTTAGGTAAGCAGTTATGTCGCATCCAAGTATTGCATTTCTGAAAGACAAACGATCGTATTTTCGGAGACCATACACATAGCGCGTGGCGTAATTAAAGGCAATTTGAATTTTTAACTGGGAAGATGCGCCAAGTTTACTATAAACTATGTCTGAATAAGAAATGATTGGTAAAATTAGCTGTATGACTAATCTACGTTTAATTTCAGTAGGAGTGACACTAGCAGACATTCTTAAGTTTCGTAGGACATAATAAACTTTTTGGACTATACTATTAACATGGTCTACACAAGACAAAGAAGAATTAATGTAGAAACCTAGGTTTACTACTTTCGACACCACAGTCAGTTTGCTATTACCAATAAACAGATCAGGGACATCAACGACACAAGTTTTACTTTTACATATAGGAAGAACATACGATTTGGCAGCGTTTAGTTGAAGGCCATTACTTTTGGCCCACTCATTGATGCTACTGAGATCCTCATTTAACCTACAACACAGATCACCAAGAAGCCCAGTTCGTCGCGACAGATAAAGCTGGATATCATCTGCATAAGCATGAACAGATGCATTCCGGCAAACAATAAAGATGTCGTTTATAAAAATTGAAAATAACAGAGGACATAGTATAGAGCCTTGTGGAACACCACTTACTACTAATTTGTATGACGAGGATACCTGACCAACCTCAACTCTTTGCATTCTATTACACAAATAACTAGACATTAGATTAACAGCACTATCACAGAACCCAAAAAGATACCTAAGCTTTTGACACAAATAACTATGATTGACTTTATCAAAGGCCTTGGAAAAATCAAGTCAGCAGAGTAAAGTCATAGAGCCGGCATCATATTCGGGTCGAATATCATCAAGAACCTTCACTACCGCTGAGGAACACCCATGCCCTGCCCTAAAACCAGACTGATAGTGTGATAGCAGTTTTTTCTCAGAAAGATATTTGCTAATTTGTTGAGCCATAAGTTTTCTACATACCTTTGACAATGGTGACAGTATACTTATAGGCCTATAATCATTCGCACCAGATGGATTTTGCTTTTTAGCTATAGGTGTAACGATGGCAATTTTCCACATGTCGGGAAAGGAGGATGTTATAAAGCAATGATTTATAATGTGCGTAAGAGAAGTTATTATGTGAGGTAGTTAAAGTTTAAAGAATTTGATGGGAATGCCATCTTCTGCAATTGCATTTGATTTTATCTGCATAACACAGTTTCCAACATCAATTTGACTAACCGTTTCAAACTTAGAAGACTGTGGTATAGTCAGGTTGTCACTGGAAAACGTAGAGGTATCATTAGAGGTAGAAAAAATGTCAACAAAAAAATTATTTAAAATCTCAGGTTCTTCATTGCATTCATTACGATTTTTATTACATAACCCAAGTCTTTTTATGTTGTTCCACAACGTTTTCGAATTAAGGGATAAATCTAGTTTCTCAGAAAAAATCGTGTTTTGGCCTGTCTTACTAACAGAACAGCTTCATTTCTAGCCAAGCGAAAAGATTCCCAGTTTTCAGGAGATGGTCTGATTTTCCATATTTTCTGTAATTTGTTTCTTTTTTTAATGCTATTAGACACGTATTGGGTGAACCAGGGACAAGAGACATTTTTCACGGTTGTCGTACGTAGCGGTACATGTTTGTCAAAAAGATATGTAATCGGTGCTAAAAGAGACCTAAGCTTATCGTTTATATTATGGTGAAGCCAACATTCGTTGAAAGATAACATTGACACATCGAGGAACAGGGACTGATAGTTAATATTTTTGAAATCACGGAAAGAAAAATTATTAGAAATTGCATTACGAGACAAATTAACATTTAACGAACAAAAGATTAAATCGTGGTCAGATAGAAAATAGAGTTGATCGAATAGAGAAACTACTGAAAGATCAGAAACAATAAAATAATCAAGTAGCCTAGGAGTGAAATTATTGCAGTACCTCGTGGGTACAGTATCATTTACAACTAATAGCCCTACTGTCGATAAATTATCATACAGTAAAAACTTACTAGTTTCATTGGAAATAATATTGATGTTGAAATCTCCACACAACATTATGAAGTCATAATCAAGAATACTGCTTGTTAAAGCAGAAAACAGAGGAAAGTAAGAAAAGTAGCAATAAAACATTTACGGATAAAAAGTTACTATATTTTCGCAACATTTTTGTATTTAATGCAACCATAAACGCAATCCCATACAAAATTCGAACAAAGTGCTCATTAGACCGTCCCATTTTATCAACTTTTTCGAAAATTTCCCGGGACACGTTATTTTCTGATTCTACTCTTAAAAACATGAATTTTGGTATATAATACTTTAATTTTAACTAACGGAAAATAGTCGCGCAATCGGCTTAAAGGTTTTTTGGCTAAAAACTCATTTTTTTCGAAAAAACAAGAAATTTCTTCTTCAGTATTTTGCATATAAGTATGAAACTAATAAAACAATTTTTATCAATTTATACTTATTTAAAAGCTTATAAAATTGTCCATGTTATGCTATAAGAAACATTGCGTTTTGTTCAGTACATTTTTTTAAAAAACTTTGCAAAGTAAAATTTTGATTAAAAATTTTTCGAAAATTTGAAAACTTCAACTCACATTTCCCCGCGTTACAAGAGCATGAGGAAGAAATTTTTAATTATGTAAATTTCGTATTTTGAGGAATTTTACGGCAAAAATTTTGATGTATAATTCGAAGATATGTGATCCGGTATTTTTACCAAAAAGCAACACAGCTGCATAGTGAATTTTTTTGAAAAAAAGTCAATTTTATTTTTATTAAGTAGCTTCATAAGTAGCTACATAAGTATTTATGTAAATGACCATAAGAAAACAATTATACAACAATAGTTTAAGTTGCGAAGTATTGTACGTTTTCTGCTGTCCGGATGATTTTTATTGTAATGTTTAATTACTAGGATAACACAATTTTGCTGTCCTGGATCCATTGTGCACGTATTATTTACCATATTTAGAAGCCCTATGTCTCTTTCTGCTGGATCATTTAAAATAGCAAAATTTTTAACAATTTTTTAATATCCAAAAAATTTTCATTCGTACTCCACAAGGAAGGATGCATCTCAATAAATTCCTTACAAGATAAAATATTGAAAAACTGCGTAGTATAGTAAAGCCAGCGAAGGTCTCAAAGGCCAACTCATAGCAGCAAAGCTGTATACAACAAAAAATAACAGTAGAATGCAATACAATGCATCGTAATGCTGAGAACATACTAGGACTATTCACAATCCAGTGCAAATAGTCTTGCACCATATCATTTCCAAAATGGTAAAATATATATTTACTCTACACTAAGAAAATAGAAAGGAATGCATTTACTACGCTATTGCATATATACAGCACTAAAATCCATAGCTAAGATTTAATATACATTGCAATACTAAATTGCAAACTGACAGCTGATTATGAAAAAAAGTAAAGGCGAAAAAAACTGATATGGAAGATAAGCAAAAAAAAAGTCAATTATTTGTGCTTAACGATTTTTTTTCGACATGAAATTGAGTTAAGGAAAATCATTTTGCGTTTCATCAATAAGCTAATTTCATGTTTTGCAACAACTAAAGCAAATTTTATCAAAAAGACCGTTCACAATTGATTGGAAATTTTTAAATTTTCTTACAAAAGCAGAAATTTCCAAAATACATGAGATCGTGAATTGCCCTACTAAGAAAACAAGCTCATTAAGGTCCGTGCTTTTGTTAGATTGTTGTTGTTTCGAAGAATGATCAATATCAGATCAATAGCATAAAATCCGTGGTCACAAGAAAGAATGACTATCTTTAAAGTATGCAGGAAAAAACTTTAACAGCTCATATATTTCGGGAAAAAGGTCGGAGTTAGTGCAATAAAAATATCATTTTTACCGTACCTTGAGTGTAGTCATTATTCCCTGTGACCACAGAAATGGTCATTTAAATTTATTTATTTATTTATTTATAAACTATCGACAAAAATGTTTAACAGTCTATTTATTACATCACAGATTACACTAAAACAATAATTATAATGGAATTATTTTAAGAATATAAAATTAAGGATTTATACAATACTCAATACAGTTTGCTTAAATGCCTCTCTATTTTGAGTGAAATCTATACGAGCACTTACTCTGTTATAGACAGTGCACATGTTAAAAATCGGATCACTCCGGCCATAGTTAGTTCTATGGTGCGGAATGTAAAAAAAATCTCTTTGCCTAAAGTGTCTTTCCGGAGCATAAATATTGAGACGGGCGAGGATTAGCGCACAGTTAATATTATTCATTAAAAGATCTCGAACAAAAGTTATAAGAAAATATTTTCTTCTAGAACTCAATGATTTAAGCCCAATAAGTGCACATCGGGAGCTATACTCTGGCATAAAATTCAAATTTAGTTTTTTCACAACAAAACGAGTAAAACGTTTTTGGACTTTTTTCCAATCTTGTACTATACGACTCATAAAATGGGTCCCATATTACACACCCATACTCAAGTATTGATCTTATAATGGATATGAAAAGAGTCTTTAAGGTATACGGGTCAGCAAATTCTCTAGTGTTGCGTCTAACGAATCCCATCATAGCATTAGCCCTGCTGATTATGTTGTCATAATGACCTGAAAATGACATCTTTTTATCACAGAGTACACCTAGATCAGATTTAGAATCTACTCTAATCAAGGCGTTACATAAAATTGAGTAATCAAAAAACATTGGAGATCTAACCATATAAAATGACATTATGTTGCATTTTGACAAATTTAAATTCAGTTTATTTAGCATACACCATGAGTGCAGACTATTTAAATCACTTTGTAAACTCCATTGATCACTGAGAGAGCTTACAGATTTAAAAATCTTAACATCGTCAGCATACATAAGGCATTCTGAGTACTGTATAAAATTAGGAAGATCATTGATGAAAAGAATAAATAACAACGGCCCAAGGTGGCTAACCTATGGCACACCTGAATGATTAATTATTGCTTTTGAGATCGTCTTTCCGATGCATACATTTTGGCTACGACCCAAAAGGTACTCGCTAAGCCAAGACATGAGTGAAAAATGAAAACCCATTAGACTGAGCTTATTAATTAGAATAGAGTGCTGAACTCTATCAAATGCTTTAGCGAAATCTGTGAAAATAACGTCTATTTGTTTACCATTCTCCAATTAATTTTTTATTAAATGAGTGAATATAACCAGGTTTGTAGAGGTTGATTTTCCAGAGACAAAACCATGCTGGCTTTCAGATATCGAATTTTTAATGCCTTGCTAGATTTGCTTTTTCACCAAGGCTTCAAACAATTTGGGAATTGATGGTAACTTTGATATTGGTCTATAGTTTCCAATGTCTTGTCTTGATCCAGATTTATGAATAGGGACTATAATTGAAACCTTCCAAATATCCAAAAATATACCTTTCTCAAGGGACAAATTAAAAATTAGTGAAAGAGGCTGAGCAAGTGCAGCAACACATTTTTGAAGGACGATTAGTGGGATATTATCAGGGCCAGCACCCTTATTAATATCGAGTGACAACAACTCGATAAAAACATCTTCTACCGAAAGAACTAAACTGCCCAAATCAGTGGCTCGCTCTCCATTATATAGCGATCGATCTTGATGTATAGGAACATTATCTAAAACAAAATTTGATTGGAAGTAGTCAGCAAACATATTACATGCATCCTCAATATTGTTCGATGTTTTATCTTTAAAATACATATTTTTAGGAAGACCCTTAGTATTTCTCTTTTTATTAAAAAATTTCCAGAAAACTCTAGGATTGCATTTAATATCCGATTCCAACGCCCGGACATTACTTCTGTAAAGGGAGATCTTCAGAGTTTTATACTGCTTACGAGCCACAAGATAGTTTTCACGAAAGGACATGTTCAATTTACTCTTTTTGTATAGTTTGTTCATGCGGTTTTTTAATTTTAAGAGATCTCTACTAAACCATTCCGGCTTGGTGTTCTTCTTAATTTTCCTTATAGGAACAAAAGTCACAAATGCTTCGTTAATAATATTAATGAAAAATTCATAATTAACTAAAAGATTTTCCCCAAAAACTGTACGCCAATCGACACTAGATAATAAGTTAGACATGCCAACATAGTCTGCCTTATTAAAAGAAAATACAAAAGTATCCTCTTCTAGAGCAGGTATACTTAAGGTTGCCGTATCCAACTGAATTAAAAGCGCCTTATGATGCAAAGAGTTATTTGACAATAGGTAATCAGCTTCGTTACAATTAGCATTAAGATCACGATCAGGTATAGGTCAGTATCTCCGATTCCGTAAAACTTATTTTTACGCAATGTTGCTTAAATTCGTTTAAACTCATAAAAAAGAGAATAGAGTGTAAGAAAATAAACGAAACCAAACATGTTTTTGATCAGTTGAAAAAACATGTGAAGGCGTTTGATGAACTTTTTTTTTTTTTGTTCTAAAGTCAGTGAAATTTTTTAAGGAAAACAACGAGCTTTCCATTATTGTGTTCTTTTTGCATTTAAGGTAGTGTTAAGGTTTGATTAATTAGCGATACATTTTGTTAGTTCTCAATACTATTCAGTTTAAGAGTTTTTATACCTGATCATATCAAAATGGCTTTTGTGGTATACATCTTGGCGGTTAATGTGGTATTATGATTATATATGTGGTGGCGGAATTTAGCATTTTTTCTTGTTAATACTCTTTAAACTTTTTATTTTACGTTGCAGCGATACCTAAAAATGTAATGAGTATTTTAAGCAACACTGTTGTTGTCATTTTCTTTTTTGTTTTTGGTTGCCTTTTTCTTATTCATTGCATTATAAACGTTTTCTTTTGTTTAACTTGAAATATTAATTTCTAATAAATTTATTTATTAAAAACCTCTCAACACAGTTTATATGAAGGGCTTATTGCAATAACGTTATAAGCCACATGATCTAAAATATCAATTTTTTTTGGCTAAATACATTGCTAAATACATTACTCAATGCATTACCAACAACCCCTGAAAAGATTTTAGCTATTTATTATGAATGATCTAACCAATTTGTAAAAGTTTTCGTGTTCAATTTCATTTCATCATACATAAATAAATTTTTTTCAAAACTTCAGAGTCGATTATTTCAAATATTTTGTGAGTGGCTTAACATGTTTTTGCAATAAGCCCTTCCTTCATATATGAAATATGGAATTTTTTTTCTTAAAGATTTTTAAAATTCAATTAATTGCTAGACAGAATACCACATTACACCTATGTTGTACAATACCCTCCAAGGAAGGAGGTTTTTGGGTTTTCTCAAACTTTCTCTAATAACTTTTTTATGGGTTATCATAAGATTCTTATTCTTTAGTATTTTGTTACCAACACTTCAAACATCAAAATAAATAACATTTGACTAAGAACAGACTTATAGTTTTTTCACAAATCGCAGAATAAAAATACCTATACCACAATACCCGAAGTTCCTCTAAGTTCTATTTAGAACAACATTTTTTGTTATTTTTTGTTTATCTATACTATATAAAAGGAGACTCACGAAACTGATCCAGAATAAGCTCGGTAACCGCTGAACCGATTTTGATAATTATTTTTTATTCGATTCCTATGATAATAAAGATTGTTATAGCTGACCAAGTTTTTCGAAAAATGTATTTTTTAATTATTACAAAATCACGCATTTTATTTGATGCCTTCATTCAACCAGCAGCACAATATAACAGCAAACAATGCTTTTCTCTCTTTGTCGCGAGAGCTTCTCTCAATATAACACGGCAGCCATGTTGTGTAGTTAAGATGGATTCACTGATAACCTTCAGAATGTTTTTGTGTGATTTAAAATAATGTTAATCAAGTTGAGAGCGTGCAGATATTTTTCTCTCTGAGCGAAAACTTCATATAAAAAAAATTGCAAAACATGCTGAAGGTGATCAGTGAATCCAGCTTTACTTTCATTGAGATTCTTGCTATCATACAGTGTTGATTAATTATCTTTGCAAATGTTTTGAAGGGAGTTGCCAGAATTTAGTTATAAGCATTAAGTATGTTTTGCAGCCTTGCCAGTCAGCTTTTCCAAACTTGAGATTGTGTTGTATACAAATATATAAAAGCGTTGTAACAGATGTTTGACAATCACGCAAGAACCACTCAACCGATTAACACGATATAGGTATCAAACGATTTGTTATTTCAACTTAGTCGTAATATGCTATGTTAGATTTGCCACGTCTGCTTTTCGTGCCCACTTTTTGCAAAAAATGCTATATTTCAGACAATTTTGGTCGTATGAGACTAGAATTTGGTAATCTACATTGTATGGTTACGTTCGCTAACTTTACTAAAAATGGACATGACCCACTTTAGTTAAGTCCATTTTCCGGGGGATAAGCTTGGATTAAAGCAACGCGCACTAGGTTTAAACTCAATTGGGCTGAAATTCTGGCATTCTATTGTTTCGAGTATGAGATGGTTAAGTGAAAAAATTTAGCCACACCCCCATTACCGCCCAGAATTAAACGAAAATGGTATATTTCGAACGGTTTTGGTCGTATTAGACTAAAATTTGATCATTTAGTTCATACGGCTTCTTTCGGCAACTGTACTATAAATGGCGAATATATAAATTTTTTTTTTAACAGCGTGAAAATTCGTATATAGCAGTAAGGTGGTCTGCGGCAGGGCAACTTGTGCCGGGCAATACTATACATTGATAAGTATACATTAATAAGTATATATCAGAAAATTCTGATCGTCATGCATTGATGTTTCAAACGGAAACGTCTACCATGTGTTTTGTTCGAAGGTCAATTTACACTTTTACAAATTCACAAAACGATCATAAAAATTTCATTGAATTGGGTCAGAACAAAGTCTACTATAATTATAACGTTAACTATGAATATATAGATAAGGAAAAAGATTAAAACATAGATTTATGTATATAACTTTAGAATAGTTTAAAATTTTTGAAACATTTTCCACAGAATTATTTGAAAATGTTTTCACATAAATTAGTTTTTAAGCTGTAGAACATTCCAAAAACAATAACAAAAGCATTTTAGGCAAATTATTTTTTATCAAAAAATCACGGAGGGGATATGTGGCCAATGATTTTTAATGATAGACGCTGTTTGTGTCAAAAAAGATTATTTATTGCAGATAAATTATGTTGTATGAGAGAATAAGAAAAATGAAAATTAAAAAAATAAAATAAAATTAAAAATAAATATGTACAACAAAAGTAACTCTTGGCCTATTTTTGAATAAAACTCGGATATTTAGAGGTTCTTTGAAAACAACATAAAACATTGTATTGGTGAGGTAACAGTTAACCTTTTCTCATTTTACCAATTTAGTTAATTAAACTTTCAAGCAAAGAAAATTTGATGAAAATCGATTTGAAAATGGCGGAAATGTTTGCTTGCTAAGTCAAAACATGAAATTTCAATCGTTTTTTCTCATTCTGAGGCTTAAGAAAATGAGTTATACTGAGAAAATCTATAGTTTTGAGATATCGCAATGATTTTAATGTCATAATAACAGGTTTTTTAAAACATGCCTTATATCCGTACAAAATATTTCCGAAAAGAAAAGATTTTAATTTTTACCGTTAATTTTATTAATAAACGGCTGTCCATACAAAAATGCATTGTTGTGCATTGAGAAAGTCTATAGTTTTTGAGATATCACCATAGTTGGATGTCATTATAACGGTCTTTTTTTAAATTTAAGAATATATTTATTTTCAGAATATATGTAAAAAATTACAAAAAAAAAAGAAAGCCTGGTTAATTTATGTCATCATAACAGTTTAAATAAAATATTCAAATTAAATAAAGTAATTTTTTAATATTTATAACATTTTTACATAATCAAACAAAACAAACACAATAATTTTTATATTTAGAATTTGATTCAATATAAATAAATACTTAAATTTTAAGATTTAAAATTTTTACATGGTATTTAATATTTTTATCGCAGGCGAAGCAGCGGGTATTTGCTAGTACCTTATATTGAATGAACTACTAATCCAAGGGAGATGAGTTTGATGCTCACGGTATACGAAGAAATATTTTCAATATTAAATTTTTTGTTGGAACAGACGCAAGCAGAAAGCAACATCAATACTTAGAAAACGGTATCGGAAAACAGTGTCGTTATTTAGATTTAACTCAAGCAAATCACAAAACGAGGCGTCAAAAGCTTCGCTTTAAAAGAAAAATATTTACGTGAGACATAAAAGTAATTTGTTATGCAAGTCACACGGAATATTATGCATAGTTGCATAATTAATGCAGAAAACTGAGTGCTAACTAGATTCCTTTTGAAAAAAATTTTTATATTTTGAGATTGAAGGGCTACATCTCAAAAACCAGAACAGATATAGAAATCATCGATACTGTATTTAAAGTCTTGTTAGCTTTTAATTTATGTTCAATCATTGCTTTATAAAAGCATTGTATCTCAAAAACTAGACTAATGTTAATAGCACAAAATAGTTATGAAAAGATTTAACACGTCGAATTGTAATAATTTTTATTTACAGGAGAGCTTGACTGCCGATTGGTTTTATTTAAAATTTATTAAAGCTTCTACCTAAAGAGTGACAGTCTTAAAATGCAGCTGCTATATCGTTGACTCAGTGTCAGTTCTCTATAACTTTTGTTTGTTTAATTTCTTCATTTACTTGCTTTTTTAATTTATTATTTACATCCTGTCATTTTGCTGCCATTTATTTTAACTGTTTTGCTTGATAATGATTAATTTTATTGCCGCATCAAATTTTCACTACTGTCCAAACCGCTGCGAACAACAATTATTCTATTCGCCATAAAAAGATTCATCCAAAAGAAACACACCTCAGAAATGCACTCATGCAAGAGTCTAAGTGATGACAATAATTTTTACCTCGCTCAACTAGGCTCAACTAAGAAGAGAAATTAAGATATGCTAATGTATGCAACTGAACTACAACAACAACAACAACAACACCAAGAGCAACAAGTTTAACTCTCGACAACAAGTGCAACGATCTGTAAACTGATCGCACCGCATAACCGCCGCACATGAATCATTATCTTAAAAAGCATCTTGGGCAATGAAAATATATACCTAAGTAATGATAAAATCGAAATGTCCGTCCAATGAGCGGAATGGGTGGAATATCACTCGATAAGCGCCTAAATGCACACACCACACCCTCACTTTAGTTTTGCAGCAATTGCCAAGGTGGACGCCCATCATAACAGCGGAGCCTGGCGCTGTTCGTTGTTGGTCACTGATTTCTGCTAGCTCTCTTGCTTGCGGCCCTGTGCCTTTAACTGTCGGCTATTTCTCACGATCGATTTACGCGTCGCTAGAGTTTTTGTCTGAGCACCCAGCTGTTCATCTTCCATGTTCAAGTGCTGGCTGGGTTGACCATTTCTTAGTGCAAACGTATTTCCGTTTTTTTTTATAGTTTTATCACTTCAGGCTTTGGGTTACTTGACTTCATAATGTTGCTCTTGTTGTAGTTGTTGTTATCTGTTTTCTTTTTTGCTAGCGTTCGACTCTACAGTTGCAATGTTGCCCCACCTGTTGGTGAAGGTCGTAAATTTTGTGGCTATATTAAAATGGTAACAATCTGCTATTTCAGCGCCTATTCAAGTGAATCATTTTTATATATTTTTTTCTATTTTTTACTTTTAATTTAAATGCCCTCAGCGTGCACTTGACAGCAGGCTGAAATGTAATAAAAGCCGATGAATGAGGTAAGGTGCTGAGAGAGATATGTTTATAAGGTATTTGATGGAAAGAGTTGTGATGTTTAAATTGGATCATTAGAGTGTATTATAAAGTTTTAAAATTTCTTAACAGCTACAATAGCTATCTGAATTGGAACAATAGTTGCTGCTCCACAGGCGTCAACGATAACGATGGGTTTATTTAAACATTTATATTAAAATGCTGAAATACAAAAGCAATATTTTACCACACCTTTCTTTGCATAATTAGGCTTTATTTGTCACGGTTGACAAAGAAAAAAAAATAGTAATAAAGTAGTTGCATGAAAAATGATGTAGCGCCAAAACAAAAGACTTAAGAAACGAACTCGTCGAATGAAACATTTATAGAATAGAATGCAAATATAAATAAAACTATTGCTTTTTTGTTGATATCAAGCTGTTTACATTCTTCAAATTATTCTTTAAATACACTGATAGAATTATTTAAGAAATTTTATTATATTTATTAGATTCATTAGAAAAGTTAATTCAAAGCTGTTTGTTATCGGTCAGAGTTTGAATGACACTCTTTACTACGCATTAGCTGTTGTTTATTAAATTTCTTACTGCCTTAAAACTTTCCACTTCAGTTCTTTAAATGCTCTAGCATATTTTCAAACTGCTCCACAAACTTCAACATATTCTATTATCGATCGTTTCGGGCGACAATGCTGTGAAAAGCATAGCAAAGCAACCGTCATCATCTTCATCATCATTATCATCATCGTATCGAGCGAGTCTGCTGCAAAAAGTGCGCCACAATCTTCTAGCTGCTTGGTCTTTGATTTTCGTTGTTGTTGCTGTTTTTGTTGTCTACTATTTAAAAAAGTAATTTCGCAACTGATCATATATTTTTTTTAAACGTTCACTTCTTGCTTCTGCAGCTTCTTAGATGGTTTTTTCTTCTGGTATTCAGTTGTTCTGTTGCTGGTTGTCGTTCTTGTTCTTATTGTTGTTGTTGGCAGGCAGGCAGGCAGTCAGGACGTCTCCGCTGGCAATTTTCCTGTCACATCATCTTGGAAAAGTCATAAAATTTATGTAAATAATTTGAATACAGCAACAGTAACAGCAAAAGCAACAACTACCACAACAAAGCGGCATGCTTGAGATACCAAAAAAAAAAAGCTATCCTCAGCATAACACTGAAGTTTGGCCCAACTGGAAAGAAGACAGATGGCAGAATTTAGTGCCTTCTTGTGCGGGAGCAAATGCAATTTTTATTTGTAATAAAAATAAATGGGGTCTGTCTGAAATTGAAAAGGACTTTTATTTAAATTGGAAAATCTTTGAAGGATCTCAAAGTTTGAAAATATTTTACGGTTAATAGAAAAAAGCAGAGCAAAGTAATGCTGAATGTCATTTGACAATAACAAATTTCTGTGAAATTTATTGAAGCATTTATCAAATCATGACAGTGAGTAGGAAGTCAAGGAGAAGAAATGAAGTATGGTCAATTACAAAAACTACAACATAAAAAGTATGAATTACACTCAATACGCTGTCAAAAGAAGCTTATCAATCAATATTCAAGGAATTGTCACTATCAGAATTAGTTTGAATAAATTTTTATATTTTGGTTGCATTAATAAAAAGTGTGTATATTACTTTATATACTTATAATGTTCGAAATTATTAACCATAGAATGGTAACTATTTGCAAAAATGTATATGTGATTCATATGGTCTCAACTTTTATCTATAGAAATTTAATTTCCTGCATATACATATGACTGTACATTAGCTTAACTTTTTATCGAGTAACAAAATCGCATTTAAATATCAGCTCCGATTTCACTTTGATATCAAGTGACTGGATCAAGTAAATCACTTGTAACGAAAACCGGCACATTTAAAAGCCGATTTTTTTATGCTCTACACATGTTAATACCATAAATTATAAACTTTTTTGCAGTTCACCCACAAGCCTAAGCCTTGCCGACGTCATCAGCGCCAGTTTAGTCTAAAATAACTAGTATCTAGAAAACAAGCTCAATAGGGCACACACACCGGCAATTAATTAAATCAATACCTCGGAAAAGCTGCAACAACAACCAAAAAAAAACCTGTTGCCTGTCTATGCGTGGGGTTCGCTCTGGAGTTAGGAGCCTTAACTGCGCGCACCTGACAGTCAAATAATGTGTGTTGCCGTAATTAATTACTTCAAAATAAGTCTAAAAGTAATCAAAGCGAGAGTTTTTCTTTGAAATTTATAGCAGTTGGCAGTTGCAACAGGCACACGAAGTACCGTTATTTTTCTTAAAAATTTCTTGCACATTTTAGCCGAACTAAGCTTGCCTCAATTTTTTCGCAATATATTTTTTAGTCATATTTTCCCACAGATTAACATAAAGGTTCCATATTACTTTATATTCGGTGGATAAATTTTACATTCGACTAAATCATTGAATGATTTTACTTTTCTGAATATTTTTACATGTAAATCAAACTGTACTTACTTAGTTGGCGGCTGAACCGTCAGTTGAATTTGGCATCATATAAGAACGTGCGCCAACCATTTCTGTTCTTCGCTTGCTGGCGCCAGTTGGAAATTCCAAGTTTCGGCTCTTTACTACTTGCTCTTTCTAAAGGAGAAGCGGTCGTCCTCTTCTGGGACTTTGACTGCTGCTGGATACCGAATTTATTTTCTTCACTGAAACATGACCTAGCAAGCGAAGCCGCTCGATTTTTAAACGCTTGACTATGTCGAGGTCTGCGTACATCTCGTATAGTTCATCATTGCACTGAATTCGGTACTCGCCATTGAAGCAGATTGGTCCATAGATCTTGCGAAGGAGCCTTCTCTCGAAGGTTCATGAGGGTACCGTCTGGTTAGACAGACCAAAATTTTCATTAATGTTTTTTGGAAAAAGTAAAAAATATAGGTATTCTGAACTTTAAGTAAAGGGTGTTTTTTATAGAGTGATACAAGTTTAAATCATAATAAAGCATAGTAATACATTTAAATATTAATGAAATGAGCTTTATTGGATAGAAAATTTTATGACATTAATATTTAAATATGACTTTGGCCATGTGGCCGCTACGACTGGTGCGTACAAGGCGCAATCTGGAACACTAATTTTCACAAACTTTTGGCAGCATTTGCGGCCGTATCTCGCCGATAACTCTTCGAATGTTGATTTCCAGGTGTTCAATTGTTTGTGATTTATCAACGTAGACAAGTGACTTTACATAACCCCAAAGAAAATAATCCAATGGGGTTAAATCACACGATCTTGAGGGCCAATTAATTGGGCCAATTCGTGAAATTATTTTTTCGTCAAAAGTTACCTTGAGTAAATCAATTGTAGCGCCCGCTGTATGGCATGTGGCATGTGGCTCCGTCCTGTTGGAACCATATATCAGCAAGATTAATGCCAGCTAATTGAGGTACGAAGAAACTTCGAATCATGTTCCTATACCGTTCACCATTGACAGTAACATTATGACCATCATCGTTTTTGAAGACATATGGGCCAATGACTCCGCCAGCCCATAAAACGCACCAAACAGTAATTTTCTGTGGATGTAATGGTGTTTCGACAAAAGCTTGTGGATCCCAGCAGAAAAGTGGATCATCCTATGAGCGATCTGGGAGTGCTCCCTGAGGAGCAGTGGAGTGCTCCTTATTGATCCAAGCTAGGTGCATTTTGTGTTCTCTTTTAACATTGCATGTCCTAGGAAGGGTAGCGCTCCCTTTAACATCCTAGAGGAGCTCAAAAGGAGCGATCAATAAATGATCCAAATGGATCAGCAAAGGAACATTTAAAATATTTTTTTGTTTTTTTTTTTTTGTTGTGTTGGAACCATACGTGAATTATTGATTAGACGAAACAGACGTGAAAGACAATGCTTTCAATCGCTTTTAACCGTGTGTTATGGCCTTACCCTCGGCAAGCTTTTAGTTGTTCCTGTCCTTTAATTCCACATTTTCCCACAATTTAGCTGTGGATTTTTAGTTTTCCATAATACTTACATGTAGGAAAGAACAAAGAAAGTGAAAAGAACCATGCCTGAGCCCGGAGTCGAACCAGGGACCTCTGGATTGTTAGTCTAGCGCACTCTCCACTAGACTACAATGGCCGATTTTTCACAGCAAATAATGATGGAGTTTCTTACAAAGCACATGCCTCACTTTATGTGCTTTTTTTCATTGATTGCTCGCCTATTGATTTTTTAAAACAGTAAAGGAGCACAAGAGCACAAGAGCTCACTTTTTGATAGAATAAAACAGCAAAAGAGCTCTCTGTTGTTGCTCCTCATAGGAGCGATCGCATGTTTTTTTACTGGGATTCTCCTCACTCCAAATATGACAATTCTGTTTATTTACGTACCTATTCAACCAAAAATGAGCTTCATCGGAAAATAAAATTTTCCATGGAAATTCAAAATCAATATCAATTTGTACTTCAGTCCATTCGCCGAATTGGCGGCGCATACGATAGTCGTTTGGCTTTAATTCCTGCACAAGGTGAATCTTGAAAGGTGTTAAGCCAAGATCTTTTCGTAAAATCTTCCATAAAGTGGAAGGACACAACCCCAGTTGCTGAGAACGGCGACGAATTGATTGATTAGGATCATTTTCAATGCTTTCCTGTACAGCGGCTACAGATTCTTCAGTGCGCACTGTTCGGCGTCTCACGGTATGCACATTATCAGTAACAGTAAATGTGGTCCGAAAACGATCTATTGTTCTTCGAATTAGCAGCTCTGTAGGACGATTATGTACGCCATAAAATGGGCGAAGTGCACGATAAGTTTGACGAACAGAACCATTATTTTGATTAAAAATTTCCACTATTTGCACGCGTTGCTCTGGTGTAAGTCGATTCATGATAAAATGTCAAAGCAAACTAAACAAAAAGCAACTATCAGCTGTTAAATGGGTGGTCAAGTAAAGCAGTGATGCCAACTCAAAGTTGTATCAATCGCAGTAAACTAAAAACATTCCAATAAACTTCGCGAACAAATTTTATGAATCAAAGAAAAGTTAAAAATAAGCACATAGCTAGTCAACAGCAGCAAACTACAACTCCTTTAGCTGTTTTTGACAACTACCAATCGCCAAAAAACTGTCTCGGCTACCTTGTCAAATAATTATACCATGAAACATACCAATTTGAGAAAACGTCAAAAATACGAATAACCTTTAAATAATTAAATTGCTGATTGCTGTATTCGAATCTGATGTAAGAATTTCGAGAAGTTTTTGACGTGAAAACATGAATAAAACATGAAAAAGAAGAATGAATCCTGTCAACTCTGCCTTACTAGATATATCTTGCTGCAACATGGTGTATAGATAGAAGTCAGTCTTCTTCAGTCTTCTTCTGACTGCGTTCTCCGACGGTTGACTATGTTATCGCAATTAAGAAATCGCTGTGCTTTGTGCACTAAATCTGTAATTATCGCCAAAGATTCTATTATCTCGTGTAAAATTTGCAATCTAATTTACCATAAATCGTGTACTAACATTAATGATAAAGTTTTTGATTGCATAAACGCGGTGCCAAATATTGTTTTTAATTGCTCGAACTGTCTATCAATATCATTCAATTTAATTGAGTTAATTTCTAAATTAACGAATGATGTGGCTGACATAAAACAAACGCTCTCTAATTTGCAAATAAGTTCAACGACTGGTTTCGGCACAGCTGTTGCTGCAAAAAATCTCAACGCATTGCCGAGCGCTTCAAGTGATTCAAGCCTCTCTGCATCAACTAGAACTGCTGTTGTTGTAACTTCGCCAGCTGTAGTCACCGCTGCCCCGTTGCCCGCTGATCCACTGCTACTACCAGCTAATGCTTTAAAAATTAAGCTCTTCGAAACTAAAAAAGCTTCGACTGGTGCGGTCGCTAAGAATGCTTCAAACAAATTGTCGTGTTTACCAAGCGACACTTGCCTCTCCGTTACTTCTAATGCTGCTGCTGTTGTTGTTAATACGCCTGCTGGGGCTGCTGCTAACCCGCTACCTCTGCTGCCCGCTGTTTCAACACCACAAACTGCATCGAATAATATTTTAGTTGCTTGTTGTTCTGCTGATACTGGTGCTGAGTCTCTTCTTCGCTCTCATAATAAGGGCGTGTCGTCATCAGCTGAAATTATGCATGAGCAAAAGAAAACACAAAACAAACAACGAAATAAAAATCACAATAAGCCTTTGACTAACCCCCTGCCTTTGTCGCCCGCTGTATCATCGCCGCTGCCTGTTTCTAATGAATCTTCAGTTTCATGTGGCTCTGCTGTTGTTGTTGCCGAATCGTTTCCTCGCTCTCCTAATATTGGCGCGCTGTCATCAGCTGATTTGCAGCTTGGGCTAAATAAAACCCACCACAAACAACGTAATAATATGCAAAACAAGCCTTTGAGTATTGTTGGAAGAAGCTCAAATACTGAACTTGGAGTTGCGATGCCGATTAAACTTCTTCATCTCTCTTCATTTAAGCCATCGGTCACATATACTAATGTAATTGATTATGTTGCATCTCATGCTAATATTGATAAACATCATATAAATTGCTTTCGTCTGGTGAAAAGAGATACCGATGAAAAAAAAATATTAAAAGAGTCAACTTTAAGCTCAGCATTCCTGCATGCTTCTACGATAAAATTCTAAATCCAGAGCTTTGGCCTGTGGGTGTTCGTGTTCGCCCGTTCTCTTTTTTAGATCCAAAATTCTTGCCTCAAAAGCAAATACAATAAAACAAATCAATGCCAACTTTGCTTCCAGTAATAATTGCATCAAATTTTATTTTCAAAACTTATCAGGGATGCGTACAAAATTAAATACTACTCATTCTTTTTGCTCTGAAAATGACTATGATGTATTAATACTTGTTGAAACTTGGCTGAATAATGATTTTTTGGATGAGGAGATTGCTGATCCCTCTATTTTCCAAGTATATCGGAAAGATCGATCTGCTGCTCAAACTGGATGCTCTAGAGGTGGGGGAGTTATTATTATTGTTCGAAAAAAATTATGCTCTTCGCTGTGCACTTTAGATTCCCTGGACGGATTAATAGACCAGGTTTGCATTTCTATCCATCTTCCAAAAGGAAAAATGTTTGTCTGTGCCTCCTACATTCCGCCTAACAGCTCTTATGAAATTTATAACGCTCATGTTAATAATATATTATCATTGTCTGCAATTGATGGTGGTGAAAATATCTGCGTCGCAGGTGACTTTAATCTTAGTAAAGTAAACTGGAACTTTTCATCTGATGACAAAATTTTTGTGCCAACAAATGTTAACCAGGCACACGAGATTCATCTAATCGATAGTTTTTTTAATATTGATTTGATTCAAATTAATTCTATTTTTAATAAGTTATCCAAATTACTTGATTTAATTTTTATAACCAAATCGCTAAATTATGAATTATATGAATGTCCATTTTCTATTTCTGAATCAAGCATTCATCACTCTGCGCTTACTTTTAATATAGAATTTTATGAATATTTTAATATAACTAGTTCCTCACAACATTTTCATGATTTTAAAAATTGCAATTTTGAAACTATAAATCGGCTCATTAATGAAATAAATTGGAAATCGCTTTTTGATAATTTGGACGTCTCGTTATGCTTTGATATATTTCTAAGCAATTTATCCAATATACTGGCTTGTAATATTCCTTTAAAGAAATTAATCCATAAGCTTCCCTGGTACACTAAGGGATTAAAAAAACTGAAAAATTTGCGCAACAAATTTTTCAATGAGTTTAAAATTTCTGGAAACTCTGATTCTAAATCTAAATATGTTCACTATTCACGCGAATTTAATTTCTTAAATAAATTTCTTTATAAACAGTATGTTTTAAGCATTGAAAACCGGATTCAAACCGATGCTAAATCTTTTTGGACCTTTATACAATCTAAAAAGGGTTCTTCAAATATTCCCTCATCTATGTTTTATAATGGTGCATTTTCTTACTCCGTAAATGATACAGTTGAATTGTTTGCAAATTATTTTAAATCTAATTTTGTAAATAATCCGGATCAAGTCAACTCCTGTGTGGCTGATAACGTAAACACTAGCATTAATTTTGGTAATATGCTTGTTTCACTCTCTGATGTTGAAACTGCTATAAATAGCCTGAAAAACTCTGTCAAATGTGATCTAGATGGTCTTCCCGCTTTTTTGTTAAAAAAATGTGCTCACTCTTTGTCCTCACCTCTCTGTTTTATTTTCAATAAATCACTCACTTCGGGAGTTTTTATCGATAAATGGAAAGCTTCGCTTATAACACCAGTTTTTAAAGCCGGCAATAAACATGATATTTTAAACTACAGACCCATCTCAAAGCTAACCAATACTTCTAAGCTTTTTGAAAAAATCGTTAAAGACAAAATGTACTTTGCATTAAAAAATTTAATAATTCCAAATCAACATGGGTTTGTCTCTGGTAGGTCAACTACTACTAACATTAGTGTTTTCACAAACTACTGCATCACCACCTTTGAAGAACGCTCGCAACTTGATGTAATTTATTCCGACATATCTAAGGCTTTTGACAAATTGTCACACGATATTTTGTTACTAAAGCTAGCTAAGATTGGCTTTCATTCAGTTTTTCTCTCTTGGTTGGGTTCATACCTCTCTAACAGAGTTTCATACGTTGCCATTGACAATGTCAAATCGTCTTCATTCTTAGCAACATCTGGAGTTCCCCAAGGTAGTATTCTTGGACCCTTACTTTTTGTTATTTTTATAAATGATGTTTCCACATGCTTCAATACTGCCCAATTTTTACTTTATGCCGACGATCTTAAAGTATTTCATAAAGTAAAAAGTCTGTCGGATGCAATTCATCTTCAAAATGATTTAAATAATGTCTTTTCTTGGTTTAAATTAAACCAGTTATCACTAAACCTAAGAAAATGCTTTGTCGTTTCTTATTATAAACTTAATTCTCCGATTTTAATTGATTATACTCTTGATAATTCGGCTTTAGTTAGATTATCCGAAATCCGTGATTTAGGCGTAATTTTTGACTCCGGTCTTAACTTTAGTTCTCATTTAAATCGTATCATCCCCAAAGCCTATTCTCTTTTAGCGTTTGTTAGACGCAATAGTGCTGGGTTCGCTGACCCATACACATTTAAAACATTATATTCGTCCCTTGTAAGATCAAGCCTTGAATATGCATCTTTTATTTGGAGCCCTTTTTACTCAGTTCATATAAAAAGTTGTTCCAATCTTTTTTTGAAAAAAAACGATTTTTGAAATTTGCTTTGCGCTCTTTAAGTTTTTCTGATCCTCTGCCGTCATACAGGACGCGTCGTCTGCTTATTGGTCTATCTTCTCTTGAAGATAGACGACTACTGCATAGTATTATGATTATTTATGACTTAATTAATGGTTACATTATCTGTGAGAAATTACTCGAACTAATATCGTTTAATATTCCACAAAAATCGTTACGCAACTCTAATTATTTTTATATTAACTGTCATAGAACTAATTATGCCATTAATGAGCCAATAAATAGAGTCCTTATAGCTATTAATAGTATGTACAATAACAATTTGTTAGATTTTTCTATGCCTAAACTGGCTTTTAAAAATACAATAACTTTTTTACTAAATGGTGTTTAAAAAACTGTGTACTTAATTATTTTTTTAAGTTGCTTAGTCTGTAAGGAATTTTGTCCATAGACGTAAACAAATAAATAAATAAATAAATAAATAAATAAATAAAGTTCTTTGGAAAAGTTGCTCCAAAAATGTTGATAGCCATACATATCGCCGGTGTTCATTGGCAAGGTGGATGAAAAAATCAACATTGTTGATTCCCATGGAGTTGTATTCTGGACATGAAATTATAAAGTCTTGTTATAAATGCAACAAAATTTGTATACATAAAATAGCAATGCTAGTGCTGGTGTACTTATCTACACAAAGTCCTCGTCAATACAAATAATATTACGCTTAGTCTTTACGACGGAGTTGCGGGCATCCTTTTCGTTGACTGTAAAACAGCATATTTTACGCTTGGATTTTGATATCTATATACAATATGCCTATTAAACGCTGGTCCAAAAAATTTAATTTTTATCACATTAGATTATCACATTATTTCAATCAGAACTTCGTTTTCACACAACACCAGTCAAGAGTTTTTTTAATGAACTATCAATAGCTATAAAAATGGTTGTAAAAGTTGAACTTTTTCTATCCTCTAGTATCTCATGAAATGACAGAGGATATCACATGCTATAAAATTAGAAAATTTACGCCTGTTTCACACTCACCTTAGTAAATTCCGTAAGATATGGTTCGCATACTCTTTCTTTCTAACTAAAAATAAGATAAGATAAGATACTGAAAGATCACATGGAAACGCAGCTTTAATCTACACCTCAACATGAGAAATTGAAGTTTTTAAATATTTGATAAGAAAATTATAATTGAGATACTCAAAGTACATGATTTCGGTTCATATTTAGCATGAAATAAGAGTCATTTAAGTTTGGATCCCAAAACTAAACGGTTTTGGAAATATTTAAAAATTTAGTTTTCCACACCAACGAAGGACTACGGTTAAAATTTTTAATTTTTTAAACATTAGGTAAAAATTTGTGGCTGATGCCAAAACTGGCACTGGTATACAAAGGTAAAAATAAAAAATATGTACATAGTTTCTTATTTCGATAAAACATGCATTAAGCAGCATATTGAAGTAATCCAAAATGTGCTTCGACATTTGGCACATGTTGATTCATTTTTGTATAATTTTTGGAAATATTCGTTATTTTCTATTTCTGGTATAAAAAAAACACATTTTGATATGGCCCACCCAGCGTCAAAACACTTTTTAAAATTCTAAAATAAGATTCAAAAAGAGCGATCCCTTCCCGAGAAACAATTTGTGTCCGTACCAAACTTCTCAGGCACAAAAGTCCAGAATATCGGACTCAATTTTATTTTTAAAAGCTACGAGTAGTAACAAAAAACTGCGAAGTTTATGAAAAAAAAATTAACCGCATATTGATATAAGCCGAATGCAAACGAGCGATTATCAATAAAGTAGCTTAGTCCATAACCTACGTCCATAAACTACGTTACCAATTTAGGGGGAGGGAGGGGTTTTGAAATGCACTACGATAAGTAACGGTAGAGGGGGGGAGGTGTTTAGATATTGTAACGTTACCAAAAATTAAAAAAATCGACGAAAAACCTCTAATTAATAACACAATCATTTCAAAAATTTTTAACCTTACATGTTTACGTTTGATCGTCTAAATTGATGGTTAACTTTTGTTTCAACGTCTAAATTGATGGTTAACTTTTGTTTCAACGATTTCTTCCACCACCTTTTCACACCACCTCGACACAGGAACCTTTTGGTATTCCTTCACCATCTCAGCACACGTCTGAAAAATTTGGGTCTTTGCTTTTGCGACTGGGTTTGACGTTAAGGCCTGAATGTTCTTGATCAAAGGAGATACCGTATGACATGTACTGTCCTTCTCAGAAAGAAGAAATCGGTTCAAGGTCGTGTCCTACCTGCGGCTTGTATTTCGTTTTTAAAACTTCTATGAATTGCCATTAGTTTGTATTATATCGTTTACAATAAATTGGAATAAAAAATACTATTTAAGTAAATCAATTTTCAGAAAGCATTTACACAAAAACACAGAACTTGGTGCAGCCTTTAAGGGTACTCTGTCAAAGGCCAGGTGAATTTCTTTGCGTTAGAAATGAGGATTCACCTGAATGGGTCGACATAGAATCCGATGAAAAATTCTATTTTGAAGAATCCTCAACAAAGCTACCAGCTTTTTCTATCCCAGTGATTGAGAGCATCGAATCTTGGATCGCAGATGGAATAGCTTTTACAGATGATATTAATTATTGATTTTTTTCCAATTGTTCCTTTAATGTATCTAGTCATACTAGTCACTAATACTAGTGAAAATTGTCAGAGCTAGTTAAAATATATAATCATTGGAATGAATTAATTTCATATGTCACGTTACTTTATGGGGGGGGAGGGGTTTTAAAAAGCACTACGAAAAGTAACGCAGGGGGAGGGGGGTAAAAAAATCCGGAAAATCAGCAACGTAGTTTATGGACGACCCTTATATGTATCGAAACTGGCCTGAGTCCTAACTATAATGTACCAGAAACATACCCAACAAGTACCTTGAAAGTAGGGATGGCAATCCCGGGATCCCGAAATCCTGATCTTTTTTAAGACCCGAATATCCCGGGATTATTCAATTCGAATCCCGGGATTTTTTTAAACAATTTTCATAATATCTAATTTTTCTAAAATCTAATTAAATCTAAAATTTTTCAAACTACCATCACATATATCCCCCTTTCAACGATCAACAATCGAACTAACAAGTGTTGAGGTGGAGCAGTGCTTCTTCTCTGCAGGTCTTATATGCAATAAATTAAGGTCTAAGTTAGGGGATGTAACCATTAATGCTTTCATTTCATAAAGATCGTATTTTGATCAAAAGAAGGAATATTTTTACTAAGCTCTAAATAGAAAGAGTATTGTATTTATTTTTTACTTAAATGTATTGACTTTTTTATTTTAATTTGAATGTGCTATACCGTATAATTAAAGGGAGGTTTTAGGTCAAAGCGGTTAAAATTAAGGCATATTTTAGAAGATATTTTCTAAAAAATTTTATTACATACACAAAAAATTTAATTTGCATGTTAATTTTACATCATCACGCTGTTCGCCTGAAAATTAAATGTTTTTCGAAGAAAGACTCTTGAATGCACATCTTTTACCAAAATGGAAAATTAAGAATATTATGAAGCGTGGAAATCTTACATAAAACGAAAAAAATTTTTCCAAAGGCGCTCATTTTGGTAAAAGATGTGTAGAATTATAATAGGAACAGATTAAAATACATTTTCATTGGTCGATTATTTTGTTTTCAGTAGTGTAGCCAGTTTTGAAAAAATATGTTTCAAGAAAAATCGTGCTTAAAGTTACTCTTCTTAGTTAAATTTACTCTGGCGCACCAGTTTTTAAGAGCTGTAGAATCTGTATTATAAGCGGAATTGATTTATGAAGGATAATTCAACAATAATCAATCTAAAAAGAAATTTAATTTTAAAACAATTGCTGTTTAAATACTGATTTAAAATTTAGCAGTTACTCCTAAAGCTTAGTATGCTGTAGAAACAAAAATTTTTAGGCATTTAATTCTACACGCAAAATTTTGGTGTAGACTCAATACTAACACATACTTACCATAAAGTGTTTGTTGAATGTGTTGAATGTCAAATTTCCACGCCAATTCAATGTACGGCCATATAAAAGGCAGCAAAATTTTGACATTTTAACTCTCCAATCATGGTTGTGAACTTGGCTGCATTAAACAATTTTTTCGGTTCAACACCGTACTAACCAACGAAAAAAAATTTCGCTACCTTTTCGCTGTCACAAGCGCGATGCATTTCTTACGGAAGATTTTTCTTCGCTTCTACAGCATACTAAGCTTAAACCGAAAATATGTATTTGTGCATGTATTACAAAAACTATGTTATAAATTACTGAAAATATATGATTGGTCAAATTTTATGTTTGGTTGTTTTTTTTTTTTGTTGAATTGGTACAAATTGGTCTTCTTTGTTATATCAATTTAATACAGAGTAAGTACTATAAAAGAGTAGAAGTAGATGTGTTGCACTTTTTGGCAAAAATAAAACGAAATAAAAACTTCTTGAATTTCGGGTACATTGTGCCTGCTCAAGGTGTTCCAGAACTCGCACTTCTTTCGGTGCAGAGATCGGACATTTACCGACACTGGCACCGAACATGTATCAGATACTTTATTGACACAAAATATGGAATTGTTTCTCGGGTTAACCCTTTCAATGGCTAGGCTAAACTAAAAACAAAATAATATTTTTGAGGTAATATTCCTATCATTTAGGTCCTAAAAAGCTAAAAAAAACATACCATTGATATTATTTTACTTACGTTTTGCAAGCTTGTACAAAGAAAAAATTGTTTTGCTCCTGTTTGGCACAAATTTTTTTTGAACTGAAAACTTCTCTAGGAACGTTGAACGATTTTAGTAGAGGGTAAATCTTTGGTTTGCGTCATCATGATTTTCCGAGTGACTCTCGTTATCAATACTGACAACGAGCATGGCGGAATAACCAGGTCAGACCGACTAGGAGAGGAATGAAGTAGAAAGCAGAGAAAAGCGAGCTAGTTGTCAAAATCAGCTGTTCATCTCGAGTTTCTTTATGTTCATGTTTTGCAGTTGATTTTTGGTTAAACTTGTTTTTTTTTTTTGCTTTTTTGCAAATTGAACACTTCTTCGGCATTTTATAGTTTTATTTACACTGTTTTTATAATATTTTCATTCAAGTTAAAACATACTCAACACACGTGTCCGCACTATTTACAATTTGAACAAATTATATTCTTATTTCAACCTTTTTATTTTTCACTCTTCGTTAAAGGGCCAAACAGACCACGTAGATTGTTTGCGCAAACACGTGTTTGCGCAGACGGTTCGACAGTGCATTTGGCTGTTTTAGGTTTGTGCAGATGTCTGTATAGTGTGAAGTGAAAATCACACCGACTTGACATAATCCCGAATGTTTTATCGAGTGAAGACGTGAGTGAAGGAAAATATATAAAAATGGAAGCAGAAAAGAAAAATTTAATAGAATTTGAACTAAAAAATTAAGTCTGCGTAAACAAAGAGCCTGCTCTCACGCGCCTTACGTTAGGCGGAGCATCGACTTAATTTTGACGTATACAGGTAAGGTGGGAAGTGAAAAGGTGACAAGTTACATAAGGCAGCATTTTCAAAAATTCTAAAAATTTTGCGATTCATTTTGACGTCTGTTACTTTGAAGTTTCATTGTTTGTCATTTTCCTCTGGGTTCCCTTATGTTTTAGCGCAAATAAATTTTTTTTTGCATTTTTTGGGTTTTCATTTTTACTTATTTCTAATTGTTTGCATTGCTGTTTGATTTAAGACTTACAAAGCCATGAATTTTCCGAAATTTAACAGCACATTTTATTGATTGTTCTCGGAATTCAAAATAAGGCGGTCTTAAAAAAGTCAGTAGTAAGAACACCTGACAGATGCATAGTGTCAAAATAACGCCTTTCCTCTGCCTTTTTTAAGGCGAGTGAGAACAGGGTCAAAGTCTGCGTAGTGTATGGTCGTCGCCAGTGATGTGCGGCGTAGAGAACATGATGTCGACAATACTATTGTCGACGGTGTCGACAATGTCGTGTAGACAATTGCTTTTAACTACGTGTAGATAATTAATGTAAGAGGCTGCATGTTTATTGTAATATGTAATTAAATTGAGTCCAAGTTCGAAGTATTCCTTATTTTTACGCCTTCTGGGCATGGCTTTTGTTTATTTAATTGTAAAATTTGTTATTTTGTGTTAATTAAAGGACTTTTCAAAAGGTTTTAAGAATCAGCATAATCTAAATGGATCTTGCATTTTCGCAGTGTTGCATTTTTTTGACATTGTTTACACAATTCTCGACATTGTCTACATTGTCGACACATTCTGCATTGTCGACACCAAAATGTCGACAATTAAAGACGACGCGTCGAGGAACATCACTGGTCGTCGCTAGGACGAGAAAAAAGTCTTGTTTGCGCAAACAGTTTGAGTAGTCTATTTGGCCCTTAACGCGTGAGGGCACTAAGCGAGCCGGCCCTACCTGGTTATTCTGCCACAACAGCGAGGTGTTTAAATGACGCTTTTGAATCTTGACTACCAGGCGCTCAGCAAGGCATATTAAGCAGGTAGGCTCGATACGGAGAGACTTTCAAAAGTTCCCCTTATATTCTGTGTTTGTTTTGATTTCTTTTCGACAATACCTACAATTCTGTCAAAATCATGTCAAACGAAAAAATTTGAGCTTACACCCATAGTTATCAGATGTAGTACTATTGTACAATAATTATACTTTAGTACTTAAGTATGCATACTTCTACATTACTATTTTGTATCATATATGTAGTTGGAATAATCAATAGGCAGGATTCCGATTACCGGGACGCCAAAATTTGAAAATGCAGTTTTAAAGTACTCATTGAGAAAATAAGATATGCGAAAGGAATTATCGATGTATTGATTTTTAAATTTTAGAAGTGAAAACTTCTTTAGGCGCGTTGAACGATTTTGGTAGAGGGTAAATCTTTGGTTTGCGTCATCGTCATCGTTATTTTGCAAGTAAAGCAAGAATTATAATAGACATAATGTAAAGTAACAAAATGTTGTCAACTGTCATCGAGACGGGACGTAATGTAAGAAAACGTTATAGCATTTATATAGGCAGTAGCCAGGCAGTTGTTGGTCGTAAATAATTGCACGTTCCCGTACAAGTTCAATTAAAACTTCGCCATCCAGAGCTGTGGATATACATATCATGTTATAAAACTATCATATTAAAACTATCATATTAAAACTATCATATTAATAACGACAACTCAACAAAAAGCGTAGTTCAACAATGTAAAAAAGCGCAATAATCGAATCTAACCTCAATTTTTAGTTGCTCTTTGAACAGATATAATGTAAAGTAACGTAGAAATCTAAATTCAACGGATCTTTACGTCCCGTTACATTACGTTACGTTTATTGTTATCACTTGTATAAGAAAGTATTGATTGAAACAATAAGTGAAAAAACGCACTGGTTAACTGACATTAGAACACATTACGTTACTTCTATTATAATTGGACCTTAAAGGCTTGATTACCCAAGCGTAACGTCAGGTGGCGCAGCGGGATGTAGCGTAGTGCGACGTTGCCTCGAGGATAAGCGATTACCGTTACCGCAATCGTAATCCAACGTAGTGCATGCACCGTAGTGCAGGCGCCGTAGTGCAGGGCACTCATTTTATTCTAGTAGGCTTATTTACTTCTCCTCGTCAATAAAAGATTGCATTCTTTCTTATATAGTATTAAAATGTACAATAATGTGAAGTTAAACAAATTTTTTAGCTTGTAACACAGCTGTCGCACTGTCAAAAATCGTACCGTTGCGTAGAAATCTATTTTCTACAGACTTCTACGCTGCGTCACGCCAAGTAACGATTTCGGTTTGTACACATTTATCATTAAACAGATTTTAGCTTGACAATTGGCAACGTCGCGCTACGTTACCTTACGCTTGGGTAATCCAGCCTTAACTCTCGTCATCATAAGGGCTGTTCACATTTCAAATCGCTCATCAAATCGATCATTAAATAGGGCTGTTCACATTTGAAATCGCTCATCAAATCGATCATCAACTGATTTGACAAATGATTTGACCAACAGAGTTTGTACACACTAAAAAATTTCAAAAATAAATTCACATCGGTGAGCGGATATTTACATTTCCTACACCGAACGGTGTTAATTTACACCGCTTACTCGGTGTGAAATGACAAACTTATCCGATCGGTGTGAAATTAGAAAGGCAAAGAAGAAGAGCAATATTTAAATCACATTTTCATTGATAAACAAATTAAAAATTGAAATTTCCCAATTTTATTTGTTAATTTTAATTTTGTAAATCTGGATAAAAGATTCAAACTTTATTTTTGACACCACGAAATAGAGCCCAAAAAATTAAATAAGCCCCAAAAAATGTCTGCATTTTTGGGTGTTACTTCATATGAAATAACTCCCAATTTTTGGGGACAATTTCTTTATTTTTGGGAAATATTTAATTTTTATCTTTGGTTCTTATTCCATTATGAAATAAAGCCCAATGAAATAAGCCCCAATCAAAGTTTTTTACGGCTTATTTCGTTTGACAATTAATAAATTTAATGACAAATAAAAATTGTAAAAAACATCCTTTCGAATAGTTGAAAATTACACCGTTCGGTGTTAAATAGAGTTATCATTTTGCGTATTATAAATAAACACCTAACAGGGTACAAAACAAACATCCTATCTGATGTTTACTTTTTTACACCGATCGGTGTGCAAAAAAATATGCTCTTTCAGATATAAAATTCTGGCACTTTGACACGGTGTTTTTTAACACCAAACGGTGTAGGACTCCCTGGAACACCGATCGTTGTAAAAATTCTATACAAATTTTTAAGTGTGGATGGATTTGATGGCGATTTGACAAGTGTGAACACTCATCAAATCGTTTGATGAAAATCAAAATTTTTGCTTCAGCTTTTCTAAAGCTTTTCTTCTGCACAAAATCGAAAATCCAACTGAATTGAATGCCAAATATCTCTCTAAATCTATTTTTGTCATTTTGGTTCATCTTTTTTTTTTTTAGAACCAAACGTTTTGATTTAAAAAAAGGCGTTGCAAAATAATTATAAAAATACTTTCTGACGTGTCCAATATGTTGGGCAAATCCACTGATAATTCTAATACATATACAGGGTGTCCAGTGTAAGAGTACCAATAATTACGGAAGGTCATACTATTGTTTCTAGCAGAAAAATTAACTCATGAAAAACTTATTTTAAGAACTCACTTAAAAGGCAATGAATTGAACTTTCGAAAAGTTTATCAACGAACCCACCCGATTTATCCATTAATACTACGTTCAGACATCTCGTAACCTTTCTAGTTAGATGTCTGTACAAGAATACCACGAAAATACCAGCAGAGCAATCTAGTATTATTGTAGTATGAATACTATGTTCGGAACATTGGCCCATTATCATAGTCAAAATAAAGTCGATTTTAAATTTAGTATAAGCATTATTGACAGTTTTTCAATATAATACGTTGTCAAAAAGCTTGCACTAAATTTAAAGTCGACTTTATTTTGACTATGATAATGGGCCATTGTATTCTTGCTAGTATTAATATTAAACACAGCCACAGCAAATCGAACAGAGCCAAAAATTGCAAATGACAAATTGAAAATCTATTGTGAATGCCAATCAGAAAAATAAGATTCTTAAAAAAAAGTAAAATTTCAAATAAAAATACTGAAAAATGTCGAAGAGGCAAGAATTTATCTTGCTAGTGGAGAAACCGAGCGGGTGACTTAAATTTGGAGAGAAAATATAAGTGGACTCCGCGGAGTGCACAAAAGTGTTCACAACGTAGTAATTCAATATACTACGATAGTAGTTTCAAATTTAAATACGAGATGTCTGAACGTAGTATAACGAGCTGTGCTCGTATGAAGATGAAATAAATCCGTTGAAACTAAACTACAAAACTTCAAGTTTGAACACAACTTTCTCAGAATTTCGTGTAATAAATCAAAATTTTTGTCAGCTTAAAATTTGTGTTTTTTTATTTACTTTTCAACGATAATAAAATCATGAATATATCTTTAAAAATGACAAAGTTAGTTGTACTTTAAAAATGTATATGTTTTTTACACTTTATATGTTTTTCTAGTTCAATCTATATAAATAAAAATCAAATGTCGTTCGTTGGTAATTGCATCAGTTGAGAACGGCTGAACCGATTTGGATAATTTTTTTTTTAAAATGTTCGTAATAGTCCAACTTAGGTTTTTACTGAAAGAAAAATTGACCACGCCCACTTTGCGCCCACTTTTTTTGATTTATCTAAAATCGGAAAACGGCTGGACCGATTTGGATAATTTTTTTTTTAATGTTCATAGTAATCCAATTTAAGTTTTGTCGGAAAGAAAAATTGACCACGCCCACTTTTTTCAATTTATCTAAAATCGGAAAACGGCTGGACCGATTTGGATAATTTTTTTTTCAAATGTTCGTAGTAATCCAATTTAAGTGTTTACTGAAAGAAAAATTGACCACGCCCACTTTTGCGCCCACTGTTTTGATATCTATATATATAAAATTAAGTGGCAAAACTTCCTGTTCGCATACTCCTCCTAGACGGCTTGCCCGATTTCAATGAAATTTTCAGGGGTGATTGGGGTCTGTGTGGAGGGTGCACATAAGAAATTGCATGTGTATATCTTTGCAGGTTTTGTACAACACCCCCTTTTGTCGCCCACAAATCAATAAAAATGCTGTATTTAAGACGGTTTTGGTCGTATGAAATTAAAATTTGGTAAATAAGTTCGTATGATAACTATAATTAACTTTGAAAAAATGGGCGTGGTCACAATTCATCTACGCCTACTTTAAAGAAAATATCAAAATACTTCGAAACCATTGGTCCGATTGAGCTCAAATTTTGTGAGTACGCTTTGCTTTGAGTACGAGATGGTTTAAGGGGCAATGCCACACCCCCTTTTACCTCCCACATATAAATAAAAAATTGTTGTTATCGAATAGCTTTAGTTAGAGTTATGGGTCGCACAGCTTAGAAATTCGGTATTCGACCACAATTTAGACGTACCGTTTCTGTGATGAAATTTTATGGGAGTGGACAAGGGGGAGGGGCACCTCCGATACAACCCAAATTTGTGATATCGAATAGCTTTGAAGTTATAGGAACTCATCTTTGGAATTCAGTTTTTGACCTCAATTTACACATGCAGTTTCAATGGTTTTATTTTATGGGCGTTGGACAGGGAGGCGTGACATCTCCCTTACAACCCAAATTTGCGATATCGTATTGCTTTGAAGTTATAGGTTGACAGCGTAAGAATTCGGTATTCGACCTAAATTTATACATGCATTTTCAATACTTACATTTTGTCGTCGTAGGGCAAAGGGGAGTGGCACTTCCCATACAACCCAATTTTGTGCTATCAAATAGTTTTAGAGTTATAAGTCGTACAACGCCGAAATTCAGTATTCGACCTCAATATACACATGCAGTTTCATTGATTCAATCTATGTTCATTGGTAAGAGGGGCGTGGCACCTCCCATTTAACGTAAATTTGCGATATTGAATATCAGCGTCAGAATTCAGTATTCGGCCCCAATTTATACATGCAGTTTCATTAATTACATTTTATGGGCGTACGACAAGGGGGCGTGAAACCTCCTATTTAACCCAAATTAGATATATCAAATAGCATTGGGGTTATAGGTCTCACAGCTTTGGAATTCAGTATTGGACCTCAATGTACACATGCAGTTTCATTGATTACATTTTATGAGCGTTGATCAAGGGGGAGTGGCACCTCCCATACAACGAAAATTTGTGATATCGAATAGCTTTGTAGTTTAAGGTCGCACAGCGTCGGAACTCAGTATTCGACCAAAATTTACGCAGATTTACTGATAAAATCTTTTAGAGTTTGTCGGGGGGGCGTGACACCTCCAATTTAACCCAAATTTGCGATATCGAATAGATTTGGAGTTATAGGTAACTCAGCCTCAAAATTCAGTATTCGACCTCAATGTACTCATGCAGTTTCATTGCTAAAATTTTATGGGCGTAGGGAAAAGGAGAGTGGCACCTCCCATACAATCAAAATTTGTGCTATCGAATAGTTTTGGAGTTATATGTCGCACAGTTTTGGTATTCGACCTCCATGTAGACATCCAGTTTAATTGATTACATTCTATTAGCGGTGATGAAGAGAGAGTGGCACTTCCTATACAACCCAAATTTGTTATATCGAATAGCTTTGTGGATATAGGTCGCACAGTCTCAGAATTCAGTATTTGACCTCAATTTAGACATGCTGTTTAACTGATAACATTTTATGGGCGTTTGAATGGGCGTGGCAGCAACGCGCCGGGTTTCAGCTAGTTAAATAAATAAAACTATTAAGTATTTGTTTTTCTTTGAAGGGAAAAATTTGTCACGTAACGTATCATATTATGGTTTGCATAAAAATAATTAAAAATATTTTTTAACAAAACTATTATGAATACGTAGCAACATTATTGCAGAATATAATTAAAGAAACTCGTGCATACTTCGCAGATTTTTTCGTTTATATTGATTCAGACAAAAATAACGTATTTTTTTTGTCACGTAAACTATTTCTTTTGGTGGTTTCTATCTAAGAGACGAATTTTTGACAACTCTTAGCTTTTACACGTTGTATAGTGCGCTTAGAAAACTATTGAAAAATCAAAATAAGAAAACTGCAAGTTGAATTTTTCTTCGCTTTTCCACTTATTAAAGTCGTACAACTGTCACGTGCGTAGCCACGGAAATGCCCATATAAAGTATATCAGGTGTCAAAAAATTTAATTCGTATAAGTTTTTAAAGTGTCGGCCTTTGTAGTTTAGTGAAGAGTGCGCTAGACTATAAACTCAGAGCACCCAAGCTTGAATCCGGGTTCGGGCATGTTTCTTTTCGCTTTATTTGTTTTTTTACTACATTTAAGAATTATTGAAACAAAAAATCCACAACTAAATTGTGGGAAAATGTACAATTAAAGGATAGGAACTGAGGACTGGAAGTGCTTGCCGAGGCTAAGGCATAACACTAGCCTCGGTTATAAGCAAATCAAATTGTCTTTCACGTTTGTTCCGCCTAATCGATAATTCACGTATGGTTACAATCAATTCTTCTTCTAATAATATATCCCTTTCCCTTCAGGTCAAACACCAAAAGTTGTTTGTATAAGGCGCATGCTTTGGTACTTTGATATTAAAAAAATACTATCCCCTATTCACTTTGCAGGCGATATAATAACATGTTAAGAGAACAAAACCGCCGAAGTTTTACCCCACAGTCGCGTTTTAGAGTGTTCGTAGTTTTGAATATTGTATAGTTTTGATGACGTCGTTTTTTATGGTGCGTATTTTTTATCCAAACTTATCAAATTTTAAACACAGAGTACGATTTGCTTATGTTTAGATTTGTAAGGAGCTTTTTAACTCCTGTCTTGTCGAAAAAGGCGGCCGTAGCCTAGAGGGTAGAGTGTGTGGCCCTTAAGCTAAAGAACCGCGGTAGCCCAGGTTCAATTCCAGCTCAAACAGAAAAGTTTTTTCAATTGAATTAATTTTTCTGTTCGATCATCACCTCTCTGTAGACAATGGCAAACCTCAGAGAGCAACAATTGCCATGTAAAGCTTCTTGAGAACATAAGCCGTTCGGAGTCGGCATAAGACACGTAGGTCCAGTTCTCGATCATTTGTGATCGAAGATTTAATAACACGCACAACACAATTGACCAATAGATAAGCTTGGTCAAAGTCCTTCCTGAAATGGCCAGTCTATTTTTTATTATTTTGACGAAAGTAGCTGCCTTTTTTTGTAAATCGAAAATGCAAACAAAAGACAAGTAAGACACGAGAAGCAATACTTCTTTCTATACGATATTCTATTGCTTCTCGTGTCGCTTGTCGTTGGTTTGTGTTTTTGATTTACAACATTAGGCAGTAAATATCCTGCATTGCAGAAGATGTACTCTCATATTTTGAAGCTGATCAGTAGCTTATTGTTATCCGTGAGTGGAATTTTGTGCAATTAATCCAGCCAATAGCATACTGTTTTGATGCTTGAAAGTATGAAAAATGCTTTATGATGTTGGAAATGTAACACAGACCTTTTCAAAGCATTCAAATAATTTAAAGACTGGAGTCACACATCTTCAAATAACTTTATTCAGGTTCCACATTGTTTTGAGACTGATCATCATCTTTAGTAAAAGAACTCGTCGCCGATGATTCGACCTCCTGGTAATCACTTACAAGTTGACAAATATTTTCCGAAGCCTCGCCAAGGTTACCCTCTTCCATGCCTTCGCCAACATAATGATAGACAAAAGCGCGACGAGCGAAGAGCTGGTCAAATTTATGCACCAGCCGACACCAGGCGTTGCGTATTATAGTATTATTTGAGATTGTGCACACGGCGCGTGAAGAAGGCGCCAAGTCACCACCTGGCACATAACTCGGTGGCATAGCATTAATGCCAACCTTAAAACCCGTCGGCGCCCAATCAACAAAACGTGTCGACTTTAGACGTTTGATGTTGTTGATGGCGGTGTTGATATCATTTGGATTCACATCGCCGCGATAGAGCAAAACGCAGGCCATGTATTTGCCATCGAGAGGATTGCAGCGCACCATCTGATGACCAGGACTAAAGCAGTTTGAAGTTAGCTGTTCCACGGAATAGTTAACAAACTGAGACTTAGAGACGGGTACAATCGGAGCATAGGTGAGCAAAGGAAAGTGAATACGTGGATATGGCACTAAATTGGTTGAAAACTCTTCAAATGAAACATTAGCGGAACCATAAAAACGCTGAGAAGCTGTAAAGGCGGACACAACCTAGAGAAATAAGAGTATATTTGGCATGGAAAACAAACAATAAGTGAAATAGCACACTCACTTGACCAATAAGCCGGTTAAGATTGGTGTATGTCGGAGCCTGCACATCCAACTTTGTTGCACAAATCTCATACAAAGCTTCATTGTCCACAATAAAGGTGCAATCGGTATAGTCCATGGAAAAATGAGTAGCCAAAAGCGCATTATAGGGTTCCACAATGACTGACGACAATCTTAAAGCATTCAAAAATTATAACAGAAATGCAATTGCAAGTATTGTGCATCATTACGAAGGCGATGGAAACACAACAAACTCCACTTTCGTCGGCTTCTTGCCATATGTATCAGCTAGTTTTTCTAACAGCAACGTACCAAAACCAGAGCCGGTGCCACCGCCAATTGCACGAAATATTAAAAATCCTCGCAGATTGCGGCATTGCTCCGCTGTATGACGAATTGCGTCCAAAGTGCGATCAATAAGCATAGAACCGACCAGATTATAGCCACGTGCAAAGTTGCTGCCACTGTCATCCTTACCGGTCACCAAGGAATCTGGGCTGAATAGATGGCGGTATGTACCAGTACGAATCTCATCTGATAGATAAAGAGAGAAAGAGTTAGAGGTAAAGTTAAAATTAGTTGGGATGCGCAGCCGTTTTTAGGGCACGTACAAACCAATAACTGTTGGTTCGGCATCGACCAAAACAAGGCGTGGTACAACTTTCAAGCCCATTCCCGAGCATGCGAAAAACGTAACAAATGAGTCATCATTGGGTAGAGCGCCTAGACAGCCATTCGGCATTATACCATGTTCCAGACAGTAGAGCTCCCAACAGGCATTAGCTATTTGTACGCCAGCTTGTCCCACATGTATCTGGATGATTTCGCCCTGTTTCGAATACATAGCAAGAGCAATCTTTAGCATTGATTCTTTTTTTTAATACTCTCAAGCAACATACCCGGTTTGTCATATGGTCGCTGCAACACTAAGAATTTAGCATGAAGCATCCAAATTTTTACTAAATGGTTAATGATTCTAATAAATTTACTTTTTTGATTTTATTTTCTTCCACGAATTTTAATACACAAACAAATTTTGAAAGCAATTCAGCTATTTTTCTTTTAACATATTGGAAAAAAAGTCATTTGAAGTTTGAGATATTTTAAAATTTCGAAAATTCAAAATTAGTGTAGCAGAAAAATATTCAACAAGCCATTTTATTACTACAGTCGTTAATAAAAATTATATACAACTGTTTTCAAATGAATTTTTACATATTTTTATTAAATAATCTGTACAGTTGTTGTGAGATATTTTAGATAATGCCGGTTTTAATTGATGGATGCTTTACAATATTTTGTATGCCAAAGCTTTTTTATGTAAAAATATAAGTAATATAAACATATACATATACGAATAAGTTTTTTAATATATGCTAGTTTGGGTTATTTATAAGATTATTTTATAGTTAAACTTTTAGGATTACAACATTTTTTAAAAAGTGGAATGTTTAAAGCAAGGCTTAAAGTTGATTTAGCTATACAATAATGATAAAGTTAGCAGCACTATATTTCAATAAATTAGTTTACTGAGAAGAGACATAACTATACGAATAATTTAAGTGAAATAAAATAGTTTTTAAAATTGTAAATGAAAACATTTTATATTCTAATTTAATTTATTAAAAAACAAAAATTAAAATTGTTGCTGCCGTCGTTATTCGCTTTAAATGCTAGATCGAATTTATTTGAATTTTAAAATTAAAACAGATGTACTTTATGTCAATTATTAAGCTTACTAAAGTGATACATAAGCGAAAAACATTTTAAAGTTCCGGAATGTCAATTTTGTTTGTAAATATCAATGCATTGCAGAATAACACTAATATTAATTGTGTTCTCACAAATTTACACAAAATAGCAATTATATTGATGTTTCAAAAAATGAAGTATACCTATTTTCCTCAAAGGTGCCTATCACTTTTGTACGCTTAACCATCGATATCGTCGTAACACACATTTGCATTACATAAATTGTCAGGCAATCAAGTCAGACAGTCAATGTTTGATGGTTTAATGTACAAATTTATATTTGTTTATAAATACATACACTATATACACAGTTATTAACTATAGAAATATAAGACAATTTCGAATATTGTTCGATAAGTAGGAAGCAAGTTCTTGTAACATAAACTTGCAGAGAAAACTTTACAGCATATTCTTTAAACTAACTTACACTTGAGACTAGCAAGCATTTGAAAGTTACAGAGATTGACTTTTGGATAGAATACATATAATAATACTTTTTATACAGAGATAGAAATAACTTGAATATTTAAGAAGAATACTCTTAAACCATTTATTTGCTGAGATTTTAAGCTTTACCATTGTGTCCAAAAATAACCATCTGCATGCAGCAACTTTTAAAGCAAAGATTGTTCAATCATAATACGATCAAAGCCAGGTGGTGGTCCGTAAGTGAAGTTATCCAAGATAATGTCCAAAATGGCACCATTTCCAACTAAAAGTGGAAAGTAAAAATATATCTATTCTACTGCACATTTGTTGCTTACCATAGACAATCGGATAAACTGCACCCTTAACGTTCCTAAATGGCACCTCCAAATTCTTGCCATTATAATAGAAATTTAACTCAATATGATCGAAGGCTATGCCGACGATATCACCTTCGTCTGGAAAGAGCCGCTGTGCGGGTGCAATTTCTTCGCTAACCTGTGGAATTATATCACTGCTACCAGTTGTGAGCAACAAATCATCGGCCACATCTTCAATGCCTATCAAACCAGCAGCGGCATTAGCTGTTGAATGTTCCAATTGATCTCTGATAGGTTCTTTTGTAATGGCCGTCACCACAACAGGTCGATATTCTTCGTTATTATGACGCGTTGCGTTATCAGAGCAGAGACACCAGGATTCTTTGTCGCAGCCACCAAACTTTTTGTTCAGATCTGTTTGTCGTGTTGCCAGCCCGACCGACCAACTGCCACCTTGCTGGATTTTAAGTTCAAAATAAGACTTGGATTGTACGAGTGGAGCAGTAGCCAGGGCGCCACCGGAGCCTGTGATCCGCAGTTGATTGGAGAGCAAAATGACATCAGTACCTGAAGAACAGAAGACGCAACATTAAAATGTGTTTGAAAATAAGTTAACGTTGCTAGTTTTAGATAGATATAATATGTAGTTAGCATTTGTGAAAGATGTAGAGTGCTTTTTTCCCAACAGCTGTTGGCTTTAGTTTGCTAAAATGGACTACTCCTTCGCACCAAGTTAGCATAACAGCGCTTTGTAGAGACTTTTACAATGTTTAGTATTTATCGATGAACAGGATGAAGTTGATGACATTAGAAACTCCACCGAAGAAACTTACCCATATGCACTGCATCCAAATGAATCTCAGGCTCACGCAAACGATTTGCTGTTGATGGCTTTCGCACTGATCCATGCATACAGGTTCTCAGACAGCAGAACATTATTTTTGCTTGTATACAATTTATCTGAATTGCACTAGTTTTAATTTAATTTAAATATTTATCTATATTTAATTAGGTTTCTTTATAATTTATAGCAACTAGCTAACTTATTAGGTTGTTTAACTTTTTCAACCCTTATTTTGACAGAATTTTTGTTTCTCTTCCTATCAGCTGTTTGAAACAGTTCAGAATTGAAGTGACAGCAGCAACGTTGTCGAGATGTGTTTAATAACAAAAGCTATTTTTTAAGGCCTACATATAGAATATAATGTTTTCATGCGTCCAAGTACTCAGAAAATTCACGATTACGATTTCTTGGGCGCCGCTATTTAAAACTCTTTTCTGGTAGAGAAAAATAAAATTTTACAAAACAAAAAATCGATAGTTCAACTACTTATCGAGCTATCAATTTTTTGCAATTTTTTTTCTTACCAAAAGTTGTGTTTAAAAAAGCATCTATAACTTTGCCATTATTCCATACATCCAAAAGATTGACACTTAACTTGAAATAGAATATTTAAAATTTTATACGCAAGCTTACATCATATTTGAATTTTTTAATTGAAAGAACCGATGTTTTTTACTACATAAGCATTACTAAGGTACTACAAATATATTGTATTCCTAAAGCTTAAAAATTAACCTTTTGTTTGATATTTCACCCTATATCGCACAAAAGCGCCAATTTAAATTTTTTACCTAAAAATCTCTTAAACAGTTGTAAAAATAAATAAAAAAAAATTTTATTGGTTTAACGACCTTTTTGAAGTAAATTTTATCCTTAATTTTGCGGGCTCAATGTCCAAATTATTGAAAATGAAAAACTTAAATAGTTTTAATTTTTAATTTTAATTAACCAATATTTCGACTACCGTCGGCAATCATCATCAGGGTAAACAAACTGAAAACAAATATGTACATTAATTTTCATATACACAAAAAATATACACAATTTTCAAATAAAAATATTAAATCTGCTTATACAACACTAACACAAATTACTGAAATATAATCAAAAATAAATCAACACAAGCACCAAATTTTTTAAAGAAAATCTAACTAAAGAACATGCACAAGTGTTTTTTAAGAGCGAAAATAAATTAAATCAAACTTTGTCTAATTGCATAAGAGTGAAACAAATCAACAAATACACACAACTCAAAGAGAAGCAAAAGCAAGAGATCAACCTACAAATAAACACTGATTGGTTTGTGACATGGCAGAATTAGAGAAGGTATATGCATTTTGGAGAAGGAGACTGCCGCAACTGTCAAAACGAAGTTGATAGCTCATACAAAATCTGAAAACGATGAGAATGCGATAAGAAAGCGAAAATAGGCAAGAATAGCAAAATGCTTGAGTTTGACAATTCTGGCTATGAGAAAGAGAGCGCAGTCTGAAATGCATATACCTTCTCTAATTCTGCCATGGTTTGTGAACAAATCGGACTACACAATACCAACGAACATACAGTGGCTACTGTCACCTGGACCAAAACACGCTCACAACAACAAAAAAACAAATTCCAATATACAAATGTACAGCTGAGGGGGAAGATTGCATACAATCAATAATAAAAAAAGAAGAGCACATGGCAGAATTAGAGAAGGTATATGCATTTTGGAGAGGGAGACTGCCGCAACTGTCAAAACGAAGTTGATAGCTCATACAAAATCTGAAAACGATGAGAATGCGATAAGAAAGCGAAAATAGGCAAGAATACAAAAATGCTTGAGTTTGACAATTCTGGCTATGAGAAAGAGAGCGCAGTCTGAAATGCATATACCTTCTCTAATTCTGCCATGGAAGAAGAAGAAACAGCGAGATCGAGATTTACAGCACTAATAGATGGACACATGAACACACTAAGACACGATGCAAGAGATAATACCAAAGAGAGTATATACAAAGAGTTACAGAAACAGAGAAATTGCTCTTTAAAATATTTTCAAGCATGTAAGGATTGGGTTCTGCCGGCGAGCTGCTATTGTTATGCTGCCGACGTTCTTGAGGCCTGTTTTGGGCAGAGGTGTTGCTAAATCTATGTGTGCCCAAGCGAGCTGGGAAAACATGTTTGTTCTTTTTAACTTTTTCTTCCTATTAGAATTGCGATCATTTGGTATATTTAAGGAACTATGAATGAAATGAAGCAAGCAGATATTCTTATGTTCTGTTTTGATTATCAAGTATGCCCAAAAATTGTCAGCTTTGTTTTGACTGATTTTTCTGTGCATATTTTTTGCAAAATTTCTAAATAGAAGATTTTTGATGCAATTCCATTTTATTTTCTAGATTTTCAGAATTTTATGTTTTCTAGATCTATCATTGAAAGAAATATTTTAGAATGAAGCAAAACACCTTTCTTTCAATTTACCAATGTTGATTTGTAGACATCTTTATTTTGTGTTTATATATTCATGAATGCCAAAAAGTGGTTAACTTTGCTTTGGGTAATTTTTTATTACATTTGTTTGCTAAATCTTTAAAAAGAAGATTTTAAAAATTAATTTAAAAAAATATCAATGTAATTGCAATTATATTTTATTTCAGAATTTTATAATGAAACGTTCTAAATTATTCATTTTTTGTAATATCCAAAGAACTAGTAACTAAATAAGTAAAGGATTTTTTGATTTGTCAATTTAAAGTTGTCTTAGAATAAAATGTGCAGCCAAATTTACGCTTTTTTATTCTATGCACTAGCTGATATACCCGGTGTTACCGAGAAGTTAAATATATTTTAAATTTTAACATATGTACACTTCTCGTTTTAATGTTTCTAAATATGCCGCACATTTCCGCGAGTTACCAAATTTCAGCGTTTAAGTTACAAAGCCCTGAATTGCTTAAGATTTAATTTATGGTACTTTTTTCTGTTTGCGACTGCCCAAGAAATTACTCTTAAGGGCAAAGAATTTTTTAAAAATTATAAAAACGACATATTAAAAAATTGAATTCGTCACAAAAATCAAAGGGGGAAATATTCCATTTTTCTTAAAAGAAATAGAAAAACAAATTTTTATGTCAAACTGAAATAGTTATGCAAAGAGTGATACAACATTGGAAAGAATATAAAATTGCAATTTTCGGTTTTAATTGTTTTTACAATAAAAATAACTTTTGTACCATTTTTTGGAGAAAAAAAAATATATTTTTTGGACCTTTTTTTAAAAAAGATTAAAAATAAAAATCCTTAGGTAACGGAAATGTTGCAATAATTTTTTGCAAGTACTTTAATTGAACTTTTAGACAAAAGAAAATTGAATGAAATATACTAAAACAGAACGAAGATATTTGCGTCGAAATTCAAAACTTTGAATTTGAATACTTTTTTGGCTTTTTAGGTTATCTACAAAAATTCATTGTACTAAGACAGTTTTCAAGGTATGACAATGTTATTGGTGTCAAACAAACAGAAAATTTTTTCTTTATTATCCTTAAGAAAATTAAGAAAGTTAATATACTATAACATATATTAAATAAAAAAATGCATATTGTAGGGTAGTCATAATAGATAAACGAAAACAGTCCAGGAGGCGTTTATAACCCTTTTGATAATCAAAACCTCTTTCATAGGTTATTCAAACGCATTTATAGCTTTTATGCTCATTATGCAACAAATGGTCACACAGTCAAAATAAACTAATTAAAATTAGAATAAACGGTTTTATTTTAATAAATTTGCCGCACTTGGTTAAACAATTTTACAACTTCTTACCTTAGAAGACTTCTTACCTAACTTCTTAGTTAATAAGGATTAGTAAAAATAATTTAATTAATTGAAACATTTAATTTTGATTAAAAATAATAAATAAAAAAAATGAATTTACTAAAACATTTAATTACATTTTGATTTCAAATAATCTACAGAAATAAAAGCAAAGATTTCTGTTTATAAATAAAATCTGTTACTGTGCGATCATTGTGTATGTTAAGGGATGCATGTCCGCTCAAACGGTTCTCGCCCATTGAATTACGGATGTATGTTTTAAGAAATTTAGGAGATGAGAACTATATATTATTTCTCAAATATTTTAATTTTACACAAACTTTATAAATCATAAAAAAAAAAAATTACTTCAACGATTGAGTTAAAACTTTTCATCGGGTCAGAATTCTGAAAAATCAACTTTGAAAAATCAAAATTGTAAGATCTATTTTGAAAATATCATGAATGACTTAACACATTCCTTAAAAATTAAACTAGTTTTAGGCCCACATCTTTAATTCGAAAGTTAATTGGGAAACAACTCTTGACTTCAAAATAGTCCCAATGAAAGGGGCTTAAAATGTTATTATATAAATATTTTTTGTTGTGCCGAAAATTACGTAGAGACTGTGATGCAATGCGGCCATAAGCAGAGCTAAAGAAATAGCAGAACTTAAAATAGGATCCATTTGCATATCTGGAGTAAGCCAACAAACTCCAGCGACAAAACCATGGGTGCTGAAATTTAAATTTTCGGGAGCCGCTCAAGGGAAATTTAAAATCATTTGGTGGCTGAAGTATACTTTAAAATCTCTGGAATTAGAAAGGTTTTTTCAGTATATATATGTCATTCTTGTTGGCTTTACTGTTATCATCACTACCATCATCTACAACTGCCGATGTTAAGGGTAGTGATGACAATTTTTAATGTATCACGTATGATCTGACAAATTAAGAAATAGTGCACCATTTAATATTGGAGTAATATTAACAGAACAAATTAGGCTTCTAATTGGGCTTCACCAATCGTGAGAACTTTGCGAAAATTTAATAACCTATCAAATGTATATTCTATTGATTTTTCAGTCACTAATACGATAATTTTCAATCAATTAAACTCAATTTATTATAGTGTAATATCTATTTCTTTGCATGTACATTTTTTAAGCATATAGTCAGTAAGGTTAACATACCATTGATTAAATAAATGAATAAATAAATAAATAACGATACATCGATTTTCACTATTGTTGCTTAGACGATTCAACTCACGACACAGAATTTTACACGTAAACGCAACTTCAGTATATGGCTTGTTAAGTTTTTTATAACGTATTAAAGTGATTCAATGAAATAATTGCTGAAATGCATTAATTCTTATTAATATGTCGAACCTCTCGGGGGGTTAGATACCCCAAAACCTCCCCTTGTCTACGGCCCTGCATGTAGTTCCTAATTATTATATTAAATAATAAGCTAAATACTTGGAAGTTTGGAAGTTTTAAATTTAGTGGTGGAAGAATAAGGATTTCAGCGGAAATAGAATTAGTAAGTAAAAAACCTCCCAATATTTGAATTCAATTACTTAAAATATTTAATTTCATTCAATTATGTACTTAATTATGTTAAATATTTTTATAAATTAATTTATAATACCATCCTGCAAACACTTCAAATAAATTGTTACTTTTCTGCATTTCTTTTGCAGAAATCAAGTGCTGAATTTTTTTTAAGAAAATCACAATTATTTTAACATAATCTAGATTTCTGCATTTCGAACATCCGATAATTTAAAGTATCGCATGCTTGATCAGACATCAGCTGTATTAAAAAAAAATCGCAAAAATTTCTATGTAATGTTGTGAAAATGTTTTCTTAAACAGGTTTAAAAAATTGTGCAATAATGTTCGCAACTTTGATCTATTTTAAAAATAAAAAAATAATTCTAAATAAATAAATGAATTTTAATTAATATTTAATTTAATTTAATATTTTTTCGGAATTTGTAATTAAAATTTTAGAGTACAAATTAAATTCAAATACAGTAATATGTTCGATATTGGTAAATTGAAAGAAAACCGTTTTGCTTTATTTCATAAATATTTCTTTGAATCTACCAAATGATCGGATATAGAAAAGATAAAATTCTAAAATAAAATATAATTAAAATATATTCATGAAATATAATTTCAAATAAAACAGAACATTAGAATATCTGAAAATTGGTATATTCAAGGAAATGTTGCTTTGCTTCAATTCATTCATAATTCCTTAAATATACCAAATGATCGCAATTCTAATAGGAAGAAAAAGTTAAAAAGAACAAACATGTTTTCCCAGCTCGCTTGTGCACACATAGATTTAGCAACAGCCACGGTTGCCACCTTTAGTAGAAAAATATCTTATTTGGGAATTTTTAATTGCCGTGGGAATTAAAATTTCTTATGGTATTTTATAATTCACGTGGGATTTTTTTGGGGAATTTTTAAGTTTTATGGATTTTTAATCAATATTTGCGCAAAACTTTGTTTCCTTACAGTTTTAAAATGTTATTTTTGCACAAATATCTCCGCACGCTTTTTCACACCTGGTTATATATTGAATGTGTTATAAACGCATCCAAATTAAAAAAAGCGCACGCAGCAACACATTGAACGTATTAAATTTAAATAAAACTACACTTAGAAACATAGCTTCGACGGATTTGGTCGCCGCTATTCTTCATGCGAAACGCTTATCACAAAAAAAAATTACAAGGTTGTATTTAACAAAAATCATTATAATTTGTTTAAAAATAATATGTAAGACTTTAAACATAATGAACAAAATTAAGAAATCGACAGCTAAATGTAAATACAACTGCAGTCAAAATAATACAAGTGCGTAAAACTAATTCATAAAAATTAAAATCAGACACAAAAACAATTATCAGGCATATTCTGCATTCCACTTCCGAATGAAAGTGAAAATAAATCATAGTTGAATTTGATTTTTGGTGTTCTACATATCATTTTTTTCTTTTTGTATTTTATTTAATATATTAATATAATCAATTGTATATCCAAAAAAAATTATATATACATATGTTATATAGAACACCAAATATCGAATTCAATTATGATTTATTTTAACTTCCACTCGGAAGTGGAATGTAGAACATTTTTTTCTTATGTATTCTTTTATTATTATTTATTTTTATCTTTGCTGCTAAGCACGGTTAATTGAGAAATGCTACTTGAGTCGCACAATTTTGAATGAAATAACAGTTCTGTTCTGTTCAACCTTTGAATTCAATCAGTCAGAATGAAGTCAGTTATGATTTAAGAACTCTATTTTGAATTAAATTTGGCATATTTTGAAAATAAAAACATGTACGGACTTTCTTAAAAACGCTTTAATTTTAATTTGTTTGTCTTACTGCTATTTTTGAGCACAATTGTACATGTTTTATTTATTTAACTTGTAATATTTGTTTGCGTTTCAATGTAACAAAAGTATGCAATATTTACATTTTTAATAAATTTTGTGGTATTTTTAATTCGTATAGTATTTTCTGTGGTATTTTTTAATGCGTGATATTTTTATGGTAATTTTAAATACATATGGTATTTTTTGTGGTATTTTTTAATGCGTGGTATTTTTGTAGTAATTTTAAATACTTGTGGTATTTTTTGTGGTATTTTTTTAATAGCCGTGGGATTTTTTTTTAGTATTTTGGTATGGGAATTGTTGTGGTAATCTTTTTTTGTTCTCGTGGGAAAAAGGTATTTTTTATGGGAATTTGAGGTGGCAACCGTGGCAACAGCTCTGCCCAAAACAGACCTCAAGAACGTAGGCAGCATAACAATAGCAGCTCGCCGGCAGAACCCAATCCTTACATGCTTGAAAATATTTTAAAGAGCAATTTCTCTGTTTCTGTAACTCTTTGTATATACTCTCTTTGACCCAATCCTTACATGCTTGAAAATATTTTAAAGAGCAATTTCTCTGTTTCTGTAACTCTTTATATATACTCTCTTTGGTTTTACGATCAGTTGTTTCATCGTCAAAAGTTTTTCCGCCTTTGTTTGATATAACAATAATTTCCAGAAGTATTAATACAATTACTCGAACTTTACTTGAAGTTAGTACGGAAACAGATCTATTGCTTTAAACCATAGAATACAAATATTTTACTTCTTTGCCTTAAACTCATTAAACATATCTTGTTGTTGTAATTGAACTATTTTTTCGCAAGTTTTCGGTGACTAAGTTTCATCAACTCAATGTATGATGAAATTAATAGGGGTATTCAAGATTCAGTGCACTTGCCAGTGCAGTTGAGGACTTGTGCAGTTATGCAGTTAGGTTTTCGTGATTACACCAACATCACTATTTCAAAGCTGACAAAATTTTTCAATGCACACAAGTCCACAGATGCTCAGGTAGGTCCTCAATTTCTCAAGTTTAAGGCAATAGAAGGAAAGCACTTGTGCAGATTTTTGACATAGGTACGTGTATTTTCTTTTTGTAAAGTGCACAAGTCCTCAACTGCACGGGCAAGTGCACCAAATTGTAAATACCTATAATGAACTGTAACCTGTAACCTGTTTCCGTACTTGTTTCAAGTAATTGTAATAGATTAGAGAGGGACACTTTGCATGTTATTCTTCTCTCTCGAGCTTCAAAAGTTTGTAAAATAACGCTTTCAAGCAACTTCAAGTTACTTGAATCGAGTACAGAAACAGACCTATTAAGTCGCATCCCATAAAAATAGAAAAAGTATGCCTGTTTCACACTCGCATTCATAAGTTAGGGTTCACATGCTCTTTCTAACAAAAAAATGTGATACTAGAATATTACATGGAAACGCGACATAAAACAAACTTCAGTAAATCAGAATAACAACCATTGCACTGAACTTTTTGAAATGGCTGAGATTTGTGATTTCGGAAAGTTCGAAAGTGTAGTGAATACCCTTAATATTTTCCCGCAAAGCGCTGTCATTTTTCTTCATTAATTTGAAACATCTATTTTTTTGTTCTAATAAATAAAACACGTTTGATTTTACAATTACACAAAACAATTTTTTAAAATTTTATTTAATTATTTAATTAATTATTTTTGTATAATATTTAATAATATTTTATTTTTTTGTATTTTTCGCATATTTTGTCAGCTGTCAGCAATTAATAGTTCTATGTTGTTGTTTTTTTTTTGTCAATAATTGCCTGCATTTATCTAATAACATAATATTAGCATTTCTTTGCAGCTATTTTTATTATTGTTATGTATTTGTTTTTTTAACTAATTTACTTTTTCTTTCATTCATGAATTACTTTGTTTTTCTACTCTTGTAACTTCATTGCTTTTATGTATATATATATATATATATATATTTATATGTATATATATATATGTAAGCCCATATTTAAGAATGGGTTTTATACTTGTAAACTTGCTGGTCATTTTTAGCAGTTAATGTTTTGCCGATATACATAATTTTTGTTAATTTGTTTTTATCTTTTATTTATTATGTATTAATTGATACTTGATTTCATATAATTTTGGTTTTGCAACAGTAATTTTCTTTTTTAAAAACTCACAATTTTACATTTTTGCTAAATATTTAATATAGTTAATGTTTTCTTGTATAATTGAAGTTATTTGCATAGTTATATGCATGTTTATGTATTTATTTACATAAATATGTAAATGTATGTATAAAGAACAAGGCTTTTCAAATATTAATTTTAAGATTTGTTTTAATTTTCTTTGTAATCAATAAACAGATTTTTATTTAGATGTTGTTTTTTAATTGATACGAGTTTTACTTTTTTATTATTTTTGTTTTTTTGAAAAAGTTAAATGACTTATTTTTGAATAACAAGCAAATAATTTTTGAATGAAACGAAATTATGTGAAGTATTATTATTTGAATTATTAAAAAATGAAAAAAATCTCTAAGACTTCGGCGCATTTTCCGTATTTTTATTTTGGTTATCAAATAAAACTTTGTATATAGTTTTTACAGCAATCAATTTTTGTTTTAAAAATAAGATCTTGTTTTGCCTGAAAACTTTTGTATTTTTAACGATTATCTTGATATGCTGAAATTTTCAATATATTAATATATATATATTTATTAAAAACTTTATTTCTCATATTCGGGCACGAGTTTGATATGTTTTTGTAGAATTATATTTATTAAATATTCACCACGTTTATTTCTTAACTTTGTTTTTTGTTGCTTATCTCTTATATTTTGCTACAGTTATCATTGATAAATTATGATTTTAAGATTTTTGTTATGTCAATTTTACTACTTACCGCTAAAACAAGTATTACACATTTTAAATTTTTAGGCTTCTTTTATAGCGTTTTTGTTTTTTTTTTCTTTTTAATACAATATTACTTTTTTTAATAAACATTAGTTTTAAATATTTCATACATTTTATACAAGTAATGTTTGTAAAGTTGTTTTTATTTTTCATCAATTGTGTATATTATTTTAAAATGTATTTAAAAAGTTTCACTAGTTTAAAATTCGTTCCATTAGGTTTTCCGTATAGTTTTTAAAAAGAAAAATGTATCACAAAAAAAAAAAGGATATACAAATTGTATAAATAAGTGTAAGATAAAAATATGCAGAGCTTTATTTCCAAAAGTACTCGAGCTAGCAAAGTGAAATGCCAATCCACGACTGTTCACTGATCCGTTAGTATCCAAAAGGTTGAGTTTCAAAGCGGGATCTTATTTCGTATTCCGAATAGTATGTGAACAAAAATAAAAAAAAAATAAAAATAAAATAAAAACCAACTTCGAAATAAAACGCAACACAAAAAACATTTTCAAAACGAACAAAAATTTTATTACACTTTATTTATATATATATATAGATAGATATAAATTTAAATAATTAATATTAAACAAAACACAAAATTTGTTAAACTTTTTTCTGTTTCAGATTAGTTTAGATAAAAAGTGAGCGAAAACAAAAACAGTTGTATTAAAAATAATATAATTAGGTAAAAGTTCAATGTAAATTTTAAATTATAAGGCATTCAAGATATTATCGAAATGATACGTGTTGAAAAACATTTATAAAGTTTTCATTAATTTATTCCCTAATCTTTATGCTAAAACTGGGTTATTATTTAGTCCAATATAATATTTTATTTGGTTTCATGCTTTTAACGTTATAAATACTTCTTTTTCAAATTTTCTTTTTTTTAACATTTTCCTTACCTTGTTTTTACTAATCAATTTATATTTTTTTCTCTGCTAATTTATAATTCTAAAATTCATGTATATAATCATGTTTTTGTTGTTGCTGTTAATTTTCACTGATATGTATTGGTTGTTGTTGTTTGTTTTTTTTTCAATAAGTTTTAAATATTTCTTGTTTTGTTAAAATGTTCCCATAATTCATAAAATATTGTTTAGTATATATATTAATTGTTGTTTTTTCTTTTGCTTAAAATTAATGCTATGTTGAATCAACAATTTTTGTTGTTGTCTTTTGATGCTTTTTTCTGTTTGGTTTGTTTTTTTTTTCTATCATTTGGTTTTGTCTTTTCATTATTTCACTTTCTTTAGTTCATTGAAATTTTTTGTATGTAGATTATAGCTTCTTTATATTTCTTATATATTAGTTGTTTTTTTTTCTTTTAATAAAATTTAAATAAGTTTTATTTATTGGAATAAAATAGTTAGTGGTGGAAAAGCACGAAGAGCTCGAAAAACAGACACTGGAACTTATTCAGCAAAGCATACACGGAAATTAATGGTGGATGGCTAGCAGCAAGATTGAACAAAATGGAGTTTGACATGCTCAGCGGTGGTTGTGGCACTATTCAGCACATGTTTTACAAATGTGTTTTGCAGCCTGAAGAAATTTTTAACAAAACTACTAAAATTTAGCATACTCAGTAAGGTTGTGGAACTATTCAGCGCATATTGTTTCGGGGTTTTGTACAATTTAATTATATTTCACTGTAAATCTGCCAATATTAACAATATTCTAGTAATATAAAACTGATTTTTGAGTATAAGAAAGGGTTTACGTAACTTTTATGAAATGTTTTAGCATAAATTACTTGAAGAGCAGTTTTTTCTTGATGAATTTGGCTTATAAAGTTCCTGAAAAGTGAAATCAATCAGAAAAGCTTTAAGAAAAGTTGACAAAACTGAATTTACAAAATTCAGCAAAGTTACAATGCTATTCAGCAAATTTTTTTTAAATGTATTTTGTAGCCAGAAGACATATTATGTTGTTTACAATTTTTTTCTCTCTGAATAAGGCATGTAAAGCTTCTAAAAAGTGAATTTAATCAGAAAAGCGTAAAAAATAGACAAAACAGAATTTACAAAATTCGACATAGTTACAGTACTATTCAGCACATGTTTCTCAAATGTATTTTGCAGTCAGAATATATTTTAGAATAAAACTGCTAAAACTAAAATATTCAGCAAAGTTGTGGCACTATTCAGCGCATGTTGTTTGAAATTTTTGTACAAATTAAATACATTTCACTGTGAATCTATTCATAGTAACCAAATTCTGGTAATATAAAACTTATTTCTGAGCGTAATAAAGGGTTAACATAACTTTAATGATAAATTTTATCATACATTACTTGAAAAGCAGTTTCTTACTTGCTGAATAAGGTTTGTAAAAAGCCTAAAAAGTTATATCAATCAGAAAAGCGTAAACAAATACGCAATACACAATTTATAAAGTTTAGCAATGTTACAGTGCTATTCAGCACATGTTTATGAAATGTATTTTGCAGCCAGAAGACATTTTATAACAAAAATGCTAAAATTAAACTTATTCAGCTTATAAATAACTAAATTTTGGTAGTTAAAAATCGAAAAGCTTTTTCAATGAAAATTTTTTTGACTATAGAACAGCATACGTGTCTTGAAAGCAATCACTCAAACTAATTCAGCAGCTATGAATGAGTGCTTACATGGAAATTCGATGAATCCAGCTGGCACAAGGGTCAAAAACACAGAAATTGCTATATTCATATAAGTAATAATGGTTTTCAGCGCCAGTAAAATGTGTTTTTTACAGCCTAAGTGCGTTTCAATTTAATTTTGTTTAAATAAACAAAGCTGACAAAGTTTACAAATAACTGCTTTTCGAGCATAAAGAAAATTAATGGCCATTTCGGTGCTATTCTTTCCAACTGGCAAGAGACCGTCAGGCGAAAATTTTGAATCCTGATAACAAAATTTTTAACTTTTAAGCTTAATATCAAAATATATCTATGTTTGTACTTATTAAACATATAGCTTTTAAATACTATGTATTTTTTTTTTTTTTAGAAACAGATTGCTTGAGTTTTCTTAATTTTTCTTTTTCTTCACAATTATTCTAAATTCACTTATTCACTAAGAAATGGTTTATTTTTTATGTTATTCTTAAACATCACTAGTAAAGAAAAAGAGACAAAAAATAATAAAAGGCGCAGTTTTTGATATGCATTTGTATGAATGTTTGTTTTTTTTTTATTTATTTAATTCTTGGGACCTAACCCCACACTAACTTAATGCTTATAACAAACAAAATATATTTTGAGCGGATAAAAGCTTAAAAGTTCAATATTTCCATGGATTCCTTTTTCCGCTGGGCAAGCTTAAACACACCAACAACAATTTTAACATGCAATAAATACTCTCAACTCGTTCTCTCTCTAATGCCTAGACCTAAGTTAGTTTAAACTAAATTATTTCTGAATAGAAAATTGTTTTAAGCAAATAAATGATTCTAAATTCTTGGACGGAATATTTGTGTCGCAATTAAATAAATGAAGTGTTTAACTACTAAGAAAAAACTTAAGAATAAGTTAAATAATCTAAACTTTGGGTAATAATCAATATATGTATTTCTTTGCTTAAAACATTCCTTGGCGAAGTGTTTTTTTATGGTAAGAATATTATCTGTTTGCCTTTGGTTTGCTAGGTTGTTGTTTTTTTATTTCTTACATTTTTTTTTTTAACTAAAAAATAATTATTTTTGCAGCTTGGTTGACAATGGTTAATGGGTAAAAAAGAAGTAGAAAATAAATCAAGGACAACTTTGGTAAAAACAATTCATATAATTTGCATACAATTTGTTAGAAGTTGTGTTTATGATATGTAATAGACTGAATTTCTAATAAAATAGTTTTTTTTTTCAGAAAAAATTGCATGATGAGTTCAATGACAGCAACTTTTGATGTATATAAGCTAACAAGCAGCAATTCAGCAGCTTACGAGGCGATTCAGCGCTATAAAGAAGGCTTCAATTAAGACTTTTGTATGAAATTCCGTTTGTTGTATTGTGGCCCGTGTGAAAATAATCAATTCAGCGCTGTTTTATTTTTGGTTATCTAGCCAAAAGAATGTCTTTGTTTTTAGTTTAGTTTAATTTTAACAAGCTATAAAGAAGTATCTAAAAATAATCTAAGTACACGATTTAAAGAAAATTTAACACCAAATAAACGGGTTTTACAAAATGTTTTGTATGCTTTTGTTGTATGTTTGACAAATTCCTAAAAACAATGCAATCGATAAATATGTCACATAAGTTATCGTTTTAATTTTAACTGCATATTTATATTTATATTTTGTGTTTGTTTTTTATTTTTGTTTTTGTATAGTACATAGATATATTTTCTCAATTCTACATAAGATGATATGTTTTTGATGAATGTTTTTTTTTTTACTTCGAGCTAGTCACATGTTCAGCTCTCTTTGCTGTTAGTATTATAGCATGATATTTGTATTTTTTTTTTGGTTTTAAAAAGTTTCCATATTATTCATTCATGGTTCACAATAATTGTTTCAACAATCTTTCGGATATTTTTTCAATTACAAAATTGATTGTTCTTGCATAATTTCGTTTGGTTGTATCTTTTTTTTTTTTGTGTATGTTTTGGAAAATTTTTTACTGTTCACTAAATTTTAGCTATTTGACTCTTCCGTACTTGCGTCAATTTTTTATTTTTGTCAAAAACTACTAGTAACGTGGGCGGAAGTGGGTTAATTTTTCTTGCTCTTTAGTAGCAGACAAAGTAGGAGTAGAGTGTAGAACAAATTAGATTCTGTAAAAGTTTTCAAGTTTGTAAGATAATAGATAAACTTTAGAACAGCGTAAAAAATAGCTGAGTCTGGTTTGTGTCTTCACTAAATTTTGTAAGTTGGTAAATAGTTTGAATTGAGTTTATTTGGTTGAGTCTTTCACTTTGCATATCTTTTTATAATTTGAGATTTTCTGATTTAATTCAGCACTGGTAATGTTTTAATTTCCAGTACATAAGATTTTTCCACTAAATCGCAATTAAGTTGCGTTTAAATATGAAACCCTTTTTTAATTTGTTTAATTAGTTCAAAGTTATTTTTATTTTGGAATTTTCACTTGTGTAGAATTCTAATTCAGCCCGTTGTTGTTGTTCTGCCAGTTAATGTTTGTCGTTGTAAATTGCTTTTATGGGTGTATGAGTATGTGTTATGCTATGCTATGCTTATCATCATGTTTTTACTTTTGGTATTCTTTCTATCCCCTTTATTATAGTAGAGATGTTTCGAATAAAATTCAAACATTATATATATTTTTAAAAAATCTAGAAAGAGAGCTTTTTAAAGGGCACATTCGGTTAAGCATTATTTTAATAATAAAAATGTTGTTATATTGACAATTTTCTTTATATTATGTTAAGGGAATTTATTTAATGTCTGTTTTTATATGTTATAAACTGAATGTCTTTAGAAAAACTTTGCAAATCTATGCAGAATTATGATGAATTTGCAAATTCAGCTCATATTTAGCGCTTATTAAGATGTAATATTTAAGTCATGTTTGTTCAATTCCTTTGAATGAAATGTGAAATAAAGCCTGGATGATTTTTTGTAGAAAGCTTGAAGTGTTGTTCAGACAAAATGGGCCAGTTAGCTTAATTATACATTCAGCGCTTAAAGAGATTGTAAACAAGGATCTAATTGAGGTAATTCTTAGAATTTTTGTTTTAAACACTTTTTTTTATAATTTTAACAGGTATTTGCTAGTTCAGCAAAGCTGAATTTGACATAATGATTTAAAATAACAAAATATAAAAGAAAAATACGTTCAAAACGAAGGCAAAATGTATTCAGCGCATATTTTATATGAAATGAAATGCATAATGAAATAATTTTCAAAAGTGACAAAAATCATCAAAATTTGACTTTTTTGAGATCACTGTTTTGGTCTTTATAAAGTTACAAGACTTATGTATTAGATATATATTCAGCGTTCATTTAAGATGATTTGAATACTTTAATTCTGATTAAACTTAAGAATTTTTTTGTATGCTGCTTGCATGGTTAAATGTTATGTATTAGAAAAGTGGGAATTTCGTCTATAATCTTCTTCAGAGGATACATAGACAGTAAAAAAAAATGTGTATGCTGTTTAGTTTGCTGTTCTAAAACTTTTTAAACTATTCAGCGTAGGAAAACAAAACTTAAAAAATTTATTTTTTTAACAATTTTTTAGAACATTAAAAAAATGTACAAAATAAATTGTGTATTTTTAGATTCTGAACGTATTTAACCCTATTCAGCTGCATTCAGCGGACATGACTTTGGTATTTTAGTTGTAAAATTCATTAAGGATTTAGTAAACAGTAACAAAAGTAACGCTGAATTTGTGCTTAAGCCCTTAAGCTCCAGCAAAAACTTAAAAGAAAGTTTATAATTGTGTTTTTTTTCTTAGTTAAGCTGAATTTTATCAGTTTAAAAAAGTTGTGCAAAAAATTGTTAATTTTTACGTTATGAACGTATATAAACCTATTCAGCTCTGTTCAGCGCACATGACTTAGCCATTTTAGTTGTAAAATTCATTAAAGATTTAGCTAAAAATAAGAAAAGTAGCACTGAATTTGTGCTTACTCAATTCAGCTCAAGTAAAAATGAAAATAAAATTGTGTTTTTTTTCTTAGTTCAGCTGAATTTTATCAGTTATTATATTATACTTTAATAAACACATATATAACACATAATAGCATGTCATTTTGTGTTTTTCGTTTTCTGAAAACACATTCTCTAATATTTAGTTTTTTTCTGTTTATTGTAAGCAAATCATAAACAGCAAAGAAATAAAATACTATATGGTGGTGGAGAGAGGGAAAAAGGGGTATCCTACGGCTTCAATGAGAGCGCTTATATTAAAACTTTACTATGTAAACTAGTTTTTGGTTCCTAATTGTTTTGTATATTTTATGTATTTCTTATTATTATGTTTAGAATAAAACATTTTCTCAAAGTTCAAATTCAATTACGTAAAGTTTGTTGTATATCTTAAGTTTGAACTTTTCTGGGTCTTAAGAAAAAAAATGTAAAAAAAGGAAAGAACTCATCAAAAAGCTAGCCCTATTTTACATAAATGTACCGATTAGATAATATCTATGTATAACCCATACTTGCTTACTATGTCGCTCCATATTTTCTCTCGCCTTGATATGCTGCTTCCTCTTTCTATTTCTACTAAAAATCAACTCACTACAACTCGGGTAAAACTTTGCGCGCTTTTCTGATTTTTCGCTTTTTTTGTTTTTTGTTTTTTGGTTTAGACTATTATATATGTTATATTTATAATATTTTTTTTTGTTTTAATAATAATATTGCTGCCCGTACTATGCGGCAATATGAGTTGTTGCCGGAAACATGTAGGAGTAGAGACCAGCAGTTGCTGCTCCTGGTGCTGCACCAGCTATCAATGTTGATGGTATATGATGGGTTGCTGCTAATGTTGCTGCTGCTGCCTGACTTGCGCCATAATGCTGTTGTTGTTGTTGTTGTTGTTGATGATGGTGATGTTGTTGATAATGTTGCTGCTGTTGTTGTTGTTGTTGTTGTTGTTGTTGAATGTGGTGGTGTTGCTGTTGTTGTTGTTGTTCTGCATGTGACGAAACGGGTCAGGTTGGTGTTGTCATAAGAAACTGATGATGATGCTGATGGTGTTGCTGCATTTCACGCTCGGCCTTTTTACTGATCAAATCATGCCTTGATTCCATACCCGCTCCTCTGTAAAAGTTTGTAAAGAATAAATCGATTAATAAGTAATAATGTGAGAGTATATAAAAAGTCGTTAGGTTAATGAGGGAATATGTTGCTTAACTTAGAATTAATATGAAGCTTAAGAGCGCGTATTTTTTCTTAATTTATATCAGATAAATGTATTTGAGTGTAAGGGACTTAAAAAGAAAAATAAATATTGCTAATTTGTGAAAATATATTGTTGATTTTTTTTTTGTTTTTGAAATCATATTCAGCTTATTTAATCCAGAAAAATAAAAAGCATAAATTCATACAGTGATATTTATAAATACTAGTATCGCCTGCGGTCGAAATTCGACCAACAAAAGCAACCAAGTACAGCAATGAACATAAATGAACATTAAACGTAGCGTAGGTTAAGGCATTGCGTCGTACATTTCAGAAATTTGGAAAGATAGAATCCCAAAATTTTTGCTACGCTACCACACATAACAAAATTTACCTTTAATTAAAGGTTATGCGTTATTTGTAAATATGTATAAAATTTGTAATACAAATTAATACTTTTATAGTTATAGGATCATAGCTTGGGAATAATTTTTCAAAACTTAAAAAATTAAAAATCCCTCTACAAAGAAAATCCGCACCAACTTGAAAAAGTCTTAGTGATTTTTTATATCTAGAAACAATACTAAAGGGCACTAGTGATGTCGGTATCGCCGCGCAAAAATGCTGTTTATATGAGTAACCCAAGAATTTATTTACATATCGCTTAATATGTTTCACTTTACTTAAATTGCTTACTTTACTTAAAATATAACTACTCCCCACTCTTTGTGTATAGCTCTCTATACAAAATATTTATAAATTTAACAAGCATCACATTCTCTGACATAACTTTCAAAACTATTACATTTGCTTAGGAAAAAAACTATTAAGTTTTTATATTCTTGTCTTGTTCTTCTTTTTATGCTATACACTATATTTATAACCATTCGGTAAATTGTTTTCATATACTTTGCCACCGCACATGTTTTCAACTTTTTGTTTTTCTGATGCCACTTTTTTTTTTTTTTGTTATTGTCTGTTTCTTGTTCCTGTTGCTAGACAGCAAGCAAAGTTAAAGTTTTACAACCGTTTTAAAAGCAACCTTCTCTTAAAACTGTAAATACATACACAGAAACATGCATCTTTAATCAACTTTTTTACGTTGTACGAATTGAAAAATATATTTATGTGTCAGTCAAGTATTTGAAAAACGTTTTATCGCTTAAATGGCTAAAAGCTTAAAGAAACAAGTAATAATGACTAAAAAAAAATTTCAAGTCTTTGGTTTTCTATAAATATTAAATTGTTTGTTACGCTTCTATCGGGAAACCTTAAAAAATATTAAAGAAATGCAACAAGATTATCTGGTGTTAGAAGATGTAATCGATTGAATGATTTAATTCAATTATTGTTGTGAGTTTTTTTAAACACGTAAAGTAATAATTTGTAAAAAACTATTTTGTAGATCAATTTATTTGTTAATACAGGGTATGCCCCATGAAAGATTGACTAATATAAACGCATCATAACTTAGTAAGTCGAAGATCTATAATTGCATCTCAGAGAAAATACAGGCAACATTTTAATGTCAGAGTTTTCACAGAGTACTCACAAGAATAAACTTGTAAAAATTTGTCGGTGATGACACTGTAATGCAGAACTGTAAGCGGAAACAAAATTTTGTTTTTACTCTCTTCCTGTTTGCGCTCACATTATTTTGTTTTCGCTGTTCAAACAACAGTTCGACTTTATTCGTTTGTGTAGCAACATCGTGTTTTCTCGCAGGAAGATTTGCAGTGAAGTGTGTTTGTGAAAATTATGAATCTGTATGTTTAAACCAAAACAAATTTTTATGTATAAAATAACTAAGTGCTATTAAATATTAATTCTGAAATAGTCTGTAAAAGGTAATAAATTCGTTCATTAAATTGTAAAAATAATTTTGAAAATAGTTTGTGGCTTTGTTTGATTCTTTTCGATGTGCTCTCTTTCGTTTTCGTTGTATTTTTGGCGTAGAGAGGATTTTCGTTAAATTTTTTTTGTACTCTCCAATTTTGTGCGTTAAGTTTTTGTTCTCTCCTATCTTGTGCATACCTACTCCCATCGTCGCTTCCTGTGTAAGGTAGATGTCATCAGTGTTTTAGCGGCCATGACCAAACACATGTAATTCAGAATGAAATACAGGCGTTGGAGACCTCGCAGCTACATAGTATTTAAGAAATAATTGGTTACGTCATGTGTCCATTTACTAATCGGTAACCTAATTATACGAGGAGAGCAAAGGAGCAATCTTGTTAATGACAGAACAAGCACTTAGTTGCATGAATGTGAAACTTTTTCACTGTGCAAAATATCCACTACTAATTATTTGTTTTACTTAAAATATTAATACGAATTTTAAAAATGGCCACGTCTTTGTTGTAAAACAATATTAAAAGAATAAAAGTGATACACAACACAAAATATGAATAATCCTTAAGAACGAGTATTTTCAAAACTTTTAGCTTTGAACAAAAAATGTACTGAAAACATGTTTTTTACTATAAAACTTATAGTATTGAGATATATATTTTTTGAAGAAAAAAATCGGTGATTTGTAGCGGAAAGCCTTACTAAATAAGTTATTCAAATATTCCATACTTTATTTTTTCCATGTATTTGGCGTCTATTGGCCACGCGTCCTTTGATAGCTATCATTTGCATCTATGACTTAAAATTACCAAGTTAAAAATAATAAATGACAAATATATACGGTTTTCAGAAGAAAATCCTGAATATTTGATTTGATCAAAAATACAAGTTTGCGCCCATTTGACAGCATTTACGTTGAGTCAGACATTTATTTCAATTTTTAATTCTTTAATATTTAAGAAAATATTGAATATAATTAAATAATTGAGAAACATTTATTTTAATTTTTAAGTCTTTTATATTTCAGTAAATAGCAACAGTATCCCTTCGGTTTTTTCTAAGTTTTAAGTTGGAAATTGGCATATTAAAAAGTTAAGTAAAAAGATATTTGCTTTATTTTCCTAAAATATTAATTTCTGTAATAATTGTTTTTTGTCACTTTTACATAGACCCCTTTTACATTGATCAAGACTTGAACTCAAGTGTTTTTGACGTTTTCTTTTGAACTTGACGAAAGCTTTCACATTGGTCAAGACTTGAATTCAATTTCTTGTTCTCTTTTCTTGTTTTCTACAAATAAAACGAGATGGGTAGCAAGCAAATGAATTATAATTTATAGAAATTTCCAAACTGAATTTTAATTTTTTACCACGATGGAAGTTAACAAAATGTTTTTGCTTAAAAATTTAATACAAATTGAAATTCAATTAAATGCAAAACAATTTTATTGCAACCGAAGTCTAACAAATTCACATTGATATGCGAAAAATAAAATAAAAAGCACTGCCAACAACGCGAAAATAACAAAAGGAATACGAAAAATTGCCGGTACAGCTTCAAGTTTCTTTTTCCCTTCCGTCGCTTCTGATATGCGGCGAATTGCCTGCAAACTCTGAAACTTGACTTCAAGTCTTGATCAATACAGTCGCTCACAAAAGTATTCGCAATAAGAAATCTTTTAAAATTAACCACAAGTTTGTTTAATACAAACGAATGCTGCTAATCAAAACTCACTGAAATATATTCAACAGATATGAATACCTTTATTAATACCAATTAGAAAAAAAATAAAAACCAGTAAATCTTAAAGAATCACCTAAAATCAATAATTAGTCCAAATCTGACTCACAAAAGTATTCGTAAAATGCTCAGTAGCATCCCTGTTTTAAATGTACCGTTTTCAATCCCACTTAATTTGGCATTACTTTTGTTTCTGTACATGTGTGCATTCATTTGGCGTTAGGTTTTTTCAAAGTCAATTTGTCTAGCCGAACGTTTTTTAAAATTATGGAAAAATGGGTAGAAAGAAGTTCGCTGAAACTACTATTGAAAAAAAAATAGTTTTTAGAATGCGTGAAGAAGGAAAAATGTTTAATGAAAGAAGGAAAAACGTTTCTTGTTCAACAAATAGAAGCATTTCCACCATTCATAGCATTTTAGAAAGGAATTAGCTAAGTGTTGGTAAACGTTGAGGCAGGCCAAAAAAAAAAAATTCTCGGGATGAGTGCATTATAATAAGAAAAATCAAGAAACAGCCTCGTAATTCTGCCATAGAGGTCAACAGGAACTTTTCAGAATATCACGATGTACATATCAGTGATGAAACTGTTCGGAGGACGCTCACAGCTGCTGGTTACAATGGAAGAACTCACCGTATTAAACCATTGATAAGCGAGAAAAATCGTAAAAAACGCACAGAATTTGCACAAAAATATAAAAATCATGATACTGAGTTTTGGTTAAGAGTTATATTCAGAGATGAAACAAAATTCAACATTTTCAGATCGGATTGTGGTAATAAAGTGTGTAGGAAGAAAAATACGGAATTGAATTCAAAAAATACAATCCCATCTGTGAAACATGAAGGTGGTAACGTCATGCTATGGGGGGTGTATGAGTGCAAATAGAGTTGACAACATCCAGTTTATAACTGATAAAATGAACAATCAGCAGTATATTCAGATTTTAAAAGACAATTTGGAAGCAAGCGCAATTTGGAACAACTTGGGCTTTTGGGTCATTATATATTTTAACAAGATAACGACCAGCAGTATACAGCTCAAAATACGCGACTTTGGATCCTTTGCAATACGCCGAGTATTTTGGGAACACCTCCTCAGTCGCCGGATCTCAACCCGATCGAACATTTATGGGCGGACTTGGAGCGATCTATTCGATTGCATCCTATTACATCAAAGAAACAATTAAAGCGAGTCATAACAGAAGAATGAGCGAAAATTACATCTGAAAGGACTCGGAAGCTGGCTCTGTCGATGCCAAATCGCATTAAGGAAGTCATTAAGCTCAAAGGTTACGGCACACGTTATTAAAATTAAAATTTTATTTATTTTTCCATTATAATTTTTTATGTTAAATTCCGAATACTTTTGTGAGCTGATTTTTTTGATATGTTGTTTTTGATGTAAATATTCCAAAAATGTTTTTATCTTAAGCTGTATTTTTTGCGCTTAAATTAAAATGTATACATAAAAGAAATAATTTAGTTGATTTTTATTTGAATTGGTCTTTATAGGTTAAGATTTAAATTAGTATGAATTAAAAATATAACCATTCCGAATACTTTTGTGAGGCACTGTATATTAATAAAAGTAATTTTCTGGTTGTTTGTTTGAGCTCCATTTTAATCTAAACGTCATAACAGATTTCGCTCAAATTTGGCAAGTATATTTTTTGCATCCTAGATAAGGTTATTGTTTAACTAGTTCTAACCACGCCCCTTCTAATCCTTTTCGATTAGGAGAAATATACCTACTCTTATATTCTTATCCACCTAAATCGTCTACTTAAGCAAAAAAATTATCTCCGCAGGTTTTTAGTATATTTTATTCAATTGTTTTTTATAAATAAAATCATGTAATAGAAATTTTTTCAACTGTACAGTTACTTTGTATATTACATAAATCTTTTTTTCAAAAAATGTCCAAATTTTGAGCTTTTCCTCTGATGGTGCTTAAGTTGTTTTTATTGTAAAAAAAAACATTTAAATTGTAAACTGCATTTTTGACTTCATTACATATGGCACATCAAAAAACTATCTTTATGTTTGTATGCACAGTGATGTGCAAAGAAATAGGGACATTTGAATTTTTATATTTAAACATGCATGAATTATATAAAAGGTGCCACAGATATAGCATTAACTCCCTCTATTGGTGATTCCCCATGATATTTTGAGCTAAAAAGCCTTTGCGAGTTAGAGAGGAAAAACGGAAAAATATGTGTCATTATTTTCTTACTCCATATCTAATGTATATTTTGTCTGATTTCCAAAGTTTTTAACTTAGTGAGAATTAGTCAAATTAACATTAAGTTGTTTATAAAATTTTTTTTGTTGTTTTACAGGCTATAGGTCTCAAAATTTATAAAAACTTTTTGTTTTGTTTTGTTTTCATAAATTGTTTTTTTATTTTTTCAATATTTCAGACACCTTTGGTAAAAACCTTCAGGAAAAATGAATAATAATATTGTCTGTCCACTTGTTGTGAATGTCAAGTTATTACTGAAAAACAACAAACAAAAAATTTTTAAAAAATTAAGGTCGAATAACAAAAAATAACTTACGTTGTTTATAAAACATTTTGCATAGAGTCTCATATAAGAAAGTTATGAGCAACTAAATTTTAAAAAAAATTTTTATTCAACTTTGATAATAAATATATTATTAAATTTTATGAATATTTTTATGATGTTATTTTTTTTCTAATGATAAAGTTTTCTATTGACTTGGTTTTTGATCTTGCCATAATAATTGAGTACTTAATGCAAATACAACTATTTCATTATAGATTACCACACGTAAAACAGTTAGCTTTTAGTGCGGTACGATTAGAAAACGGTTTTTGTATCATTGGTTTGAAGGTCGTGTAGTCTCTTTTTCAATATGCTATTGACTTTGAAGATCAGTTAAGAGATAAATAATATATAGAGTAAGAAGTAATTACACATATTTTCAAGTTCTCACTTTCTAGCTCCGATGAGGAGGGATGATCCTCATCCATAAAGATTTATACTCGCGTAATCAAGGAGAATCACCACCCGAGGAGATTAATGCTATATCCGGGGCACCTTGTATGTAATTCATGTAGCTTTAAATATAAACATACAGGTGTCCCTATTTATTTGCACATCACTGTATGTATTTTCATCTGTTCCACTCTCACTTCTAAATATCATAATTTGACAAATAAGATATCGTTGGAAGCGTTTTGATGATCTTCTGGTTAAAGGATTTAATTTAATATAGCGCCCTCTAGAGGACATAAAGTCATGGAAATTTTTTTTAGTAACATAAGCAAATGAGGTATCGTTGGAAGCGTTTTGATCGTCCAGTGAAAAAAAATTATGTGACGGTACATTAAGTTTAATATGTCGCCCTCTAGAGGACAAAAAGTTAAATAAGCCCCTAACTTCTAAACTACTCTCACTTCTAAACTACTTATCACAATTTGACAAATGAGGTATCGTTGGAAGCGTTTTGATCGTCTGCTGGTGATAGTTTATGATTGAATATAGGTTAGTAAATAATCAAAAAATATTGAATAGCTTATACATAAAAAATTTCAGATGAGAATATTCTCTTGTTTCATACTTTTTAGAACTTGATTTTTAGTAGTCGGGTTTTCGTTTTTTTAACTTATTTTTTTCAGTATTCTGGTTTATTTAGAAAAAAAGGAAACTGAGAACCGATTGCCAAAATTTATTTTTTTAAAATATCGAGTAATACTGGATATATCAGCTAGTCTATAATTTCTAATATAAATTTCTAATTATGAACAAAACATTAATTAACAATAATTAATTAAATTAATGTTTAATTTAATTTGTTTCTTTTTAACAGATTAGTTTGGGAAATATAACGAAATACCGATTTCGCTTATATGGGAAGCGGGCATATTATTCATTCGATCGCACTCATTTTTTTAATGTAGTAGTTATATATCCGTTCAAATATAATATAGCTCTTTTCATTTATTTTGCGTTTCTTTCGGTGTTTTGAATGAGACAAGGAATTTTAAGATCCACGAACATTATTTTCTCGCTGTCCTTGTAGTCTATTAAATGCTGCATTGTAAGCCAATGTTTTGGATCAAGATGTAAGATTTACTCCTAAAATCCGTGTATATTTAACATTTATTATTTCTAACTTAGTAATTTCAAATCAGAGAGCCATGTCAAAGACAATGCTTGGAAAAAATAAAGTGTGGAACATCTCAAAAGCGTATCTCGTATGGTTTTCCTGCTAAAAATCTCAGACAATCAAGCAATATATCAAAATATTTTTATTTTCATTATCTAGAAACTGTCTATACAATGTAATAATGTCATTTTATTCGTATGTATGATACGGATCAGTTTGCCAAAAAATCAGTTTTTTGTGTTCAGAACTCGTAGGGCCATAGTTGGTAAAAAAACTTCGCTTCAAAAATCCAAAATATTTTTTTTCCAATGGTAATTTTTTATCACAAACAACCATTGATCTAGAAAAATAAATCACCTCTTATGAGCTAGAAACACTTTTGAGCAATATTTCTTAAAAACATTCATATCAAAAGCTACTTTTAAAGATTTGGCGGTTCAAAATTCATCAGAAAGCAGAATCTTTCGGCTTTGTTTTGGTTCTCATGCACGCTATTTATAAAAATGCCGTTTTGAGACAAACACGTTCAAAGTTTTGGACTTGATGAAAGCCGGCTGCAGCTTTCAAATTTTAAACATTCAAACGGCTTCGAATTTCGCTTTAAAATTTCAAAAACATATTTTCAATATGTTTCTAAAACATTTTATCGATGTTTTTAAATTTCAAATTAAAAAAAAATTGCATGTATTGCCGGCCTTAACGTTTATGCTGTAAATTTTCCAATAGCTTCGGCAGAGTATCAATAAGGAAATAGAGCTAGATTGGAGATATTTTTATGTTTTTCGTGTTAATAGAAAGAAAATTGAATAAATTACAAAATTGATATTAAAAACAAATTTGATTTATTTCGCGGAAATCTGAGAAAATTGTGCTCAAATTTGAAATGTAGTGGTTTTAACGGTTTTATTTTTTCTTCACACGAGCACAGCTCGGGAATGGATAAGTCGAGTGGGTTCGTTGATAAAACGTCAGAAAGGTTAATTCATTGCCTTTCAAATGTTTCAGTTAAAATAAGTTTTTCGTGAGGAAGTTATTTTGCTAAAACAATAATGTGCATCAAAGTCATGAAATACTAATTAACCCTGAAGCTCCTAAGGGTGTGAAAATATACCACTCCCTCTTCTACGATTTTTTGCTCAACTCGACATCACCTTTCACCTCCGATAACAAAAGATAGTATTTTACATCAATAACAAAAGCCGAAGTTCTTTTTTCCACAAATATTTTTTATAGTGGTTTTAAATTTGACTTTTTTGGTCAAAAATGGAATTAAACAATATGAACAATTATATGTTAAACTTAATTCAGGGTGGTTCTTGTCTTCGAAAGCCTTAATTAAAATTTTCCGTTGAATATATGTTCGGAATATTTTAACCTTCCAATACTTTAGCTCCATCCAGTATGGGTCAATTTGACCCCTCTTTTTGGAAAATACCCTATAAGTCAACTTTGGAGGGAGGTCAAAGGTTCAAACCTTCCAAAAAAACATTCTCCAGAAAATTTCACTAGGGCTCACCCAGGACTAGAGGTTACTTGTCGATTTTAAGGTTTCAAATAAAAAACGGACCAAAAAGATAACACATTAAGCAACTATTGCATCGTGCGATAATATCTTCATTAAGTAATCATATTATTATTATAATGGTCCGGCTATTATATAATAACGGTATAAAGCCATAATATATTCGTAATACTTTATAAGTTATAGTTACAAATTACGTAAGTTGTATTAAGGTGGCTTTGCTTAGATTCAATTCAATAAAGTGGGAATGAAGTCAAAACCATTTGATGAAGAGCTTTTAGGTGATGAGCTGATTGGATGGAATGCAGTAAAAGGGGTTATAAATAATCTTCTAGGACGCTCCTATAAATAATAGGAAAAACGCTCTAATGCCTACAAAAAGGATGTAACTGAGATGCTCAATGCGTTCGAGAAATTTGGCGTGAATATGTCGTTAAGAATTAATTTTTTGCACTTGCATCTGGACTATTTTGAAAGGCAACTCGGTACGGAATCGGATGAGAAAGGGGAACGTTTTCATCAAATATCCTTGTCATTTCAAATGCGGTTATTCTAAATAAAACTTTCCTTACAATCAACACATTTGTACCAGATGGGATTATTTCTATTTTTACAGATACAGAGAAAAAAAAAACACCAGATGCAGTTCTGGCTGAAATTTGTTGGTGGTCCAAAACAACATATAAAGAAATTAATAAAAGCGGGAGAGAAGACGAACTTCGAGAAATAGATATAAACCTCTCTAAAGTATATGCTACTTCATGCCATAACAGTGATAATGATATGGATACTATTTAAAAAAAAACATTAAAATTACCTAACATGCATAGAAATGTATTATCTTTTCGGTTTGTATTTTATGTATAACCTTTAACTCGTAGAGGTTGCTTGCCTTGGGTGACCCCTAGTGAAATTTTCTGGAGAATATTTCTTTGGAAGTTTTTAAACTTTGACCTCCCTCCAAAGCTGACTTATAGGGTCTTTTCCAAAAAAGGGTCAAATTGATGCAAAACATTCCCCGGAAAATTTTAATTTAGGCTTCCGAAGACAAGAATCACCCTATGTGAAGTTTATCAATTAATTTTTTATATATTTTTTAATTTCATTTTGACCAAAAAAATTTAAATTTAAAACCACTGTAAACGAAATTTGTGACGTAGTACAGCTAAAAGTGACTTGAGCTTTTGTTATTGATGTCAAATACTATCGTTTGAGATTGGTTTGGTTCACCCCCGAAAATTTCTCTATTCGAATTCACTCTATTTCATATAAAAAATTAATTACTTATACGTTACTTGATTTCGAATCATGTTCCATAAATAAAATAAGACTTTACAAACAAAAATTCTTTAAACGAAATCCGTCCATACCCTCCCGAAGATTTTTTTTCTTAGAATTGAATACAAAATTCTAATGTCAATGATTCTGGGACAAAAAAAAATTAAATAACATTTAAGAGTTGGCTAAGAGACTTTCTTTCATCAGGTTTTAACGTTGTTTTCTATTATTTTCTCCCTACTGAGTATATTTTGTTTAATTTAAAAGATTTGCTGAATAAACTTTAAGCTGAATATGAAACCTTTCCAAATAAATTAAAAAGTAAAAAATATTATAAATAACATAAAAATAAAAACAAATTGCCATTTATTGTTAAGTGCACCAAAAAATAAGAAAATATATATACTTGTTAATCATTTTGTGCTGAAAATAGAGTCTCCAATATAAATATTAATGTTAACTTTTGTTAGATAGAAATGCGACAACAGGTGAGAAACTTAGGAGTGAGCAAAATGAAAATAAAGAAGTTTATAAACTGCTGATGGTCATGAACGGACCACCAATGAATACATACGTCTCTAAAAAGATGATTTTGGTGCTGAGTTGGATGATGGTGCTGTAGTGAGTTTACAACAACAGTGGGCGGTGGTGGTTGTGGTTGTGGTAGTGCGGTAGAACGATTATTAACAATATTATTATTATTTGTGGAGGAGGTGCAAGTGAAAATTGTTTGCATTGCTGCTGCGGCTGGTGTTGCTGATGGTTGTGGTGGTGGTGGTGGTGGTTGATGCTGTGCAGCAGCAACTGTAGCAGTGGTGATGAAATGTTGCTGGTGCTGTAAATGTTGGTGCTGTTGATTAGCGTGTTGCTGTAGCATTTGCAATTGTTGCTGCTGATATTGCGGCTGATATCCGTTCAATATAATTAATTGATGCTGATGTGGATGTTGTTGCAGTTGTTGCTGTTGATTAATCAATGTTATGCCATTTGGTGCTACTGTTGCTTGTGTAAGGTTTGCTGTCAACATGGGTGTGGCAACATTTATTGCTGACGCAGATACTGCTTGTTTGACAGCAACAGCAACATGATTGTTGTTGCTATTGTTTATTATGGTTGTTGCGGAGTCGTTCATCATTTTGGTTTTGGCAAATTCAATGCGTATAGATCCACGATCTGATGAGAGCAAATATTTACCCTGCAACTGTTGCATTGCAGCTGCTGCGCTGGCAGCATCTTTAAATTCAATGAAAGCGACAGGGCTGTTGATTACACTAGTAGTGTTGTTGTTGTTGTTGTTGGAAATATTAGTATAATTGTTGAAGTTGCCAGTTATGTTCGTGTTTGCTGCTGCTGCTGCTGCTATTGCTGCTTGACTTGTAGCTGATGCAGATGAAGTAGTAGTAGAATTTGTGCTTGTAGTAGAAGTAGTAGTAGTAGTAGAAGTAGAAGTAGTAGAAGTGATATTGTGCGAACAACCTTTTGTGTGCATTCGTAGGCGAGAAAAGCCAGGCATACTGTGCAAGTTTTTTTTATTTAATATATATGTATAGATATAAGTTTTTTTTTAGTATTTACTATTGGTTATTTAAAAAAATTCAAATTAAACATAAACTAAATTGATCAAGATACTGCGAGCAAATTGCATTGCAACTCAACATGTTAAAGAATATTATTATATAACATATCATACATATATGACATTAGTAGTATCATTAAAACTTAAACCAAAAATATTTGCATTCATGTTGGTTAAAATTGGTTGGTAAAGAAAAAAACTGAAAACATTTGCCGTAGATAAAAGTACAAAGAGTCCACCTTATAAAAATGCAAACGAAGTTGTTTTGTACTAAAGTGTATACCATATTAACAAAAAACTGTAAAATTTCAACAGAAAAATGTGTAGTAATCATATGAAATTTTCAAATTAGTTCTGAATGCACACATTGAAAAAACTTTAAAATTTATTAAAGGTCATATATTACTATATATTGAAGCAACAACTAAAAGGTTACACCACCTTAAGATTTACGAATTTAACGATTGTCTATGACAAAGATGGATTTATGCAAACATAAATTGGTCTAATAAGGAGTAAAGCCATACGACCTGGACCCCATTTCAGAGGGAGATTAAAATTAAGAATATGCATTAGACTAGATTGGAATTTCAATTTCGCGATTCTGGGTCTCAAAAGTTTAAGGAACTCTAAAAAAACAATTTTCCTATACTTTTTAAACTGCAATAAAATACCACGAATAAGTTTTGATTCTCCTGAAGGATCTTTCCAATTGACTTTCAGATATAGAATTTTTGATATTTAAAAAAATACATTTTGTAAATTCGCTGTAAAAAATCTACTTCAAAATTAAAAGAAGAGAAAGCTCAATATATGTTGTGAAAGAATACAAATTGCAAAATATTTTGTGGTTTCTGATGTGTTTATAAACTACTGAGTATTACGATAGAGAATATTGTTTGGTCAATGAGTAAAAATTTTAACTGATAATTCTTTAAAAATGATTTTCTATTTTCAAGTAGTTGCATAATAATTTAAAGAAATCCTCGTTTAAGAGAAGTCTTCTGAACTTTTTTTAACTGATATAATATTTTATAAACAATAAAATATAGCTATTCTTTCTACGCTAGGCCTCGAGTTGCGTTGTTTTCGAGTTGCATCGATACAATATTTTGAATTCGAGTTGCAACTTTTTATCGACGCAACACAAAAAAAACCTTATTCCACCAAAATTCCTAGGGATATCATCAATATTTGCATTTACTAAATTTACATATGCATGCATTGTATGAATTTTATATTATAATTTTATAAATCTATATATCACGAATTCCACCAAAAAGTCAACCGCATAGGTGGAAAACCAAATTGCAAAGAGAGAAGAGAAATTATATAGAATATATTCTATCGAATTCCGACAATATGTTCCAAGTTGAATTTTTCAAGACAACGGTAGTTTTTCTTTGCTTTCTTTTACTTTCACGTGGTGAATAAGTTGAGCGAAAATTTTGCAGTTTTATCGTGCTATTTGCCGTGAGTTCGTGCGCTGTTCATTGCAACAATTTGAAAAAAATTATTTGTTTCAAGTTTATAAGTCTTTTGCTTATAATCGTATACATATAGGTATTAATAATTATCAACGCCATTCCGTGGTAAGTGCAGTTAAACAATTGAAGAAAATATGTAGCATGTGCGTGACAAAATTGATATATGTTTCAATGCAGACTTTAATATAAGAAATTTGTTCCAGAAAATGCTGTTATGTGTGGATATCTAGATGGCAAAGCTGATTTAAACAATTTTTTTTTACTATCTCCACTGAAAAAAATTCCACGCGTTTCGCACATGTTACACTATTTTCTGTATTACAATGTACTATTTAGACATTTTTGATTTTGATTATAGAAAATGAATGGAAAGGAACGAATGAAACGTTTTCGTGATAAAAAAAAGCAAAATGAAATAAAATGGGAAGAGCATAAAGAGAATAATCGCCAACGAATGAGAAATTACCGAGCTAAATTGAAAAATGAGCCAAGAAAGAACATAAAAAGAGCTACAAGCAGAGAGCAAAAAAATAAAAATAATGAAAGAATGCGTCAGTATCGCGCTAAAAAAAAAATATTTATCTGAACATCCGGAGTCAAATTGTATGCCCTATAAAACGAAACAATCTTTTTTTAAAGCAGTTAGTCGGGTTCGCAAAACTTTACCTGAAAGCTTGCACCGAAAACAAATAATAATAAAACAGCTATGCGATGAATTTTACCTCGAACTGTCGTCTGAATTAAACAAATTAGAAAATAAAAAGAAAAAATATCACGCGGCTATTAAAGCAGAGAGGGTGCACACCAAAGTTGTCCAATTTTATAATGAAGATTACATTTCATACCAAGCACCTGGAAAATCTGATGTAGTTTCGGTAAAAGTAAACAATAACAAAATTTTAACGCAAAAACGGTACATGATTATGTCAATAAACGAAGCGTATGAAATATATTGTGAGGACATTAATGTAGCTGACAAAGTAGGGCGTTCAAAATTCTTTCAATTACGCCCCCAAAATGTCATCGTTGTGAGAGATACACCACACAATGTTTGTGTCTGCCAAATACACGCTAACTTTATAAATTTATGCTTAGCCCTAAAAAACATTGACGGGTTTCCATTGACGTATAAGCAACTTTTAAACGAGGTTTGTTGTGATGTGGACAATGAAAATTGTATGTTTGAAAGATGCCGCGATTGCGAGGATAATGTCAACGATGTGTTACCATTACTGTTTGATTACGATACAAACATATTTTGGAAAAAATGGGAGAAAAATAATGAAAATGGTCGAGTTCAAGAAAATGAATTCAAATCAATCTGCAGAAGATTTTGCCAATTGCGCAACCGACAAATTAAAAAATATTCAAATATTCTATAAAAATAAGGAATCCATAATAGTTACTCGCATACAACTTAATCCAATATGGGAGCATTCTCGTTTGCCCGGAATTCAAAAGCTCCAATTAAAACACTTTGTGGAAGTTTCACACAATTGTCTTTTCTCTCGCTTTGCTTACAAGTCCACACAATGTTTCAAAACCGAATATTTGAATTACATGAACATTTGAATACATACATACTTCAAACATTTTTAAGTTTTATGTTGTTATTTTTTAAGTTTGCTTAATGAATTATTGTTTTTTTTTTGTTTCCAATAAAAAAAATTTAAAAAATAAGAAAATTTTAATCATTTTGTATTACATTTTCGTTTTTAGTAAATGTACTCCAAGATAACAAGTAATATCAACGTACGGAGTAATTGTGCGTGACGAATGTAACATGTGCGTGACGGTGTTAAAAGTTGAAAAAATAATTTTAGAAATTTTTTTTTCAAATAACTTCACTACCAATATAATCTAGGATAACCTCTTATAGCTGTAAAAAACTATGAAAATTCTATCTGAAGTCGATTCGCAGAAATTTCAGATAGAAGCAGACATCAAATTTTTCAAGGGTAAATTTTGTAGCACGTGCGTACGCTACATTTTACTTAATATCACCGAAATTCGCACGCGGATTGAAAAGACCTTAACACGTTTTAAATAGAGCCTTAAATTAATTAATAAAAATTGCAGAAAAAATTTTCGCAAAAATTTCTTCTTAACTAAATCAGTTACAATTATTCGCACGCTGTAACAGTGCGTGACATGGAATTCGTGATATATAAAATGGAATGTGTGTTTGTTTATTTGTTTGTTTGTACCTTATAGGAGACCAAACCTCTGGACCGATCTTGCTGAAATTTTCACAGCATTTAACTGGGACTCTGGCATGATTAATAGGGTATTTTTTCGACCACGCCCACTTTTACGCCCACTTTTTTTAAATTATGTAATTGCTCCCATATAGTTTTTAACAGATTTACTTCAAATTGTATACACATTATACTCCAGGCGAGGTAGAAATAAACATTTCGTACGCCACGCCCCTTTTAAAGCCCCTTTTCAAGCCAAATTTAAGTTTTAAACTTTTTGTTCTCTGTACAAATTTGTTCCTTCCAACGGATTATTTTTTATTTGGTAGTGTATTGCTCTTAATACTGTTAACGTCACCATATTACTATGAACCACGCCCACTTCACCGCCCCCTTTTTTAATTCAGATACTTACTTATACCACTAAAAATGTTTGCTATACAAAATACTTTTTTGTAATATGTATTTACCTAAAGTTTTATATACTTTTTATCTACAGGTAAGGTAGCCATAGATTTTTTTATTATCAAATCCCCCTTTTTTGCCCCATTTTACTTTAATTATAATTAATCTGCTTTCAATATGGTATATTTATATAAAAATGAATGTCTGTCTGTCTGTTTGTTTGTTTGTTTGTGCTTTATAGGAGGCCAAACCCTTGGACCGATCTTCCTGAAACTGTCACAGTATCTTACTATGACTCTGGAAGGAATAATAGGCTATATGAAGTTTTTATTGGACAAAGGCCCATATAACCAAAAATTTAAATCGCCATATTTTGGGCATTTTTTGACCTACGTCGATGATATTTGGTACATATGGTATTGGTATTATTAGGAATACGTACCAGGAAAAAAGCGGGTGGGGCCACGCCCATTTTTAGGAAAATTAAAAATTATAATGTAGTCTTAACTACTGGACCGATCGTCATTAAATTTTCACAATAGGATATTCTTACGAAATAATAAATTCTTGACTATATAAAGTTGTGAGTGGACAAAGGGGCGTGGCCTCGTCCATATAACCCAAAATTTAAAATCGTCATATCTTGGGCATTTTTTGATCAACGGCGGCAATATTTGCTGTATATGGTATTAGCATGTATAGAAATACGTGCCAAAAGAAAAGTGGGCGGATCACGCCCCTTTGTTTGCGATATATTGGAGGTTGGACCTGTTAATTGATCTTAAATTTTCACAGCGTGCAGCTTTGACTCAGGAATACTTATTACATGATAATATTTTTCGACCATGCACACTTCTGCACCTACTTTTTTACTACGATTATTAACGGCTTTACCACAAATTTAAAATACATATTAACTAAAATAGTAAGGAAGGTAGTCCCATTCTCTTTCTCCGACAACTGTCTGCAAAACAGCTGATTGTGAAATTGCTGCTTTTTGATTGGTCTAAATATAAAAAGGGGGAGCATGAAGCAAATTAAATGCGGTTCAGTGCTGAATTCTAATTGGATTACAACAAAAAAAGCGGAGAAGCATTGCGATAATTAAATTAAATTTAAATAAATAAATTTTTGTAAATATATAAATACTTTTAATTTTATTTTATAACAAGGGGGGTAGCGAAGCACACCGGGTTCAGCTAGTATTTTATATTTATGCATACATACAGTGGTGGTCACGAATTTAGCACACACTGTGTTAGTAACTCTAATTTGAAATTTTTTACATCTTAGCTTGAGAATTGTAATTAAATCTTTTTTGTTGAGTATTGTTTATGAAGTTAACTCTATGTACCGTTAGTTGGTTTCTTAGTTATTCTTAAATTTTCTGACATATTTCAAGTAGTATGAATCAATGTGGTTTAAATGCTGGACACGAATTTAGCACAGGTTAGAATTACTGTTCCATATCGTATTTTATTTATGTTAATTGAACTTTTCTAGTAAGATATACTAAATTTATTAAGCTTTTATTTGAGTTCTAACAAAAAATTGCAGAAAGATATGGCGAAAGGCTACTGATGTTCAGAGGCTCAGCGGCATTTGATTAAGCAAATGAAAAATGGTGGAAGCACAGTTTCAGAGATTGCTCTGCTTCTTAAATGTTCGTGAAAGTTATTACATAACGCATTACAACATGTAGAGCAGTATTAGAGCATTAAAAATGTAAAATAGCGACCAAGAGCGCGAAAAACAATAGCAAGAGAGGGCCATTTGATTTATAGATCTTCACTTAGTGATCCTTTTTAGACCTCAAATAAAATTTAAAATGAAATTTCATCAAAATATGGCATAAATGTATCCTCAAAAGGCATAAGAAGACGCTTGAATGAAAACAATTTCCGTAGCTTTATAGCCCAACAAACACCACATGTGTCACAAAAAATTATTAAATGCAGTCTTGCGTTTGCAAAAGAATATTTAAAAAGTCAACGAATTTTTGAAAAAAATGTGCTTTGGAGGGATAAATCAAAGTTTTGCCGGTTCGCATCTGACAGCAAACAATATGTGTGGCGTCCTCAAAACATGCAACACAATCCAAAGTACACGCTAAAGACGATTAAACAGGGTGGCTGAAATGTTATGGTATGTGCGGCCTTTTCTTGGCACGGAGTTTGTCCGATTGTTAAAATTTATCAAAAAATGGATTAGCACGCTTACACAAACGTACTTGTCAATACCATGATACCGTTTCAAGAGGATAATTTTCCTCTTTAATGGCGTTTTATGCAGAATAATGATCCAAAGCACAGTGCTCACATAGTTAAGAGTTGCTGGGAAGACAAACATATTGATATTTTGAAGTGGCCATCGCAATCATCGGGCTTAAACCCGATTGAGAATCTGTGGAGGGATGTCGAGCAGCAAATACTAACAGTAAAATCCAAAAATTTGCTAGAATTGTTTAGGAAAATCCAAAGGATTCGGTATAGTATTCCAAAGTACCGTTGTGAGGCTTTGGTCAAAAGTTTACCAAGGATATGAGATGCAGTAATTAAGAATAAGGGATTTCCTACGAAATATTGAGTTTTCTGCAATCAATTTTGATTATATTTTTCATCCTAGACATTTTTTCGCTCGTGTGCTAAATTCATGACCAAGTCAAAATGCTTATTTTTAAATTTTATTTGATTTTAAGTCCTATAAGAAAAAGTTTTGAAATAAAAAATGTATATAAGAAATAAAGAAGACATAATATATACACTAAAAAAAAGTTAATTAAAAATTTGCAACAAATAAATGGAAAATATAAGTATTCACTTTACTTTTTTAAGTGTGCTAAATTCGTGACCATCACTGTATGCATATATAATACATATGTATGTATTTTATTATATTTTTATATTTCGCTATTCGACGTATCTCGAGTTAAGTCGCGTTTTTTGGAACGTATTAACGACGCAACTCGTGGCTCTAGTGTATACTACTTTCATGTAAAATGGGACTTGTGGGTATTGAGCATTTTTGTGGCTGCCGGTAAACTCAAGAATCGCTGAACGCATTTTAAGATGATTCATGTATACTCAAAATTTTTAAATATTTGATAAAATAGAAGCTATTGGCTAAGAAACTGACATAAAACGAAAGTTTTGGTAAAATTTGACGCTTTTCCGTTTCTTTTATAAATCATTAAGATTTATCCGATTGCAACAAAAAAGTCAAAGGTGACGTGCATCTAAAATAATAAGTGGCTTTGTAGTAAAATTTATGTTTTTATAAAAATCTGAATTATTTTCTTGCAAGCAGTTCGTTGGTTGATTGACCTTGATGCTATTACTGCTTGAGATGGCAGACGGTTTAGCAAAGGAAGGTGCCGGGCTGGAATCAGAACTCGCAGTACATGTACTTACTCCGTTACAAGAGTTGTACAGGAACCTCTAAAGAAGAGCCACACTAGCAGTGAATCGTAGATGGAGAGATACGACAACGTGCAAAATCTCGAAAATCATGTGCAATGCACAATGCGAAAAACGAACTCGGTTCATCTTGGCACGCCCGCGCAAAGATTGCAGGACACTAGTGGGCATGTTCACTGGTCACTGCATGACGGCAGCCCACGCGAGGAAGCTTGGCATCACCACGGATGACAACTGCAGGAAGTGCAAAGAACTGGGCACAGTGGAGACCCTGGAGCACCTACTATGCACATGCCCCGACCTACTTAGATCGAGACTAAAATACCTAGGCTCATCGACGTTCCCGTCACTTAAAGATGTAGCTAGGGTGTCTCTAGAATCCCTCCTAAGGTTTGCGAACTCAACGCAAATCTTTAAAGACTTTTAAAACAAACACAAAGGTTCCTTTTGTTCGCTACCGGTACCACTAAGGACCTGAATTGGTCTATGTGAGCCTCACGAAGGCATCCGGTCTAACCTAACCTATTACTGCTTGTAGCGATCAAGATGTTGCTTTTTTCGCCATAAACGGCTGCTTACTGTGTGTAGTGTTGCCAGGTCAACGGGACTCGACGGGATTGTCCCGGTTTTTCAATTGGTTTCCAGAATCGCAGTTTTTGTCTTGAAGTCCCAGAATTTGCACAAAAGATACGAAACGCACTTAAAACCGAAAACGACTTCGATGGAAACTTACGTAATCTTTCCTTGTTTAAAAAAAAATTTATTTGAAAGAGCTTTGTGAATTCAAAAGTCAAGGAATATTAGATACGCAAGAAGTAAATGCGGATGAAGAGTTAATAAAGAAGGCATTTCAGAAGCCTATTTATACTTATACAATTTTGCGCCTGAATATCATGCTGCCGTTCTAGCTCTCGAGTGCAGTGATTGCTGGATTGGAATTGCGGAAGTTATTTAGTAGTTTAGAAATTAAACAAAAATACAAACTTTATGGCAGCAAGATAAAATGCCTTCCAAAGAACATGAACTATGCGAAACAAACGAAATCACGTAGATTTTTCAGCAAGTCTAAAAACAACTCATCATCTTTTTAATGCTGATAAATTTTAGAAAATATTCATTCCTTATCATTCCTTAAAATATCATTCATTACAACTACTTGGATGATTCACTTATAAGAAAAATATCCATCTAAAAACTTAACGCGGCAGTTAAAATTTTTAATTGAGAAGAGGTAATGGATTTACTTTAAGTTTTAATACTGTTAGAAGATATAAATATAATCTTATATTCTGATTATTGCTGCTTTTGAGAGGTTATTGATTAACTCCAAAAAAATATGGCTAAGACAAAATATGAGCGCATTTCCTAAAAAATTTAACAAAGAAATTATTTGATTTAAGAATATGTCATTTAAATTTTTAATGCTCAAGGGCTTCCGCAGGATCTGTTCTAGGGGGGGTGGGGCGCAAAGGCATAAAGGAGTATAGAATGCACATAACGAAAATGTAACCTATATAATTCTATTTTCTGAGATTTTTGGTACTAATTTTGTTATCATGATACGCTGGTTGACACACGCTTTTGCACAAAAGAAAATAATATATATTTCAAAGATAGCGTAATAATCTTTCTCGTATCATGCTCGAAACCATGGCAGAATAACCAGCTAGATGCAATTCGGAGAGCAAAAAAAGAGAAAGCAAAACATTGGCGTAACTTTAATGTCACTATTGACAATAAATGTTTATTCTTTCAGCCATAGGGATGTAAAGGGTCCGCCAAATAACTTTTTTTTTTTGAAGAAAACGCATTGGGTGGTGGTCAGTTGGCTTCAACTCCTGAACCAATTGGACTTTGTATGGCGTCATACCAAGGTCTTTATGCAAAATTCGTCTCAATGATGTCTCCGAAATGTTCAATTGTTGAGAACGACGGGTAAATGATGTTGATGGCGCTTCACGCACACTTTCTGCCACAGCAGCAATATTCTCGGGTGTACGCACTGTTTTTGGCTTTTCACGCTTTGGTTTATCGATGAGGATGCCAGTTTCTTTCACTTTTTTCACAAGAAAACGAACATACGGAGCTGCCGGTGCTTCTCTTCTTCCAAAATCCATACGCAATTTTCCCACACATAATGCAACATTACCATGATTTTCAAAGTAATGTCGCAATATTTCCCAGTGTTGTATTTATATCAGCGGAAGGATAAAACTAATTATCTGTCAAATCAGACATGAGCCAAATGTTACCATTCACGAAATAAGCACTAGTTGAAAAAAAAGTTAGATGGCGTACCCTGTATAATATACTTGTAACCGTATAAATCAATTGAGTACCCAGATTTTATGTATGAACATGTAAAAAGAATAAACAAAAATCTTACAAATTTTATAAAATGAGCCGTGTTTTTTTGAGACATAATACATAATTAATTGTAGTTTGGTCTTAAATGAAGCAAATGAAAGATTACTCTAAACATAATTTTCATTCGACTACTTATTCGATTGTGTAGTAACCAATTTATTTGTGTAACTATGTACGGCTGATTTAAACTGTCAAAATATATTTTGACAAGTGAAATCGCTGTTGGAAAACATAAAATTTATTTAATGAAATCGACGGTTGTTTGATAATTTTATCGTGCTGGAACGGAAGCTTACAGTTAATGAACTGTTTTCAAATTATCGCGACGGGAGGAAGTAATAGGCAGTCCAGAAAATCCATAGTCAAAACTGAATAAATAAGTGAGTAAAAATTGATAACATTTTCAAAACAGCTCATATTGACGTTATAATTACGCCTTTGTTATTGTTTTGTTGTTGGAGAGAGCGTTTTTCTAGTGCATCTAACTGGTTATTCTGTCTCCTATATCCTTAAATAAAATTGCATTTATTACTATTTAGCCCCCAAGTTTTCCCCTTATCAAATAAGAATACAAAAATTTCACAATATTTTTTTTTTGAATATTGAATAAATCCAGCAAGAGTTTCAGACCAATTTTTTAAATTTTTGGAGTCCTAAAACTCATTAACCAATTACGAGTGGCATGAAATTTATCAAATTTGGATTTAGGAGGTAAAAATCCATATAATCCGCAAAAATGAAGAATTAGAGTTGTCGCTATTCTTGAAATGTTCCCCGCATGGACATCAACTGCATCAGTTCATATTAGTTCAATAAACATATTTCAGTACCTCCCTGCAAGGCTTGATTCTGAATCCTGGATGTAATATAAGCACGTGATGCGAAAAAATTCAGAAAATTCTCAAAATAGGTGAACGCCTGTTAAAAAACGTGAATTTGACGAAGCATAAAATAAATGTTTCAAATCGAGTTTCTTGTATAAATTTTAGTCATAAAAAAACCTTTGACCATAAGATATTCTAATGTAAAAGCGTTTTTTTAACAAGAATTTGCCATCAGATTTTTTTAAAAATTAGTGCTTGATCTATAATTAGCCTACTTTATTTAGAATTTCCTAAATTTTTTTCGCTTTTGAATTAAAAACTTTGCCCTCGCCTAGATCACTGCAATTTTCTCAAATTTATATTAAAAAAATATCCAAATTGGATCATCTATATAACAGAAAAATGATTTTTTTAAGCCGATTTTTGGGAAAACATTAACTTTTTTAAATTTATTTTACTTTGCTTTCTTCTTGTGTTTAATTACTTTCAAACATAAATTTGCTTATCGCCCAAGTTCATATGCGTTATTGGCTTAAATGTCCCTTCCCATCTGTTGCTCCGAAGAATGATCTTCGACTAATAGGGCAATTATTTCTCAATTTCTCGTACAAATTACTTCGTACTTTCTTCCATTACATTTGTAGTATTTACTAATGGCTTCGTGCTATATAGTATTAGTTGAGTTTAAAATATTTACAACCGAAATCTTTCAGCCTGGTTTGTTGAACAAATGGCGAATATAAGGAAATGTATGATTGCAAGGTGGCTGTATTCTACTGAAAGAGTACCTGGCTCGTAAGCTAAAAAACCGTGGTTCAAACCCTAGCTCAGAATGTTTTTTTCGTTATTAGTAAATGTAACAGATGTGTTCGTACAATATACATTTGTTTTTGTACGAATATGAAAAAAATATTTGTAATATGTACCAAACTACGTCCAATCCACGAATCCTATTCGCGACTGAAAACTACGAATAAAATTCTAAGAATGGACGCAATTATTAGTAATAAAGGGTGGTTAAATTTTAAGGGCCGATATTGATTTTGAATAAAACACAAATTATTTAAAAAATTATTGTCATTTCTTTTTATTATGAAAATGTTGGTATGGTTCATTTCTGCATGGAACAAAATATTGGCCAAATGGTCACCGCGACCTCGGCGGCACACCTCCATCCGATGGTCCAAATTTTCGATGACGCTAAAGCATAATTGAGGTTCTATGCCGTTAATGTGCCGGATTTTCTTATTCGTTAGCTCTTGAATTGTTGCTGGTTTATCGACGTACACCTTTTGTTTCAAATAACTCCAAAGCAAGAAGTACAACGGTGTCAAATCACATGATCTTGGCGGCCAATTGACATCGCCACCACGTGAGATAACACGGCCATTGAATTTGTCGCGCAAAAGAGAAATTGTTTCGTTAGCTGTGTGGCAAGTGGCACCGTCCTGCTGAAACCACATATCGTCCACATCCATATCTTCCAATTCGGGCCATAAAAAGTTCGTTATCATCTCACGATAGCGAACACTATTCACAGTAACTGCCTGACCGGCCTCATTTTGGAAAAAATACGGTCCGATGATGCCGCCAGCCCATAAACCGTACCAAACAGTCACTCTTTGTAGGTACATTAGTTTTTTGACATTCACTCTTGGATTATCATTCGCCCAAATACGGCAACTCTGCTTATTGACGAATCCACTGAGGTGAAAATGTGCCTCATCACTGAAGATGATTTTCTTCGAAAATTGATCATCCACTGTTGCCATTTCTTGCCACCATTCTGACCATTGACGACGCTTGAAATGATCAAGAGGCTTTAGTTCTTGAGTCAATTGCACCTTGTGAGCGTGTAAATGCAAGTCTTTATGCATAATGTTCATCTACGACGAGCGTGAGAGGTGCAATTGTTGGGCACGACGACGAGTTGAGGTGGACGGCTCTTCAGCCACACTATCGCGAACAGCAGCAATATTTTCTGTAGTACAAGCTGTACGAGCATGCACTGGTATTTTCACATCTCCTACAAAGCCGGTTTGCTCAAATTTTTGCACGATTTTTCCGATTGTACGCACATTTGGACGATTAAATTGACCGACAAAATCACGAAGTGCACGATATGCATTTTGATTTAAACGTCCATTTTCACCTGAATAACTTTTACGCGTTGCTCGATTATGTATCTTTCCATGGTTTAAATGAAATTGAGAAATGTCAAATGAAATGCAGAAAAAACTTGACGTTTAGGTGTGGTTCATATTCAACATCGGCCCTTGAAATTTAACTACCCTTATTTACACACAAAATTTTTTGAGTGTAAGAATACGTATTGAAAAGTGCCTGTGAAACAAGAGTAAATGAAATAGTATCGTAATTTATCGCTGCGATGGGTACAAAATACTATTTAAAAATGCATGCATGGTTGAGCACAGCTTTATTTAGAAATATACCTTAATGGAAGTATTTTTAAGTTCTTTTCAATATATATTAACATATATAATGAACATGCCGTAATATAAAATCAAAAAAGCCGTAAGTTACAATAAATTCAAAGTCGACTTTTTGTTTGATTATTGATACATCTTCAATAACATGCAATAACAATAGAGTTCAGCTACTACAGCTTTTTCACACTTTCTTCGCAATAGATCATATTAAGAAACAATCCAAATATCATTGAAATATCTCAAAGATATCGATAAAAGTGGTCAAAAAAAAACCATAAGGGAGAAAAATTTACTCACCATATCAAAATACATAATCTTGCTAAATTTTACACTCCTACAACTAAAAACGACGTTTTTATTAAAAAAGTTCTAAAATCCGTAAGTTTGAGCTCAACTTACAATTACAATTACAATTTAGAAAGTTTTTTGTCTCTCCCGTAAAATTTTTTAATTGTAGCTTACGGCTTTTTGATTTAATATGAATATATTTAAAAAATGGTCACTTGCTAGGGTGGGGTCAAGTAACCCCCTTCCTAGCCCTGCGGACGTCCATGTTAATGCTTATTGCGAACAAATTTTAGTCTTCTAACATAGGAACCGAATGTTTCTTTATTTGTTTAAGGAAGAAAACTGTTTAAACTTAAAAACATTATTAGATTCGCTAAAGACTTGTCCCTTTATGAATTAAAAATTCTAACAAGAAAAATGTGTGGCAATAGTTATCTAGCTTATTTGTGTAATTTAAATTCAAGTATCAATAAAAATAAAAAAATTCATCTTTTGACGATTTCCTTAAAAAATTGCGCTCGTTGTCTATAGTAATTGAGGACTTACGTTGGTTGTGCTCTGAACTTTTTTAAAATATTCGCTTTTTAGCTTGTTTTAGATCAGTGTCGGCAGCTTTGCACACTTGAGATTGTGTTTGTGCAGTAAAATATGTACTCATCTCACCTACAGAACGATCAAAGCTTCAGTGTTCAAGCGAATGTCAAGCAGATATGATCTGCGCTTGCCTATTCCTTGAATATATTACATTATATCTGTGTCGATAAGCAATAATAGCTTAAGCCGATTTAAGACAAAACTGAGTTATTGATAAAGTTGTGTTCCACGTATATATCATTACGAACACACAAAATCTAGAACTTCTAGCATGACCTTAGCCAAAGATATGACGTAAAAACAAAAGACCCTTTCATATAACTTATATGGTGATTGAAAACGTTGAAGCAAGATTTTTGGAAACTTTAATATAAGACTTAAGCTGTTATTGCTCATCGGCACAGTTATAACGTAAGATTACACTGTATAAAATTTTATGTATGCAAAATTTTTGGAAGTATGTAAGGGAAAATTAGAAAATAATGGCGCGGCATCAAAGAGGTAAAATTAAAAAATTATGCATTACAAGGCACTATGATAATTTGCATGGTCAATATAAGTTAAATTGTAAAATTGTGATCAGTTCTTAGTATGTAAAATGAAAGCATCTTCCGCTGTCAGTTTGGCATTAGCAAAACACAATAAGCAACATAAGCACCATAAAACAACATATTTGTTTTTTACTTTTAGCCTGCCTTTTTACATTTCCGTCTGCTTATCTGTATTTCACATTATCCGTCTGTCAGTCTGTTTCCTTTTGACATTCCGTCCACTACTTATTTATTTAATTTCAATACAAATCCGAACAAAAAAAAATATCACATAATGCCTAGTATGACTTCTGCAAAAAGCGCTTTAGCACTACTTTGTTTTCAGTGTGAGCTTTAAAGCGCTCATTAATACATACTCAAGATGAGAAAGTATAAGTGTGCAAAGCTGCGCGACACTGTTTTAGATTGAGGAAAGCTTTTTTATAATCTGTTTATTTTCCTAATTTTTGTTTTGCCTTTAAAAGAAAAAATAATTCAACCTTTGGTGAATTCCTTAAGAAATGCACTGTTTGTAGTAATTGTGGTCTTACGTTGGTTGTGCTCCGAACTTTTTTCATAATTTGTTTATTTTCCAAATTTTTGTTTTGCTTATAAAAGAAGAAAAAATTCATGCTTTGGCGATTTCCTTAAGAACTACACTGTCTATACTAATTGTGGACTTACGTTGTTTGCGCTCCTAATTTTTTTTTTTAAATTTCCGCTTTTTAGATTGTTTCAGATTACGGAAGCTTTTTTATAATTTGTTTATCTTGCAAATGTCTAAATAAGGAATAGATAGTCTGAGTCCTGGGATCAACACTGATACAGAAAATATACACTCCGTGAACTTTCGCATGACAGAGGTCGCATAGATAAGGTTTTAAGTTGTTAGTTCAAAAATTATTTCAAAATATATCGCATAAAATTTATCTTATGGTATGAAGTCTTAAAAGCTCTACAATTAATTTTTTAAGGCATTCGTTTTATCAAAAAATGTCTTTTCTTGGTTTCTTAGATGTTTTATTTTGGATACGAAAAATTTTTCACACTTCAAAGCAATATCTAGTATCTTATCCCTCACTATATTTCTAAGGTGGTGTAACTGCTCAAAAAATGTGTAAAAAATATAGTTGCTTCAATATATAGATATTAAATTATTGTGCGAGCAATGAATTGTTATTATAGACAATGATCAAACCTATATTTAAGCTTTGTTTTTTTTTTATATAAATATGTGAGTATTTTCTTTTTTTAAGTATGTGAGTATAAAAATTTTTAAGTTAATTTAAATTCATTAAATATTAAAACAAAAACTTTACACTTTCTGGAAAAATTGCTTTCTGTGAACCAATTGTCATATTTTTTAATTATTTTATGGTTTCTTTAGTTGTACTGTTTATTAAAAGCTTAAGTGGGCGGAAAGCTGCTTTGGATATCTCTTATTTTCTTGAATTTATTGTGTTAAAAGTTAATATTGTATACTTCAAGTCTTTCATTACGATGTCCAACTTAACATCTTAACACATGCGATGAGCTTAAATATTCAAGGCAGCGTGTAAAGTGCTTAAAATTGTGCAACAAGATCAACTTTAATATAAAAAAGTCTTTAAAATATATCACTTTATTTCAACACTGCAATCAAGTTCGCAGCTTAAGTCTTTTGTTTTGCATCTGATCAAATGACTGTGTTTTTAAAAATATTTACACTCATAACTTAACACAAAATAAATACTATTCAACACTTTCAAGAAACTCACCTCGAGAAAACCTCCTTCAACTCATGCTCCGACACGAATTGCCCCAAATTAGCCACAAAGAGCGTGGAGCAGGGTGCATTAGCAGCAATTGGTGGATTCGCCGGATTATTGGCGGAACCGACTGGACTCGCTAGAGCGGGACTGGATAAAAAATGATGATGACCAGTGGGGCCAGATGGCCCATTTGCAGCAGCAGCAGCTGCGGCGGCGGCGGCAGCGGACATGTGCATATTTGGATGTAATGCTGTTGTTGTTGTCTGATGATGTTGCGGCATTGTCAATTGGGTCTTTCGTTAATTCGGCGAGTGAGAAAGTGAGTGAGTGAGTCAGTGAGAAAATTAAGAGAAAAAGTTGGACTTTTAAATTATTAATGCAATTACAGAAAACGTTGAGTGGCTGAAAATGAACTTACTTGATGCATAGGCTGCTCCATTACTTTGTCCGTATTTAGTCAGAGGTAAGACCGTACCGGCACTTGTGGATGCAGTGCCGGATGCACTAGTGTTGCATGCTGCAGAGCAGCGGCTCCTGGCAAATCAGCGGCTGCGGCTGAGTACGCTAACGGATGATGCCATAGTTCAGGTCCGCCGGGAAAGAATGGTCCACCCAGATCTAGACCGTGCGGTGCATGAGAGGAAGAAAAGTGTTGCAGAAAATTGTCTTTGTTAGAGAACAATTTTGTTTGTTTAAATAAATGAAAAGTAATTCATTAACATTGATGGTAAATCAAAAGAAATAAACTGAAAAATAGTGGTTTTTATTCGAATAAAAGTATTTGCTTTCTTTTTTGAAGAAAAATAATATGTATACTTAAAACGCAAATGCTTGGTTATTGACAAAGTGAACGCAATAATGTTAGACAATTGAAGAATTGAAACAGAAAAAAATTTGACGCCAGCTAGTTGCGCTTTCTTGCTTAACTCAAGCCACATTGAGACAATATGTTTCCGATATCACTTTGTTCGAGTTGAGCAGCAGATTTAAGCCACACTGACAACTGCAGTTTTTCACACACTGTTGCACAAAGCTATGCAAAGTTTAAACATACAAGGATGAAGATAGTTTTACAAAGGAATGTGCGCTTTAGAAATAAGTAAATGAGGATAATAAATATCATATTTAATTGTATTGTTGTGTCGCTGGAGGCTTTGTGCCATGTTGGTGTGTGTTTGAGAGTGTGTGTTTAGAAGGTGTTGGTGTCGCCATGTGTCATTGTTTTATAAGTGTGAGTGGGCGTGTGTTTGTGTTTGAGTGTGTGTGACATAAGTGATATAGGTGCAGACATATTGCTCAGGATTTAGATATCAAAGTCAACTTGTTTTAAACTGATTTTAGTATTATTTTTTTGTTTGTTTGTTTTTATAAGGAAGAATGTGCGTTCAAAAGCATTTCTTGAGGATTAAAGTGATCAGTTTAGTAGGATTCAATTAAAGTGCACTTTTGTCAAGTATTTTTTTTTCATTGCTTACATATACTACACGTTTTATTATTTTTCTGTTAAATAAACATAAAAACTACTTTTTTCAAAATTATAATAGATTTTTTTTTCTAAATCATTTCTTTTGGCTTTTTTTTAATTATTTTACTTACGTCCAGTGAGTGGGTGCATCAATGCAGGATGTGAGGCTGTTGTCGCTGTATTGGGCTGTGGTTTGGGTTTGCTCACTTTCGTGTTACTCTTGGCGAATTCCAAGCGAATTGTTTGGGGCATATCGGGATCGAAGCGTACACCCTGCTGCAAATGAGCGTTTATGTACAGGGAATTGTTATTTGATTTACTTTGCATTTAAAAGTTTATTTTTTTTTATATTGTTTTCTATAGCATATAAATAAGTTTTCAAAATTTGGAAAATAACACTGTTAGATTAGGAACAGAAAAAAAATTTCTTAAAGGATTCTCAAACGGTTTTGCTCTAAGAAATTTCAATTAAAAATTGACTCATTCATCAATTTTAACGTCTTAACAATTCGCCAAAAATAATTGTATTCTCTATGCATAACAGGTGTTTGAGAAGAATGTAATTGCTTGCTTTTGATGTGTGTGTGTGTGTCAGAGAGAGTGTGGGTAAAAGAAGAGGCTGTCTCTAACGTAAATTGAGGTGAGCATAGCATAATATTCCATTGATTGAGCTGGAATGGTGCTGATTTTTTTTAGTTTTGATACTGATATTGAAGTAGGTAATAGATAAACACCGGTGCAAACACTGTCTGACGGGCTTGCCAAGAAATGTGAGTGTGTATGTGTTGGGTTGTGTTTTCTTTTGGGGTCACTTCAATATTTTTTCGAGGAAGTGATGGTACAACTAGTTATTCATTGCTATATTCGGTATTGTAGTGAATGCTAGGGAGTGTCTTTACTTTCATTACAATGTGAAGGATTTAATATTGCTTCTGGGCTTTTCTCTTTTTATCTAACGCCTGAGGAAAAATAATGTGCACGAAAAAAAAATCACCATTCGTTTTTTCTAATACAGTTTTTAGCAATTTGCAATTTCTAATGATAGAATACGTTTTTTGTTTTGTTTGTTTTCTACTCTTTCTATAGTCTTATTTCATTCATTTACTATCATAAGTATTTTGAAAAAGTTATGCATTCTAACATTTTTAACTAAAATCGAGTTCGTGTCTTAAGTCTTTCGTTTTGATTCAAATGCTTTTTCGCTTTAAACTTAAATTTTAGTATAAAATCTCTTCTGTGCACTCATTTTTTTCAAGAAATATTCAACTTACATATCTCATTGCTTAATTTTAGCTTTTAAACATGCAGCATCTAACACTTTCTTAGTATATATAAAAAATCAAGAAATACAATTTTCAATCTAATTATATGTGTTTAAGCTATGTTTAATTAATAGAAGCCAGAAAAAGGTGTTGCAAGTCCATTAAAATGTACATAATCGATGCAGCAAAATGTGAGTTTTGCGTATTGTGATCATCAAGCGCACGTGCTGTACAACCAAAGTGTAGCTAGTACAGAGACCAACATTTTTTTACGTATGCTTGGTCAGAGATTTTATTACGATAATAATAATATATAGTATAGGTGTTTATGGGAAGTGTGTGTATATAGAGCTTAAAAGGAACAGTACAACAGTTTTACTACACGTTAAAAGTATACAAAAAGTTTGATCTTGAAGAAATAATGTCTTAGCTGTACTATACGTACATAAATAATATCATTGTATTAAGGCTTTGTGTGTTTTCGTTGAATTTCGTTTGCTAATTGATTTGAGCATTAACTTTGGAAATTGTACTATTTTTGTAACATTCAATCTAATATCTTTTACTTATTTTACTTTTATTTTGTGATTAATGTGAGTTAAGTTTAATATTTTTTTACCTGCAGATCTTGTTTTGCCGCTTCAGCACCGGCTCTTGTGTGGAATGTAACAAAACCTACGGGCTGTAAGCATAAACATCGGTTAAGTATCTGCAATTGCTAAACAAATTATGGTTTGTTTATAGTTTGTTACTCACCGAAGCAGTTTTTCCATTTTTGCTGGTCACCTTTAAAAGAGATCCTTCATAGCCCTTGAAAAAAGACAAGAATAACAAGAAAGTTTTAAAAATTTTATTTTTTTATTTAAGTTGTAATGCAAGATCTTACAAAAACTTTAAAAATATATCAAAATAAATAGTAGAGTTTTCCTTCAACTTAAATAAAGTTACTTAAAAATATTTTAAGATATACTTGAAATCATGTGTTCAATTAGTAGGTAATATTTTTAGTTTTTTAAAAACTTTCACCTACACTCAGAAAAAAGTTTATCGGAATATGAGAAAAAAGGCATCATATTTAGAGAAAAATTGTATTGACTTTGCTCCAGAGAATGCTTTTCTCTAAATGTGATCCCAAAAATTCCGTAAAAATGGTAAAAAGCTTCCATGTAAAAGATAAATATTTTCTCATCACTAAAGATAGCTTCTCTCTAACAGAAAAATATTTCTTTATAACAGGTTCATCCGTTTTCTTTATTGTGTCAATTTTTCCTAAAAACTGATAAATATTTATTGAATTTTAATAAATCTTTTCTTGAAATTGCGTTCATAGTTTCTCACAAAACAAAAACACTTTCTTCAAATTAGAGATATTTTTTCTTAATACTGGTGCAACATGTTTTTTTATTGCGTACATGTTTTCTCTAAAACAGAGAAGTATATCTTTAATTATGATTAAAAACTTCCTTTATTTGTGCAAATTTTTCCTACAAATAAAAAAGTAACTTTTTTAAAACCAAGAAATATTTCCACAATAACAATAAAAATCTTTCCTATATTGTGTAAATATCTTCTCACAAATAGAGAAAACATTTGAAAGAAGCATTTTTAATTTTTTATTTTGTTTTTATTTTGAAACCAAAAATTATGACAAAGGTATATATAAAAGTTATAGTTTTATATAATATATTAATTATAAGCATATAAAAATAATTCATATTCTTTAATGAACTTAAAAAACATCTTAAAAAAATGTTCAACTCGTCTGCATTGTGTGCATAAATACAAATTACAGTAATAAAAAAACCTGTTTTGGTAGATGAGAGCCTGCATAGCGAAAATCATAATTGCGCTCATTGCGCTCAGAGCTGCCCAAAATCAATGTTGCATCTTCAGTGATAAAAAAACCGGGCGTTATGTAACTTTAACCTAATAATAATTAATACTTTCCATTTAATCCAGAAACCGTATCGAGTATGCATTTCGTAATAAAAAGCATAAAACATTAGTAAGTATCTAATGACTTTAAAATTTTGAGCAGTACGACAATTTTTTCATTGTTCAAGGTTTGAAATTAAAACAATAATTATTTTTCACAATCTCTGAATTTATCGGATTGCACTTTTTTTCTTTTTGTGAAATATTTGCTTTAATTCAGTTCTACTCAAAGTAAAAGTACTAATACGGTATTCAGCTTTATTGTGAATAAAACCTCCCCCGAATTAAAAAAGGGAATATGCGTATTTCTAACAATGTTCGCAGAATTTCTTAAAAATTTTAAAACAAATGTTTGCTTTCATAGTAAATTTTTAAGATTAAAAGAAAAATATCTTTAAAAGCATTATCCCCCGTCTAAAAAATGAATTTTCCCTTTTTCAATTCCGGGGAAAATTTTATTCATAATAGGGCTGATTGTGATTCGGTTGTTAAAATATTTGTTAAAAATATGTTAATAGGTAGAGGTAGAATTATTGTTGTGCCATTGCTTTTGGGACCCCTTATATATATTCCAGGAATTTCTTCCGAAAAACGGTTTAAATAATGCGTTCAAAGAACCAGTGGTAATAAACAACATTTTTCTGTGAAGCTATGTTAAATCAAAAAAATCCCTTTGAAGGAACATTCGCCATAATATGCAGAATATGCAACACTTCCTTTTTACTAGCATCATTCGCTCGCTCTCAATGCTGACGAAATTGAGTGAAATTCTGAGTGAAATTAGCTTTTGAGTTAAAAAAAAAACTAAAGAAAACTATCAATTATCGAAACCATTGCAGATGGTAAAAGCAAAAAACTCTCTTTGAAAACACAGTACTGAAGAAAGATATAAAAAAATGTTATATTGTATAGACGAATTGTAACATATGTTATCACTTGAGTAATAAAATAAAAAAGTAGTCGAAAATGATCTCTCCAAGGAAATGTTGCGGTAGGACATGAAGCTATCTTCAGGCGAAGAGCGCTTAGCCAGACTTTTATTAGTTACTAGAGCTACAAAGACTGCGGTGGAGACCAATTATTTCCTTTAACAGGAACTCGGAGTTGGGGTCAATGACAAGACAATTCACTGGAGCCTTTTTCCTAGAACAAAAGTTTAGAATCCTCTTTGGACTGATAAGAACAGAAAGCAAAGATATGAATTCGAAAAAAGAATGAGCACTTTACCGTTCATGATTAGATGAAGATAACATGGTCAGATGAAACTAAGAGGCACCGTGATGGGTCAAATGGGCGCATTTTGTCTTGGGTTGATTCAGGTATAGGGCTTCAAGAGCGAAAACTTTGTTTGACATTGAAATTTGGAGATGGTGTTATGATGTTTTGAGCATGCTTTCGTGGTAATTAAGTCGGAGTAGTGCTTCAAATCAATGGTATAATGAAGTGCACGGATTATATATTAATACCTTTGAATCGTATTCTCTTAGTTTGGGAATATCTTAATTCCGGATAACGATCCAAAGCATGCGGCTTAAAGAACAAAGAGGTGGTTTAATGAAAATGGGATCAAACTTCCAGATTGGCCTCGACTGTCCCCTGATATGAACTTCATCGAACAAAATTCAGTCATCCTACAAAGTAAAATATTCACAGGAAAAAATTCTTCAAAGGATATGAATGAAATTTGGGAACGATCCTTACGAGCATGGCAAAAAATTAGGCATGAAACCTTGGAAAGGCTTGTAAAGGGTGTGCTGAGCAGAATACAAATCCTAAAAAAACCAAAAAGTAGTCATAAAATATACTACACAATGGAAAACATGAACTGCTAGTAGACGGACAGAAGTGTTAACACACTTCAAATATAAAAAATATACAATTTTTTTATGAAACACAGATTATATTTTAGTTTTTTGGTTTTGAATTAGTTGCTGGATTAATAACGGTTCTAATTGTGTTATTTTATTTTGAATAAATTAAAGAGACAATAAAAGTAAAACCTTTTTGTGTGTTTTTACTAATTCGTGAATAGTTTTGTCCGTCACTGTACATAATACTAGGGTATAGGGTCATATTGTTATCATAAAACTCTTAATACATAAAAGGCAAGCATGCTACTTCGCGTACAGTATCGCTCAAACTGTAACTTAGTTTTGGCCCTTATTACAGTGCTTTTACAACAAATACTGTCTTCAAAAATGTTCAGCCTGAAAGTAGGCACAGAAAATTCATTTGATACTTATCAGTGACAAGAAAGTGTTTTACAATAGTAAGTTTTTGATCTTCTACTTCTTTTTTTTTCATCTTTTTATATTTAAGCTATGACGAATTTAATGGAATTATTTTGATGGATTGTACCAAAAAATATAAGTGTATCATCAGCGAGACGACACCTGAGTTGCCACGTAAATTATGGTTGCAAAGCTAGTTTGTAAAGTTGTGTAAAAATATGATATTATACTCGAGTTTTTGCACTTTTACATTTGAACTAAATTTTCAATACGGCTTCAATACTTAAAGTGTTATTTTAAGTGGTTTACAGTAGAATCTGGATATAGTGAATAAATTTTTGTGATGCCTGTTCATTGTATCTAGATTGTTCGCATTTTCGAGATTGCATTTTTTTCAAAAAAAATTTATGTTTTTGCTTAAATATTATTTTTTTTGGTACATTTTTGGTTATTATTCTTTGAAATTTCAGTTACTAAAACGTTCAGTACTTTGAACTGTTCACTATTTCGGGTTTTCATTTAATCCAGATTTGACTATATCTGTATTTTGCAAAAATGAATGAACGAAAAATCAAGCTTTAAAAAGAGAACAAAGTGCTCTCAGCAAATGGCTCCAAATAGTAATTGTGCGGAGGACTCGTCGTTGGACGTTCTTTTATATTAGTTATATATAAATTATTTAACTTAGCATAAAAGAAATGCGTACTAGTATCAAGGAAGAAGATAATTTTTTTGTTGCAATTTAGGTGTATGTCTTGTTTCTAGTTTGGTACACAAGATAACTTTAAAAAAAGAGAAAGCTACGACATCCATATTAATGGCTGAAATATAGACTAGTTTATTTGCTTATTTCAAAACTAGTGTTTAAGATCTAGTATTTAACAGAGTATTCATTTTGTTTCATTTTGATCTTATGATGGAATGATTGTACACCTTTTTGAGGTGTTTGAAGAAAAAATTTTCATAAAAATTAACCAAGCTTACAACTATAAACATATATTATTAATTATATTAAACATATAAATTCAATTTATTTGAATGTTCTTTAAAGTTTAACGCATTTCTGTTTCAAATAAAATAAATTAAATTTTTATTTGGTTAAATAGATCTTTCGCATATCTGCATGCTGAAGTAGTCAAATTAAATTCACTAAATTCTGTTATATTGATATTGAATGCATTTACAATATGTTCAAAATATTAGGAATTCGTACAATGAATTCTTGAATATTGAGAAGAAAAAAAGGTATTGAAATTCAAAATTTTTAATATCATTGCAAATATCTGCATTACTTTTCAATATATTCATTATCTGCATAATATATCTTTAATATTAATATCATTAAATTTAGCTAAGAAGGTAAATTAAAGCATTTAGTACAAATTATTTGTGCAATACCGCTGGCTAAGCGTACTTAATTTTAACATTTTATTAAAAAAGTCCATAATATTGACTTTTGCTCAAAAAAATATCCAAAAGTTAATTTTGTTCGTTCTAAACAGAAAATAAAATAGAAAATGTTTAACTACTTTTCGCATGGCATAATATTTATTATCAAAAATTTTTCCAGTTTTACGCAAAAATTTTAAAACTATCTCTGCAATAAAAAAAGGTGAGCCATCAATTTCAATTAAAAATGAAATACATATAATTTTAAAAATAATTTTTTTTTTAATTTATAATTTATTTTATAATTTATGCTCTATACAATAATTTAGACTTTAGAACATTTTAAGCGTTTCTATTCTACTGAAGTATTGATTAAAATTTTTGGTTAAGTGTATATATTCCAAAGCTATTAAGGAATACATTCAATTTAGTTTTATCTACAAGAAGGTGAATCAAAAAATAACGACATTCAATGAATGAAAAATTGATTTAAAAATAAAAGTTTTAATTCATATTCAATTTTAAAAAATTGCTAAAATATTAATTTCATTTATTTATATTACCTTCCAGGAAAAATCGGAAGGCTTCCATCTAAAAGTGATAAAGAAACATTACCCACCGTATCTTTCATAAGCTTGAGGGTAGTTTTGTTTTTATGTTGTTTCCAAACTGCTTTTTTAAGAATGCATGTAGAAACTTTTACTTATTATCAAGCAATATTAACAGAAAATATAAATATCATTGTTTCCTAGCTGCTTATTATAGAATTCGATAGTCTAGTGGTAGCGCGCTTGACTGTCGCTCAGGGGTCCCGTGTTCGAATCCTGGCCGGGCATTTTCATAACAAGGGAGAATTTTTCCACATTAATTTTTAGAACAGTGGAGAGGACTGCTTCCAATTTACTTTATAAGACAGTACAGACCAATTTACTCCTCCAGTCACAGGAGCTTACGGAGTAACGTTAAAACACAAAAAAAAAAAAAGACAGCGAAGAGGAATGACATGCTATGTAAAAAAATAAATGGAATGTCCAACGGAAGGAAATGCTTCCTACATTCTATGTAATGTTTTCTGTGTATATCCGGGAATGTTTCCATTTCCTGGAGGGTCTTTATTCAGAATAATGAATTCATTTTTTTATTCGTATGAATGCTATTCACAAAGAATGCAATTCACAAAAAATTTTAGAATTTTTAATTATTGCATTTGTATCCATTATTTATTTTTCATTTGGTATTAATTTTTTATTCATTATTCAATTTTAATTTTTAATTAATTTCTTATTTATTATTAATTTTTTATTCATTATTAATTTTTTATTCATCAATTATTTATTATTAATTTTTAATATATTATGATGAATAATGACAAATTAATAACGAATAAGAAATTAATTATGATCAACAAATGAAGTAGGAATGAAAAATTAATAATGAATAAGAAATTAATAATGCAGAATAACAATAAATGAAAAATGAATTATGGATAAAAAAATTTGTAATTGAAAATTCTAAGTAGTTAATTTGATTAAAACATTTATTCATTATTCTGAATAACGAAAATAAGAATTTGAAATTAATAATATACTAATTTTTTAAAATTGAATATGAATTCAAAATATCATTTATGAATCAATTTTGCATTCATTAAATAGATCCTCATATCGATATTCAGTTGTACTCAAAATTCTGAATATGAATGCAATTCAACAGCTCTGATAAGTTAGTTTCTAAATAACACTTGACTATTCTTGAATATAGTTGATGCGTTTATACTAATTCGCAAGCAAAACTAATATATTTAAAATTATAACTAACTATTCAGAACTTTAGCTTTACCTGCTGAAGTACATTTAGCTATTCTCATAGTTGGAACTGATAGCTTTTGTATATACATGACTTCATATTTTCTGAAGTTCTGTAGAGAAAGCTATGCAATGGATATCAAAAAAGCAGGTATTTTATAATCTTACAGTTTATGCTTGAAATGAAAGTGTACTTTAAAAAAAAATAAAACATAGGCTTAATATATTAATAAAGGTAAAATATAAAAAAATTTTTTTCTATTCTATGCGTTTCCTAAAAAATTCCAGATTGTCATAACGACTAAAAAAAGTTTATCGGTATTTGTAAGGGAAAATATTATAGTCAACAAAGTCGGTTATTACCTCATAAGCTCTGAATAACAAGTACAGCTCACGTGGCTTTGCATCCATCGGTAAACCACTGACAAAAAGTGTTCGAACCTGAAAAGTTAAGAAAAGATTTTATATATTAAGTGTTTTATGTAAATTTTAAAAGATGTTGTTTTTCTTGAAATTATATTAGAATTATAGCCCAAGACACACAATTTAAGCATGTATCTGGGACACCACACATACACACACACACACACACACACTCATAAAGTCATAAAGGCAGATAATAATTCAGAAATAATTTTGGTAATAAAATGCTCTGAAACGAGATGTTTTCTAGACAGTTTAAAGAGCTTAACGGATGAGCAGTGTTGTCAATGTAGCCTGAACTAGACCTCTATTTTAAGAACAACTCACATAATCGTTAAACAAGCACTTCTTAGCTCACATCCATACATACAACAACAACAACAACGCAATCCCGCCTTAAATAATGATGCCCTTTGCGCAAAATGCTGCCAACAATGTGCTTGATTGCTTGGTTTTTGTCGAAGCTAACAGAACAGCAATATCATCCTTAAAAATGTCTACACCACTGTGCAGGATGAGTGAGCGTCAACCCACTCGGCATGATGCTATAAATACGTGCGAACAGCTCAAGAGTGTGTCGATGTGTCAACTTTGTATGAATGCATGAGTTTGTACGTGTGTGTGTGTGTGTATATGAGAGAGAGTGTCTATGTAAATGTCAAGTATGTGACAACGTCCACAAACCTATTGTTTCCATACAAATTCCTTGCTGAACAAGAAAAAACAAAAAAATCAAACCCATTGCATCCGTTCTGTCATCAAAGGCAAGTGAATGTTAAAGGTGTGATTGAGCAGGGCGAGAGCTGAGGTCAAATGGAGGGTTACTCATTTATTTAATTATGCCACACATCTGCCATATTACAAGAGAGATTTTCCGATAGAACACGTTTTAATTTTGGCGCAAACTTATATTAAAAAAGCAAGCAACACACATAAACACACATGCAAACACTTTTAAACACACTTCAAAATTACATGAGGGAAATATTTAAAAGCTTTTTAGCAGGGTCATAGTTGACTGGCGATAAAAAATGTCATCACGATAAAAACTCCCGAGCGAAAAAGGTGACAATGAAGAACTTTTTTGTTTTAGAGGCAACAAGAACACATACACACACTAACACACTCAATGCTACTTTTTACAAATTCTGCATTTTTGCTGTTTGCCTAAAACGCATTCACGTTTATTAACGGTATAACTATTAAAGTGTTAGTGAATTTTTAAAACTACATCCTTTATTGCTGTTAAAAAACATTTTTGGCTTTAAGATAAATGGAAGAATGTTTAATACTGACTTTAAGAATATATAGTACAATAATGAAAGCATTTTTCCATTATATACTATTTCTAATCTTAGTTCTTTAATTGCTAATTTAATGCTATTTAATTGACAAACTTTAATTTTAAAATCAACGCGCGTTGTTACTTTGTACATCTCTACATACCAGAGTTGGGCGTAGTGCACTAAACTTGCAGTTTCAGCTTACATGTACTGTTAGTGTAAAATTATTGTCTATCTTTTATTATTTTTGACTGCTGAATTGAAAAATAAAAGCCTCACTATCACATGAGTGATAGTGATAGTGAAAAATTTGTGAAAAATTTCTCACTCAAATTCATGTAAGAATAAAGGAAAAAAAATGTTTACAGCTTAGTGAAACTTTTTTTTTGCACTAAATAAATAGTGCAAATAAAATATTTGCACTAATAGTGGTAAAGCTCAGAAAGTTATCACTCAATTGAAAGAAGACAGGAACAGTTTACTTGTAGTGTTGAGTATTTAAATATTACACAGAAATTTGTATGTTGCTATGATATTTTTAGTAAAATATAAAAATATTAAGTAAAACAAGAAAAATAAGCTGTGCTAACAATAATTTGCTTTAAGCAATTTAACTTTCATGAAACTATTATTTTAAATAACACCAATTTTATATAAACTGTCTATCTGATCCTAGCTTGGTGATGCTCATTCAGAGCTGTTGTTGTTTTCTCCATACATATATGACCAGAAGCTCGAAAAATAGTCTTTCTTAATCATAGATTTTTTTTTAACTCGAGTCTAACTGAAATAGTTTTAAAACTAGTCATATTTGAAAGTTGAGTAGAAAAACTTTCAATTGCAGCTTTCATTTAGTGGCTGTTAAAATTTTGCACTATTTGAGTGTAGTGGAGATTAAGTAACTACCACTCAATTTAGTTATAGTGCAACAATATAACACTACCACTAAAATCCCTAGTGATAGTGAAGAGATGCTTCACTAAGCTGGTAAGAAAATAGTGCAAAATAGAATTTCTTTCAATATTTTTTAGTGCTAGTGAAAGGCTGAGTGCACTCAACATTTAGTGCACTACGCCCAACTCTGCTACATACCACAATTGGGGTTTCATAATGCATGATCTCTTCCGTTATACTCCTACACTGAGAGAAAAAAACAATCATTAAAAGTTTGAACTAAGCAACTAGGCTATCGTTGTCCACTCGTGCATGAAATTCGCAAATCAAACATTATGTTGAAAAATGAATTTTATTATGAAAAAATTGCCAAGACCAAAAAATTTTTCTTAAAACTTCAGTATATTTTTTCTCTATTTTTTTTTTTGAAACGATAATAGTTTGCTTGATTCAAGTAAAGAAAATTTATTAGCCCCTTTAGCCTTTGAAAAATTTTCTATTAATCAATTCAAGCACAGCCACGAATAACGTTTTAAGCGACAAAATGTAAATTATTCACAATACGTAAAAAACGTTTTAAATGCATCAGACCATTTCTGGATACTTGTTTTAAATACATTTTGGAAATACTTAGGTAAATTAACTATTTTGGAAAAAAAATAAACCCATTGGTTATTAAAACGTTATTCCACGTTGCAAAGTAGAGAGTGCGATGGCTTTTAAAACGTTATTCTCGAAATTAAAGCATACCCATATAAGAAGACTTATTTGATTGTAACCTTTTCGTTAAATAAATGTAAATGATAGAATTTAAAAATTTATTTATGAAAAAAACACCTTAATATTAAAAACAGAAATTCTTTCGAAAAACTTAAAAACAAATATTTTAAAATCTTAAAAAAAATACATTTGTTTGCTTTCGAACGCAAACTTAATACTCCTGGCGAAATTATTATAGAAGCAACCGTTTTTTCTTTTACTAAATTTATAAACCTCATAATAGGGCCATAATATACAAGTTATATACAAGTTACAAGTTATTGGGTTATTAACTGCTCTAACTATTTCATGTGCGCACGTTTGATTACTCTTATTGTTAAAAAAATGAAAAACAATTTTTATTGTTTTCGGAGCTAAATAATTATAATGGAATTACACAATTTTGCATTTTATTTGAATTGTAGTGAACGCAGAAGCAAGCAAGATTTAGAGAATTTTTATTTAATTTTTTTTTAGCAATAGCCTTGATTTCAAATAAAATACTTTAAATTTTTACAGAATGCCACGTGGAAAACCATTCACAGAAATAGAAAATGGAAAAATCGAAGCTTACCATGATCAAGGGATTTCCAACCCCGAAATTGCAAGATTATTAAAAAGGTCAAGTTGTGTCATTGACCATTTTATTAATAAGGCTGACCAGTATGGAACCGTTAAGCGATCAGGAGGAACTCCACATATCAATTACAGAGCCAAAAGAGAAATTAAAAGTCTTGCTGTTGAGGATAATTTAAGCGCCAAGGAAATATTTGCCAAATGAACTTGAAGGTCGATGTACGTCGTGTGCAACAAATACTGAAACGAGATTTGGGACTCTCATTTGAAAAAAATGTGGTAAGCCGGCGCTTTTGCAAAGGCACAAAATAGCCATACATAATTCGATTTACGGAAAAGTACAGATTTTGGGATGAAGAATGGTAGTCGGTCAAATTTTCCAATGAAAAAAAGTTCAATTTGGATGGACCAGATGCTTCAGACAAATATTGGCATTGAAAAGGTGCTCCCAAAGTTAAGCGTCAGCGCCAAAGCTTTGGTGGAGGCTCCCTCATGGTTTGGTGAAGTATGGGCTATAAAGGAACCACTCCAATTTGCTTCGTTAGCACCAAAATGTACTCGCCGTATTATATATACAACTGTTGGATGAAGTTCTTGTGTCCTTTGGAGAAGATATTTCTGCCCCAGAATATATTTCTCAACAGGACAATGCAGCAATTCACCGCTCTCGAAAAACTACAGAGTTTCTGGAGTCTAGGGGTATACCAACTCTCAACTGGCAACCTCTTAGTCCAGATTAGAACCCTATAGAGAACTTATGGTCCATACTATAAACCAAAGTTTTCTATCATGGCTGTCAATTTAAGGATCTAAAGAAGCTGAAAACGGCAATTCAAAAATAGTGTAATAAAATTCATCCCTTCATATTCATTCTTGGATAAATTCAATGCCAAGGCGTCTAGAAGAAGTTATCAAAAACAATGGAGGTCATACTTCTTACTAAAACTGTTTTTATAATTAAAAAGATTTAGTGCCTTTATATTTCTTTCGCAAAATTTTAAGTTTCTTTTTTGTTTTCTTATTTAATAAGTTTAAGAAAAAATTTAAATATTTTTAATTCCATTATTTTATGTTTAAATTTAATTTTTTGCTGCCTTTTTAGTTATTACGCTGGGTGTATTTTTCTTAATTTAACTGTTATTTTATTATTTCTAAGTAGGAATTTTGTGATATTTTGTACAGCTTGTTTAAGGAAGTTTTATTTTTTTAATTTTTAGGTCATATTTGGGTATTTTCACGTCATATATTGTACAGCTAGTTAAACATATATTTATTTTTGTATTACTAAAATCACATTTCAGTATTTCTTAGGAAGTATCATGTGTCTAACACATTGGGCCTTACCAATAGTCGATTTAATACCTACTCTAAATTTAGTGTGAGCTTTTCTGACATTATTTCTATAGAATTGTTTGTCAAAAAGCTTACACTAAATTAAGAGTCGGCATTAAAATGACTATTGGTAAGGCCCATTGTGTAATTTTGTACAGATAGTTTTAGAAAGGTTTTTTTTAAAAAACTTCGTAAAAATCACATAAATTTTTCTTAGGTAGTATCATTTAATTTTTGTTGGAATATTTTGGATTTTTTTTGCAGTGGAGGCAATCCCGGGATCCCGAAAACGCCCGGGAAATATTTGTTGAAAAAATATTCAAAACCTAAAATAGCTTTTTTAAAGTTCTTTCATATCGTATGCATAAATGTAGGGTTGATTTAAAGTTTCTATCGTAAAAATTTATAATTATTTTATGCGATCAAAAAACGAAGGTTAACTATAATAAAAATTTAAGATTTTTTTTTTGTTTATTTTTGCTCAATTTGTATTTTTGTAATTTTTTTTGCTTAAAAAGTAATGGTGTAGTGCAGACCCGTAAAAATAAGCACGAGTACAAGTTTAAGTACAAGTTCCTAGGTACTTAGAAAATAAGTACTCAGTATAAGTACTTTCATACTTAAACTTAAAATTTTCAAGTACAAGTACTGTACTTTAAAGTATTTCTCAAGTACTTTGTTAAGTAATTTGTAAATTTTGTACAACATTCTTTCAAAAAATTAAAATGCATGAGTTTGTTAAAGATTTCAGCAACTTCTTATTGTTTTTTTATAAAGTCGGCAACGCAGTCGCGTTTTATAGTGCCTAGATTAATATATCTTGGCTGCTTCTATTCTGCATTTTTTGTTTCTTTTATTGCTTGTTGTATTGGGGCGCTGCTACACGGTTAGAAATCTTGTACTAAAATAAAAAATTTTCTGTACTACATATAAGTCTACACCAGTTTTGGTTTTAAATCTAGTATCTGCAAAATACTAAAAAATAGTTTCAATATAGCTTCGGCTTAGAGTCTAGCACTGGTTTTGATTAAAGTATTAAAAAAAATAATAATATCAAACATTGTGAGATTTATACCCACGACATCAAATTTATAAGCTCACTACTAGAACCACTGGGCTATTGCCTTATACGTAAAAGAAGCAATGAGCAAACATATGAAAAAAATAGCCTTAGTTGAGTCTCAGCATTGCCAGGCTAACTTTTTACGGGTCCAAACTATAATTTAGTATCCAATGTACTAGAATTTAGTATAAATTGCATTAAAAACAAAGAGTAATACAGAATTTTTCTCAAATTTAAACCAAAAAAACTAAAAAGAACGCTGTAATATTTCTTTGGTTTAAATTTTAGTACAGAAAAGTTTTAATTATGTGTTAGTATTTGTTAAGTTTAAATTTTAAACAGTAAGGTTTAAAAATATGCAGTAATATTTTTGTTGGACTAAAATTTAGTCCAAGATTTTTAACAGTGTACTTAAAATAATACTTGGTTGCCAAAATCACCAAGTGCTTAGCAAAGTACTTGAGAAATACTTGAAAGTACAGTACTTGAACTTGAAAATTTCTAGTATAAATAATGAAGTACTTATACTTGGTACTTATTTTTTAAGTACTTAGGTACTTGTACTTACACGATACTGAATAAAGTATTTACTTGGTACTTCACAGGTCTGGTGTAGTGAAAGAATATTGACAACTTCGCAATTCGTTTCTGAGTTACACTCTCAAATACTCTTTAAGCAACAAAGCACCACCTGCCTGGACACGCTTTAGACCTTAATCCTCTACAGGCCCAGTTGCAAACACATACCAAATTTCATCAAAATCGGTTAAGCCGTTTAGGAGAAGTTCAGGGACAAGACCATATACTAAAGAATTTTATATATAAAGGTTATTTAGTTTATAGTTATTTTATTAATTTAAATTTGTTTCTTATAATATTGAGAATATTTTACTGATTGTTTCAAAATGGGTTTTAGTTCTGTGTTAGTTATAAAATATGTTACACTATCCGATACAGTTAAGTAAGCCATTTTCAAAAGATCTTTAATTTTTCATGTAATATTGCCGAATTTTCACTTTTACAGCTGTGCAGCACATAAAAGAAACTTGAAGAGCGCTACTTAATCGTCAGTGTAATTCACTAGTTTATTTTTTTTATAATTCTAAAATTTTAAATTTAAAATACTTTATTTAATCAAGTAATTTAGTACTGATTACATACATTACATACAAAAATTTTACTAAACATAAGTATATTATTTCTTGATCTATTTCAATGTATGTATATTAAGAAGTTTTTGTTTCAATTTAAGTTTTTTTAGCTACTAGAATTTAGTAATTTATTCTCGTATGTTTTCCTTATAAGAGCTTTTTCAAACACATAAAAGCTGAATTATGGTCGTTTAGCTCGATTTCTGGCTCTATTTCTGATCTTAAAATGCTGCAAAGTTTCAAGAGTTTTATTATAAAAACGAACTTAGTTGGCAAATCTGAATAACTATTAATTTTCGTATTTTGACGTTCCATCGCTCAATGGGCGTTTTGGTTTACAACAAAGTTATCAAAATGGAACTAGTTGAAAAGAAAAAGTTAGCTAAATTGAATTAACAACAATTAATATTATATATTTAAATTAATATTTATAATTAATATTAATATTAGAATAACGTTTGTTAGTCTTGTAGAAAAAGCTACAATATTTACTGTTTTCTTTTGTTGTTGTTCTTCCAACAGCTGTTTTAAGATACTTGTGCCAAATTGTTATAAAACTGAATTAAAGTTATTTCACTGAGGTTTGATCTGTTCTAGTGCTACGGGAATGCAGCTAATGAGTTTTATTGCTTGAATAAAATATGTTTTAATTTTTTACATATTCTCGAATCAAGCAAAATAATTTGGTAATATAAGAACATTTTTTCTTTCCGTGTAATGTATGCAAATTGTCAGAATGCTAAATCTTGTAAGCTTTAATGTTCAATAAAATTTACATTAAGTTTTTTTGAAAAAAAAAAAATTATGCCATTTTCTACAGATTCATAAAACAAGTGCTGGCACCAATTATAAAAGCCTGAAAAAATGGTTTTAATATTCATCAACCATAGAGCACTAGACTACATATTTTGTGGTTAGCATTTCTGGCGCATCTTACATTGCCTTCATTAACTCAACCACGAATTTCTTATTAACGCTAATGACGAAAAAAATGTGTGATAATGATGATGATGAGTTCAGCGTCATTTTCTCGATGAAACTAGGTCTGGAGTTACAAGCTCTTTGAATTAAAAAATAAAAACACATCCCATTTACTTTGCCCTTTGAACAGCTCTTCACTTAATTTTTTGTAATAATTTAATTTAAGCGCATTAATTAGTTGGTCTGTCGCATTAAAACCAACTTTTGCTAAAGTTTTATCTGTAATAGGGGAAAAAAATTAAATTAAAATAAATATAAGCTTTTATGCAGAGCCGACAAGTTGTGGTTTCAAGTGGGCAAAACAAAAATGTGCAATCAAATTAAACCTTGCTGCATTTTATAGCGTGGAGTGAAATATTTTCAAGTATTTGTTTCATTTTGAGTAGCAAAATGTTGTTAATGGTAGGTAAAAATTCTAAGAATTTATGGAGTTTATAAAATTTGATGAAATGAAATTTTTGAAGAGCTAAATGTCTAAAGATAATGAATGATGTTAAAGAATACCATGCTTATGTTAATTGCACCTCTTGGCTTATTCTAACTGGATTGGATGTCTCAAGTTTTATCCTCAAATCGAATTTCGGTCTGAGCACTAAGAGAACAAGTCCAAAGGAAACCAAGCATAAAGTCTATTGATTCTCACTCTGAAATAAAATTCTGAATTAAAGCATTAAACAATACAAAAAAATCGACTTCTAAAAAAAGTTGAAGTGTTTTAGTTATAAGTTATTAATACAAATCGATGACAAGAACTTAATTTTTTTCTATAACTTCTGAATTCCATGTGAAACCGATTAAAAAATTAGTGAGAAATATGTGGTTTAGTATAACAAATTATAGATCCTGAATGATAAAATAAACTAAACTAGTATCGCCTGTGGTCGAAATTCGACCAACTTTCTAACTGTCTGAAATTTCAATCGCTTTTCTCATACTGAGGCATTGACCTTGCCATAAGAAAATGTGTTGTACTAAGAAAATCTTAAGTTTCGAGAGAAAGCAACAGTTTTTGAGTAGAGATGAGTCGATGTTTCTATAACAGGTATTTTTTCATTGTTACTCAAAAATAACAGGAACAGCCTGTTACAGAAATATTAAAATAACAGTGACTGTTATTTTTTTTCACAGAAAAATATTAATCAAAGTAACAGCTTTGTTATTTAGACCGCGACTGTTACTGTTGTTTACGATTGTTACAAATCAAAGTAGCAAGTATTTTTATTTCAAAGATTTGATTGCTGTTACCGCTGTTCTATTTCATTTGCATGTTTCTTTTGTGTGAACGTTTATATATTATTTAAAGCCATTCTTTATTTTAAACTTATTTTGGATTTTCATTGGCTTATTTGTTAAGGAATTTTATATAGAATCAGGTAAATATTATTTTTTTTAATCTGTAGACCAATGACAATAATACAATTTTTGTAAATTAGAGTATGAGTTCCCTAATAACAAGGAAAAGCAGTCCGATTTGGGAACACTTCACACCAGAGGATGACAGCTTTGCTAAATGCAATATTTGCAAAGCAATGCTGTCTTACAAAGCTTCGATAAGTAATTTAAGGAAACATGTAGAGAGAAAACATCCAACAGTACGAATAACTAATAACATGGCCAGCATGCCAAGAAGCTCCTCACAGAATTCTTTGGTAAGATATCGTATGAGATTTTTAAAGCTCTTAGTGGTATATGGGTAAATGTAATCGATGAAAAATTGTATACAAATTGGCGGAATACCGTCATTTTTAAGAATGCTTGAGAGTTTTAGCTCCACTGCAATTTTAGATTTCTTTTTGTCTTTATTTTGATAGCTTGTAGTTGTAAAGTCTACATATACAACAGATTGGCACTAAGTTATTAATAGGAGATTAGGCAATAGTCTTAAAGAGGAGAGGTTTGCTTAGACCTAAAGAACAAATATTGATGCGGGAAGATAATATATATTATTTACAAATAAGTGCATGCCAGTACAAATAAGTGCCAGCCTGGTATGCAATCAGTGTTTTAATTGCCATAGTCAATATTTTCTTTGTTTTTGTTTATAAAAGGCTAATGTCAGAGCCGCTGCAAGATCATCTGCAGAGCCAACATCTACCGAGTTCCAAGGTATTGATTTCGATGAAACCGAAAAGTCAGGTTCAGCCAAAACAACTTTAAACCAAAAACGTAAATTGGAATTAGTTCAAGAAACGCTTCATGTATTTTTGCCTAAAAAATGAAAATGTCACACAAGCAACAATTAGATGATAAGCTAATGGGACTGTTTACAAAAGATTTTCAAACATTCAGAGTTGTAGAAGATGATGGTTTTAAGGAGTTCGTTTATGCTTTGAACCCTTCATATGTTTTACCTTGCCGTAAAAAGATTTCGAAGACAATGGTACCGGCAATTTATGAGAAAACGTTGTTTGAAATAAAAGAGATCGTGGCAAACATTGTTAAATGTAGTTTTACGACTGACTGCTGGACATCACGTAACAACGATAGCTTTTTGGGAGTCACCATTCACTTTATTGACAAAAAATACCAGCTTCAGTCATGCAATGGAATGTACTAGCTATAATGATGATCATGCAAGCCTTAACTTAGCTAAAAAATTAAAAGGTATTATAGAAAAATGGGACATTTCAAACAAGATAATTGTTGGAGTTTCAGATAATGCAGCAAATATTAAATCAGCCATAACATATCATTTAAAGTTAAAACATTTCGGTTGTTTTGCTCATACTGTAAATTTAGTCACGCAAGACGGCCTAAAATGTTTAGATCCTTTAATCGAAAAAATGAGAAAAATTGTGGTTCATTTTAAAAGGAGCACTTCAGCACATAACAAATTTGTATCATATCAGCAAAATAATTCTGAAACAGGAAAGAACTAAAAAAAAAAATTATTCTTGATGTTGCAACGCGTTGGAACTCAAAGCACTATATATTTGAGCAGTTTTTTTAACTTCAAGATGCAATTAAAGCAACGGTGGCTTTAATTGATAAGGAACTTCCAGTTTTAACTTCAGATGAACGATTAACTATTGAGCATGCGATAAATGTTTTAAAGCCATTTGAGGCAATAACTAACTTAGTGAGTGGCGAGAAATATTTGTCAGCATCTCTTGTAATCATAATAGTAAATGGGTTAAAAAATATTATTCCAAAAATTGGAGCTGAGATCGTCGATCGAAATTCAACAATCGAAACTTTAATAACTTCTTTGAGAACAGGTGTTCTTCAAAAGCTAGATAATATGGAGAATATTACAACACTATGTTATTGTCCTTTTTTTGATCCACGTATTAAGAATATTGCATTCTTCAATGAAACTGTAGCGGATCGAGTTAAGAAGATGGTCATAAATGCGATAGCTTCAAAAATTGTATATATTGAGGAGCAAACTCAGGCTGTTGAAATCGAAACAGTGCCCCCCGCAGAAATGTCATTGATTTAGAGTCTGTTCGACGAAAAAGCAGCTAAATTTAAACCAAAGGGAACAGCTTCGTCTCGTGCAATAGTTGAAGTTCAGAGATATATAGATGAACCACTTTTTCCAAGGAATGAAGACCCGCTGATGTGGTGGTCAAAAAATTTCCATAATTTCCATAATTTTCCTCACTTGAGTCAGCTAGTGAAGGAAAAATTGTGTGCTATGGCGATATCAGTTCCTTGTGAAAGCCTTTTTTCAAAAGCCGGGCTAGTCCTACACGATCGCAGAACTAGATTAAAGGCAAGTCAAGTGGAAAGATTATTATTTATAAATCAAAATCATAAATTGTGTAAGGACAAATCGCAGATAATTTAATTCGTTACCTTTCCCGGGAATTAGTGCCGATAAAAATTAGTAACTGCAAAATACTTAAAGCAATTGTTTCATTTTTTATTTTATATACTTTAAACATTTTATTATTTTATTGGTGGATTTAACACAATTTCAAATTATAGAAAGGAAAATATCAAAAGAAAAGTAAGAAATAGTCAAAAGAAAAGCCTAAAATACAATACAGCAGGGCAGTACTGCTCATGTTAGCTCGATTTCTAAATTTACTGCTGCTACCTATTGACCTCTACCTAGTGACCGTCGTAGCCTAGTGGGTGGAGTGCGTGGCCCCTAAGCTTAAGAACCTCGGTAGCCCGGGTTCAATTCCAGCTCAGACAGAAAGTTTTTTCAATTGAAATAATTTTTCTGTTCGGTCGTCACCTCTCTGCAGACAATGGCAAACCTCAGAGAGTAAAAATTGCCATGTAAAGCTTCTTGAAAACATAAGCCGTTCGGAGTCGGCATAAAACAAGTAGATCCAGTTCTCGATCATTTGTGATCAAACATTTAATAACACGCACAACACAATTGATCGATAGAAGCTAGGTCAAAGTCCTTCCAAGGGCTGAAATGACCAGTTTATTTATTTATTTACCTATTGACAATAAAGATGTACAAACACTGCTTCTGCCGCTGCTATATTGTATTTAACGCTCAATTTCTTATTTCTTTAAAAAAATCTTAAAAAAGTCACGCCCAATATTTTAACACCCTGTTTTGGATACACCTTCTTAAATATAATGCATTGAATGTATTGATCTCAGATTTTAATTTGTGTAAAATTATTTTAATAATTTTTTAATGTTTCTTTACTTATGATTTTATTTGTTAGTTGGAAATAAATCACGCCTGTTATTTGAATCACACCAGTTTTTTTAATCACTCCTGTTATTTGAGTTACAGATATTTGAGTCGAAAGTATTTGAGTAACAGGTATTTAAGCAACAGGTATTTGTAACTATTATTTTCCAGTAACCGTAATAGTCAGTAACAGTTACTGAAAAGAAACAACTTTGCCCATGACTATTTTTGAAATATCGTCATAGCTTTTATTTCAAAAGTTTTCAGAATTTACTATTTGTAAAATAAAAAAATGGAATATAAAAAATGCTAATTGTAGGGTATCCGTAAGAAATAGCGAAAAATGTTTTTTCTTACATTGTATTTATATCTAAAATTTCCTCCTACGCCATTTTCTTCCATTTTTTATAGTTTAGGTTTTACTTCAGAAATATTATTTCAATGCTCATATTTAAGGTCAAAGGTCACATAACTATTCGGTGAACTCCTTCTTCATACTCTAATTTATTAAAAAAAAATTATCAAAATCGGTTCAGAAACACGGAAGAACCGTTTCTCCTACGCCTATTTTTATATATAACGAAATGGCCTAAAACATCGATTTGTGTATATAACTGCGGAGTGATTTGTAATACATGTTTGAACATTTTTTTCACAAAAATTATTTTTTAAGCTGAAGAGCTTTGTAGAAAATATAAAAACAACATTTCGAAAAATTGAATTTTCATAAACAAAATCATAAAAAATTTTTTAATGATTTTCGACGATAGAAACTGTTTTTTGCGTTATGTGTCAAAATCAAGCAATTTTTGCTAATAAATTATATGTCATATGAAAGAGTGTGGAAAAGACAATTTTGTAAGAAAAAAAAAAAATTACAACAAAAAAACGTTTGGCCTATTTTTTTAACAAAAACTCAATATTTCAAAATTTTTTATTAAAATATATAAAGCACTGAATTGGTGAGATAACGGTAAATCTTTTTCTTATTTCTCTCAAGTCAATTGATTGATCCTTCAAACAAAGAAAATTTGTTGAAAATTGATTAAAAAATGGCTGAGACATTTGCTTGCAAAGTCAAAACTTGAAATTTCAATAGTTTTTTTCTCATTCTGAGGCGATGGCCTTGCTTCAAGGAAATACGTTGTGCTGAGAAAATCTACATTTTTTAAAATATCTCCATAGTTTTGATGTCATTATAACGGAATTTTTTTTTTAACATTTTATCCGAGAAAAATATTACCAAAAAAGCTTTCGCATATCGTTATATTTCTGAACCAACGACGTTTTATACAAAAATACGTTGTACTGAAAACATCTATAGTTTTCAAGCTATCACAATAATTTTCATGTCAAAATAATGGACATTTTTCATTATTTGCTATATGTAAGAAATTTATTCAATATATGTTCACACTTTTAACATAAAAAAATGCTTATTGTAGGGTATCCGTAAGAGATGGCGCAATATGTCGCAAGTATTTTTTGCACACCTTATCAATGTCTAAAATTTCCTCTGACATTATATTCTTCCACCTGTTACAGTTTAGCTTTTGTTTAATAAATGCTCTTTTTACTTTCATATTTCAAGTCAAAGGTCACCAATCTAAAATGTTATCATACTGTGCAGCCAGATCTTTCATTTGATACCTCATTCACTATTCTAATTCTTCTTAGCCCTGAGATTCCTTATTAAAAATAATACAAAATTTCAACGTCAATGTTTCGGGTCAGAGGTCATAAATTTAAAATCTAAAATAATTCGGCACATATAGGGCAAAGTATCTTTCGAATGATATAAGTTTTATTGCCTTTTTTCTAAAATTAATATCGAAAAAGTGTACGACAATATTTGATGTTTGCATATTAATATATAAGATAAGGTACACGGGTACCCTGGTTATGTGTTTGCGTAGGTGTTGACTTTGAGAGCTTATATCTGCACAACTACTAAACTGAATTTAAAAAATGGGCACTAAAACGACTCAGAAATACTTTAGCTTTTTAGATCCGAAGTTTCAATGCTCTTCTAGAAGTGGTTATTCAGCTACAGCAGTTCTAAGTCGCGAGTGGATACATGGGTACCCGTTTATGCTTTTAACGGTTAATAGTGCTTCCAATAATACTTCCAACAATAAAAAAACTTTTATATTCAGCTGTATACTTATGCGTCTATGATTAACACCAGCATTAAATGAGCCTTTCAATGTGGCTATAGCTCTAAGAAATTCAATTAAAATTTTACTCTACCAAATCTCAACTACCAAAACAATGCCTACAATATTCAATTAAAATTCAACACAATTATAGGCTTTTCACTCTGCATAAGAGCAAGAATATCACAATAATGTAAACTTTCCAACAGGCCATGATGATTGCTATCATTTTTCAGATCCCAACTCACAGGGGCTACAATTTCAGCCCATATCTGTGCGAGGAGTCTCTCGCCTGCCAACCTTAGCATACATCAACAAAAATGGCCGTCAGTGTGCAAAACATGATGCAGATTCTCTATTGTTGTTTTTTGAAACAAAGGCATCCAAAATTAAGTGTCACCTGTTGGCAATGTCGGAAGACAACCTGCACTCTGTTGAACACTTTATCGTGAACAGGCATACGTGCATGTGTGTGTGTTTTTTTTTTATTCTTTAGGGGAAGGATGCAGGAAATAGTAAAGAAACGTTCAAACCAGTGGCGTAAAAGGCGGGCCCGCAGAGCCCGCATTGCGGGCGGGCGCAACTAAGCCAGGGGAGCCCTCAAGTCTCTTGATGAAAATGATAAATGAAATGGAGAGCGACGAGATAATAAACCGAACGAACGACTAATATATTAATGTTTGAATTTTTCCAAAATTTGTATGGCTTTCAATAGAATATATCTTTGGTGAAAAACTCAAAATGAATTTTTTAACAGTCGCAACCGTTTCGTTATGACGTTATTAAGAATGCAGTTTTTCTTGCCATTCACATTTTATTTAATTTTTTTTATTTATCAAAATAAACTTTAAAATTTTTTTTAAGTCTGGCAACATTACTGTGTTTGTTTATATTTTGAACATATGGTTTTAAGATTATCATAAAAGTTAACACTAAAAGCGGGATACAAATTTTTCAATATTCTAATTTTAAAAGTGTTTAAAAAAATTTTTGAGACAATAAATTTTCCACGAAAACATCATTAGAACTGCGTAACACCAAATCCAAAAATATCTTGCTTACACGGAAGATATATATTTTTTTATGGTGACCTTGTTTACTTAAAATGTGAGGTATATTTGATGTATGGCAGCTGATTATTTTTTGAAATTTCCAATTATTTGCAAACACAAAAAACTCAATTTTAAAAATTTTCTTGCTGTTATCAAAAAAGCTTACATATATAAACAAAAACGTTGGTAGTATAACTTGTGTTGATAGTATTTTCCAAGGCTGAGTTACTATAATATAACTAATGGCCGTGACATTCGCCTATGAAACTTTCCATTTATTTATATTCACAAAAGAAATTGATGTAGCAAATAGCATTGTTTTGAGACAAGACTTAATTGAGTTTATATATAACTTTTTGAACATTTCTAAAATTTTGTCACGAAAGATATCCATGCCAATTCTCTTAGCTCTTCGATCACTCCTTTTAATTTTGGCCAAGAATGGGGACTGGATGACGTTTGTTTCCAAAAAATTTAATATATTCTTAAATATTTATTTCCTTCGCAAAATATTATTGTTTTAAATAACAACAATAAATGAAAAATAATTGTATAATATGTGCTAAAATAAAATGTAAATCCGACTATTTTGAGCAAAAGTTGTCCTTGAAACAAAACTCGATTATAGTCGAAGTCGATTTACCCGTTTGCTTTCATATTTTCAGCAAGTCAGCTACTAATGTTATTTTAATCAATCAGTTCTTATCATTATTGAATTACTTATCATTATTGAAAACTATTGATCTCATTTATTCAAACTTTAAGTTTAACTTTTTAAAATAATTAATATATGTTTTCTTGTTACCTACTTTGTGATAAAATCTTAAAATATTTATTACAAATTTTATTATATTTGATATTATATAAAGTATTTGTTTATGTTATTGCTTTTTTGAACAAATTCTATTAAAATAAAAATTTATTTATGAAATTTAAAACATATAAAAAAGAAATTAAAAATTTATATTTTTAAAATATAACTGCTGTAATAAATGATGATATTGAATTAATACAGCTCTTTCTTGTTCCTTTTTCTTTTTGTCAAGAGTTCTTTTGTTTTCTCCTGTGCTTCTAGTAACCTACTAATAAGATAGTTTTACTCTAAAAGTAAATAGCAGGGCGCTTTTAGAAACCTGCGGGCGGGCCCACAAAATATAGTTACGCTACTGGTTCAAACTAACTTTGCCAATGCTGCATTTTGTGTGAGTTTATGTTTAGTTAGATGCAATAAGTTTTATAAATGTTTAAAATATAAATTTAACCAAATACAAAAACAAAATATCTGTCATACGACAAGATGAATAAGTTGCAGCTATGAGCTTTTACGAAATAGTTTATAAACCACAAATGTTTACTTGACTTGACTTCACTGCATGGGTTAGTGACTGGATACTGCTAAAGTGAATGATTGTATGCAGAAGTCAGCTTGTTTCGGTATGAGTGACAATTTTAAATAATTGTTATTACGGTATGTGTGTGTGCGTTTGTATAATAGTATAAAAGATTGTGGGTTTTAACTTTAACTTTGCAGATATCTTTGTTGTCTGAAGTCATCAGAGTCATCAAAATGAACTTGACTTTGTTCAAAGTTCATTGCTTGGGTTAAAGTTTGAATTTGTTAGATGAAATACAATTTGAATTACTGTTGAGAAAAAGTGTGAGAACTAACGTATACCATGATTGTGGCTATTTTAAATACAAATTCCTATTCTTATGCTCTCTATCTATCGCTCTTCTTTCTTGTAACTTAAGTTTATCACATTTAAGTAAGTAAGAAAAATTGCACTCCTGCATTCGTTAATTGCATTCGTGCAAATTCAAGAAAAAAAAAAAAAATTGAGCGCTCTAATGTTAAATACTCAGAGTCATCAAAACTTTTTCTTCACTCTCCATAGTATTCGTTCGTACATTGTGTTCCTCAAAAAAAAAAAAACTGAGTGGAACAACGCCTTCTCTTTGTTATTCATTTATTGTTTATCGCTCGTGAGTTTTTGCAAAGATACACTCATTTCATTGGAATTTTTGCGTTCGCTCATTTATTGTTTCAAATACGTGTTTATAATGAACCATATTTAACAATAATATCGTAAAAATAAATTCGTGTTTTATAATGAACTATATTGTTTTGCGTATTTTAATGAAATATTAAGGTACCTACTTAATAAATTTTTAAAATGTTTCTATTTGTTTATTTATCTCGGTTTCTTATAATTTCATAAAATATAATGATTTCTCATTTTGATGAAAATGATCTGTAACATGACTTTTGAGGATATCTTTAAGTTAAGAACTCTGCTACTGCACGGTTTCGGACTACTTTTTAATCCAAAATTTGGTTTAAAGGAATTTTTATCCAAAAAGTACTACTTTTTAATACAAGCATTAGTTCAATTTAGCTGGGTCTCAAACCCACATTCCTGAAAAGAACTTTCTTGCATTCGTAATGATGCAAAATAAGCGAAACATGAACTAGTCAGAAAAGTTTGTTATTTTAAGTTGATATTTATTGCTTTTTAAAACTTTTTCGGATTGAAAACTAATCTCTTTTGGATTGAAACATTTTAAACTTTTTCTTGGATTAAAAAGTAATATTTTTTTGGTGTTGTCCTATATGTAATCCAAAAAAGTTTAAAATTTAGTCCAAAATTTTTAACCGTGTGCTGCATAAAGTGATTTATTTATTCTATTTAAATTTACGTGAAATACTGTCATTCTTGCGTTCGAATAGGGTAAATACTATAATTCAATTTCGACATTTTTGCTGAACTGCAGAAAGGCAAATTTATATCTACTCTATTCGTCTTTGTAACTACTTACCCACTGAACTCAGATTAGTGTCCAACGTTGTGCAATTTAAATACTAACTGCTTATATATTCATTTCTAATCACCGATATGATCGTATAATATATCTGTGGTCACAAGGAATAACGACTATACTCAAAGTATCGTAAAAAACGATATTTTAACTGCACGAACTACGACCCATTTTTTTAAAATATATGAACCGTTTCAAACAAAATATGTGCAGACATAAGCGCAAAAAATAGATATCTATATACTTCCAAAAATTGCCAATAAAGTAAATTTCATACCGCTTTTTTACGATATTTTGAGTTTAGTCATTATTCCTGTGATAATCCACTTTAGACAAGTCATAATGTATTGACGTTTGTTAAACATAACCGTTTAGTAAGTCAGACTGCTTTCTGCTCATGCAAAAAAATTGGCAATAAACCGTCCCACGCATCATTTATTCTCACAGTGGCTGCTGAAGAATTTGCAACTGTTCTGAGCTCTAATCTGTGGGCAAATTAAAAAATATCTTTGTTTCTGAGCTTAAGCGTAAACACAGGTCTAGAAGGACGAATAATATCGCCAGTCAGAGCCAAAAAAACTAAATAAGCTTTCCCTTTTCTATCAAAATGTAAGGGGATTGCGTTCAAAGACACGCGACATTTTTTTGTCAACTCAGAATTTTTCTGAAGATATTATTGCGTTAACTGAGACTTGGTTGAACGGAGCAATTACTGACTTAGAACTGTTTGACAATAGTTTTCAAGTATATAGGAAGGACAGACACGCTGACAATAATTCTGCAGTTGGTGGTGGTGTCCTATTAGCTGTAAGGAACTCCTGTGTTAGTTCCTTTATTGATATTCCCTGCTCTGCTAATATCTAACTTATATGCGTTAAGGTTGTACATTGCAATTCTAATGTATATGTTATTAATGCATACGTTCCTCCCAAGAGCAGTGTAGAGTAGGGTGTCCCAAAAAAAACAAAAATTTCGATTTTCATTGGTGCTCACGCGTTTTTTGATAGATTTTAGGGTAAGGAAATTTTGAATTTTGTTTAAAAATTTTTTGGAAGTGGTTTAGAGGTCGCACAAATTGGTTTTTTGTCAAAAAACGTGGTTCCCTGCCATATTTTAAAAATAATTTAAGATTTTGTCATTAAATAATTTTTTTTAAATCTTAAGTTAACAGTTCATAAGAAAAACGTCCAATCTTTCATTTTATGTTCAAAAACCACCAGGTTTGTCAGCGATTTTTTCCATATGGCAGATTAAACTAAAATTTTTTAGATTTTTTTCAAAAACATTGACTTTAACGATATATAACTTTTAAAATTTCTATTAAAGTTACAAAAACTAATGATGCAGTTTAAAAGATAAATAAATTCTAAACAAATTTCATAAAAAAATGTTTAATTAGTCGTTACTAACCCAGAGTTATCTACATTTGTCGAATTCAATCAATTGAACCGAACATGATTTCAACTGTTTTTTTTTATTATTTCTTTTGAGATTCATTCACAATGCGAGCCTAAGCCTCATTCACAATGTGAGCTACAATTTAGATTTTATTTCATCACTTTCTTTCTCTTTCTCTTCTTTGTTTCTCAACTTTCTCATCTTTCTCTTTGTTATCATTCAATCAACTGTTAAATAGAAAAATCGATCATCTGTTATTTCTACATTCGTTGGTACAAAAAACTGAAATAAACTTTCTGTGCTACAAAAATAAAAAAAATTTCAAACAATTTTGTCTTTTTCAAGAAATAAATAGTAAAACTGAAGTGTTATTGATCAGGAATATCGGTGCTATAGTGCAGTGAAAATATTTATGAATTTAAAGTCGAATTATGGCTATGTTAAAAACAAGAAATGTGTGGCTTGTGGGTAAAATTATTGATGCATTTGACTTGGCAAAACCGCTAACAAAAATTGAAGTAATGCGAAGATTTTTTTATGTTCATTATGTTTGCATATGTTCAACAAATATTCTATAACAGAAAGTGCTGAAATTGTAGCAAAAATATTAAAGCATTGTGGAAAACAAATCAAGAGATCCGAAACATGTCTCGAAAAATCACAAAATTGCACTCGAAGTGGGTATGTCTAAAAAAAGCCAAATTTAGAAATAACAGCAGCCAGATTAAAAAAAGAAAGAATTTTCTGGACGACTTGAATTGTTTGTTCGAGAAAACACCTCCGTAAAGTCTATGAGGCCAAAAAGATATAAATTTAAGAACGTGCCAACTGAAAACATTTCCAGCGATGAAAGCGACGATTGTGCCGTTTCAGTTGAAGAAGAAGAACAAAATGTCCAAACTGACCCTCCCAACCAAAAATATTCGTCACTCTTCAGCAAAGGTGGGACTACATTGACAAAGTAAATTTTACTTCCTGTATGGACCATCAAATTTGTAAAAAAATTATACCGGAAGTAGTTCGCGAAGACCTAATACTTTTCATCAAAGACCAACTCAAAAATATACAACCCAGAGAAGACTACAAAGAATTGCTTCAATTAAGCCTTATTTTTGTAAGTGATAAATCTGAGCCTCAGCCAACAATAAAAGCTCCAGGAGCGATCAATCGAGCTCGCTGGATGATGCAGCTTATTTACTCTTTAAAAATATGCATTTTTCAAGACCAGTTGCAGTCGTTTATAGACGATTCAAAAATTAATGCTTTGCTACAATTCAATTCTTTTATTGTAAGGGTTTATATAAAAAATTGGTATCTCTGTCAGTGCCCCAGGTATGCTCCCCTCAACGATCTTAATCTCTTAAAGCAATTGGATGACTACAAACGCTTTAATGACAGTGTTGCAAGCGCCGCATTAAAAACGTTTTTGCGGCATCAGTGGTACTTATCCGAGAAATTGGCTGCCTTAGCATTTTTTAACGAACGTATAGACAGCAATACATTACGTTTAATGGTAAAAAAATCTACTTCGTCCAACTATAGACAAGGAATCAGTAAAGGCCAATTTGAAAGAAGAATTGCTTAAAAATGCAGAAATTTACACATTTATTTCTGAAGCTAGCCTTAACTTTTTTAAAGCCTGCGATATTTCGACAGCATTTCTACAACTAGATCCATTTGATTGGAAGAAACAAAATTCAACAATTGTATGTGGTAAACGACTTCGCCGAACGTGGTGTGGCCTTGGCAAGCAGTTAAGCAAATTTGACAACTTCTGAAACAGATTTTCAAAATTTATTGCAGGGCATAGAGCAGCATCGAAAGAGCCGAAATAAATAACTTTTAAACAACTAAAGTGTTGTGTTTTCTGTTTTTCTTGCTTATGATTTGTTGGGAGCCTAAAGGTTAGTATTATATTTTCATGCAATGGATTGAATTCGACAAATGTAGATAACTCTGGGTTAGTAACGACTAATTAAACATTTTTTTTATGAAAATTGTTTAGAATTTATTTATCTTTTAAACTGCATCATTAGTTTTTGTAACTTTAATAGAAATTTTAAAAGTTATAAATCGTTAAAGTCAATGTTTTTGAAAAAAATCTAAAATTTTTTAGTTTAATCTGCCATATGGAAAAAATCGCTGACAAACCTGGCGGTTTTTGAACATAAAATGAAAGATTGGACGTTTTTCTTATGAACTGTTAACTTAAGATCTAAAAAAAATTATTTAATGACAAAATCTTAAATTATTTTTAAAATATGGCAGGGAACCACGTTTTTTGACAAAAAACCAATTTGTGCGACCTCTAAACCACTTCCAAAAAATTTTTAAACAAAATTCAAAATTTCCTTACCCTAAAATCTATCAAAAAACGCGTGAGCAAAAAAATTTTTTCTTTTTGGGACACCCTAGTGTAGAGGTCTATGCAAGCCTTGCGGATTGCATAGAATTTATATTAAATTTACTTGACGTTAATGACGACATTTTATTGTTGGGCGATTTAAATTTGCCTGACTTAAAATGGCATTCTTCTGACGATGAAACACATTTTTGTGCATCTAATTCGAAGACACGCGAAGAACATATATTTGTTGACAATATACATATGTTCTGACTTACAACAAGTTAGTTGTATTTATAATAGTCTGGAAAGGCTGCTTGACCTAACTAGTCTTAACTACAGACAGTAACAATGTCATTGTTCAGAAGGCACTTCATGCTTTGACAACTATTGATAATTACCATCCACCTTTGAGTATTTGGTATAAATCCGATAGGGAGAATATGGTAAATTCAAGCTCTGTTGACACAGTTTATGAATTCAATTTCAAAAAAGCTGACTTTTTGGGTTTGAATCATTTACTTTATAGTAAATTAAATATAATTACAGAATACATAGATAATAATAATCTTAATAGTTCAATAAATTTTTTCTATACGGAGCTCTTTGCCATGTTTTCTCAGTCTGTACCATATAGTTTCAAATTTGCGAAAAATTTTGCGTACCTATGGTACACAAAGGATTTAAAGACTCTTCGCAACAATAGGAATAGGGCATGGAAGAAATATGTTTGTAGTTATGACTCAAATGACCTAGAAATATGCAAACGTTTGTTTTTAGAATTTGAAAATCGCTCAGCTGCATTATATAATGAGTATTTGGATAAAATGAAGCTGAGTATTTTGTCTGATCTAAGAAAACTTTGGGGATTTATTAATGTTAAGAAGAAGACTGATGGATTTCCTTCTTCTTTCAAATTTCAGGATGGATTTACTGACGATTCCACCATTATTTGTGGCTTATTTGCCAATCTTTTTAAAGAATCATTTTGTTCAGATTCTTTTAATCCTGATTTAGCGTATTTTGATTATATGAACAGTGCACCCAAGGTTTCTTTGGAAAATATATCTTTTACCTCAGAGGATATTTTCAAGTACATTGTATCAATCGATGAAGATTTCAGCGCTGGACCAGATGGGATTCCTGCCGCAGTATTAAAACAATGCGGCTCCATTTTGTGTCAACCACTCTCGTTACTTTTTAATAAGTCAATTAATGAAAGTAATTTTCCTCTTTTCTGGAAAAAATCTTATATCAGTCCTATTTACAAAAAAGGTTGCAGGAATGACGTCACTAATTATAGGCCTATCGCTAAGCTGTCTTCAATTCCTAAACTTTTTGAGCGAATGGTGTACGATAGAGTGAAAATTCACTGTGCGCAAGTTATGACAACTCGTCAGCATGGTTTTGTTACAGGCAGGTCCACTGTGTCTAATCTCCTCGATTTCACTACATTCTGCTTAAAATCTATTGATTCTGGTAGCCAGGTTGATTGAATTTACACTGACTTTAGCAAAGCTTTTGATAAATTACCATATAATCTAATTTTATTTAAACTTAAATTAATGGGAGATCCACAATATTTTGTAAACTGGATCAAATCGTATTTGATGGAGAGATCTTATCAAATACGGTTCCGAGGTGTGTTGTCTTCTGAATTTGTTGCAGAATCGGGTGTCAAGGAAGCCACCTGGGCCCACTTCTGTTCATTTTGGCAATTAATAATGTTACCCACATCATTAAACACTCTCATTTGCTTATTTATGCAGATGATATGAAAATATACTGAACCATTGATTCTAATGACTATTCAGACCTGCTCCAGTCAGACTTGAACTCCTTTGAGGTTTGGTGTTCTATAAATAATATGTTTTTAAATCCAGATAAATGTCAAACTATGACCTTTTCGTGTAAAAGGAACAATCTTGTTTTTTATTACAAAATTAAAGATACTGCTTTAAGTCGTGCAACTACCGTCAAAGACCTTGGTATATGCATGGATTCTAAGTCATCGTTTAACATTCATATTGATAGAATATGTAAAAAAGCGTCTTCTATGCTTGGTTTTATAAAACGATGGGCCAAAGAGTTTGATAGCTTAATAACAACCACAACTCTGTATTATTTAATCATGCGTCCTCACCTGGAGTACGCAAGTCAAGTATGGTCCTCACATTACAATGTGCATGTTGATCGTGTCGACAGAATTCAAAAACGTTTTGTTCGGTTTGCTCTGAGAGGCTCGAGTGGAACTGACACATTTAATCTTCCTCCATATGAGGATCGTTTAAAATTATTAAAAATGCAATCTTTAAGTGAGAGAAGGAAATCTGCTGATATCGTATACTTACACCAACTTATAACTGGTGTATTCGATTTTCCAGAACTTCTTTCTCTTATAAATTTTAACACTAACCGTAGAAGCAGTAGAAACTCTAACAACTTAATTTATTTACCATTTAGTAGAACAAATTATATATTGACTGCTCCATTAAATCCCATGAGTACCTTTGTTAACAACTGTAGCGTGTTTGATGTTAACTTGTCGAAAGGTCAACTCAAAAATAGATTGAAAACTAATGAAGGATAAAATTTATGTAAACGCATGGTTAGTTGTTATATCTTGTGTTGTCCCTGAGCCCAACCCATATTATGGTGGGTAAATTTTTCTCCCTTTTGGTTTTTTTTGAGACCACTTTTATTCAATATCTTTGAGATATTTCAATGATATTTGAGTTGGTTCTTAAAATGATTTATTGCGGAGAAAGTGTGAAAAAGCTGTAGTAGCTGAATTCTATTGTTATTGCATGTTATTCCTTGTGACCACAGATATGTTAGTTATTATGGACACAGATATTTTTGTGTCCATGTTTTTTTTATATACTTATGTAAATTTTTGATATTAACTTCTAGTGGAGTAAAATAATTAACTTGCTGGCCAAAAACTTTTTAATCAAATACGAATGTGCAATTTTCAATGAAAATAAATTTTAAATATCAATTTCATTTTTGATTCTTTTTGATTATGTATGTTTTATATGTACAAGAAATGTCATAATTTAGGAGTCTTTTTTTTTAAATATTTAAGCTAAATTTTTTCTCATGCTAAACTTATTTAATATTCACGAAGCTAATACTTTAGCTATTAAGTTTTTATTTAAGAGTCTTGTTGCATACTCAACTAAATAAATGAAATGAAAGCTTTCCACCAAGTTACTTAGATTTGCTTACTTTAGTAAAAATGTGTTTAGGTTCTTGTGTTTTTTTTTTGTTTGCTTAGCAGATTATATATTTTGGCATTACTTTGACTTCCTTAAAGTTAGTTATTTGTCGGCAAAAATACTTTATCCTCATAATAGCAACGTGTCCTTGTTGTTTATTCGTCCTTCTCGGTATTTCACTGGTTGAGGTTCAACGAACACTGTCGCAGTCAAAGTCCATTGCCAGGCAACCTGAGCTCGACCACATGCAGTGGTATTGATATTGATAAAATGCTTTTCGAGGTTTCCGGCATGCTATACTTATGTTTGTACATTGTACGTGTTTAAATGTACGTGTTTTAATGTGTAATTATAGTTATGTTTGGTTTTGGGTTTGTGTACCGAATTTATTGTGTTGCAGATAAAATGCATAATTAAGTTATTAGGCGCTGCCGCAATACAGGATTGCATTGGTTGGATAAAGTATGGATAAAGTATGAAAAAAATCGATTTAATAACAAGAGCTTAATGTGGATATGTTAGGGATAAACATTTAAGGAAATGTATTTTTATAGAAGGTCAAATATTAAAGTTCGTGTTCAAATAAGTCCACGAAACGGGACTAAATTGATATAATAGCTTTTTTAAAAGAAAATAAAAATATTTTTTATTATTGCAATTTATCTTATCACTGTTAAAGAGGTTGTTATTCTGCACAAGAGTGCAACAAATATGCATGTTTAATCCTTAATTTGCATTCTAAACACCAAAGTTTCATCAAAGCATTGAAACTATGTATATCAAAAATATATTCATCAAATTCTCGCTTAAAATTAATACTCAATGCTTTAAATTTCTCGCAAACTTTATCCTTGCAACACTTGAAAAACATACAACACAACAGAAAACAAACACAACAACTATACTTAGCTATTCCCTACTCGCTTATGTGCTAATTTTATGCAGGAAATTTTCCCCATTTTACACAGTGTGTGGAAAAGTGTCACAAATATAAGCACATACATACAAATATAAGCATGTTTACGCCACTCTCACTAAGCTACATAAATAATCATTAGCATTCAGCAGTAACATATCTAAAAATGGTGCAGAATATGCAAGCCTCACATCACCTATTGCAGGAGGAGTTACATATTGCATGTGTGTGTGTGTGTGTGTTTTCCTTTCTGGTCGTGTAGGAGTGTTGGTTTGTTTGTCGCAGGAAAACAGCTCAGCACCAGCTAAGCACAGCTCAACACTCGGCATCAGTATTAATTACCAACTATATAATAATAACAACAACAACAAACTCTAAGCCAGAAGTTGACGGAAGCTGTTAGGAAGCAGTTAATTAATTAGCAACTTTATCCAAATAAGCTAATGCTGTTATTGTTGTTGTTGATGTTCCGAGTCTTAGCAGGAGGCACAACATTCATCTTTCAAAAACACACACACACACGCTTAAACACAAAAACGGGGCTTGACTTTTTTGCAAGTCTGTTGTCTCTTTAACCAAGTTATGCACCTTCTTATTCACCTCTAAGTTTGTATGTCTTTCTCCCTAAGCTAAATACTGTCTTTAAAAGTTGGCAACATTGTTTTGTACCTAAAACTTTGCAACAGATTTTGCTTTAGGTTTTTCTGTTTTTGACTTATTTAAAATTCATAGATTTGAAGCAAGCTTAGCTTGTTGCTTGTTGGTTGTCTGTTGAACTCATATCTGTCGAAGGTGTTAATGTGGTTTGTTAGTGTATTTGTGTGAGTGTGTGTATGTGGTTTTGTATGCGGCTACTAATTTCAGTTTGTGCTAGTGTGATACACTTTGGTTGAGTTTGTGCGAAAAACAGTGAAATTTGGGTTTGTTCATGAAACAGTTTTGGAAGTGTTAGAAACAAATTAAAACTTTTTAATTGCAACACTGTTTCTATTTCAGCTACTATTTCAGCTGATGCTTACAGTCAAGTAAATTAGCTTAGTCAGTAGATTTAAGTCTTACTTTAAGAGCATCAATAAATATGGAACCAAGATATTTAGCCAAAAATAAAAATAAAAAGTAAAAAATTTATTTAACCAAAGAAAGATGTTGTATATGTATTATATTTTAAAAAGTTAGTTCTCAAATCAAATTCACAGCTTCTTTCCATTCCCTAAAGCAATGGAAGTCTTCGTTTTTTAGTAATTTCCCGCTTAGTAACTTAAAATAAAACACTGGTCCTGTTAACTACCCTCTGTTAATATACTACTGTCAAATTTTGAGCAAGTTACGTCATTTAGTTGGTGTTTGTCAGCCATTGAAAGCAGACGACCTCGTGAGCCTTTGTGACCTTATCAAGCATTATTGCGTAAAAAAACTATCACCGAAACCAAGGGGAGGCAAGCGCGTCGGAAGCTAATTTCATCTGGGGGGCAGTACAAATGGGGGGGGTCAGTACAAATGGTGGTGCAAAAAAAGTTCACCAAAATTTCTTCAAAGAAACATGAATGTGAATAAACAAATTTTTTATTTTTGTTTAAAATAAAAAAAAAATATAAAAATATATAAAAAATATTAAAATTTCATTATTTTTAAAAGTTCTTCCAATTTCAATATTAGAGATCATTCTTTAAAGGATCTTTCATATGGTAATATGAAAATATAAAAAATAATGGTTGCTTTTATAAAGCAAGACTAGGTATATCTTTACATGGCTTAAATGCAATAAGGTACAAAAAGTTATATCAATTTAAATTATTCCAAAATGTTTCTTTCTGTCCTTGCGAGAAACAAACTCTTTCACCACCTCCATCGAATTCAATTCTTACGTTTTATCTTTGTGAATGTGTATAAGTGCCGCATGAGTGAGTCGTTTAAGTCGTCTTAGTACACTAAAAGAACGCTCAGATGAAGTTGCTGATGCAGGCATAGTCACAAGCAAAGCAATAAGTTTTTCAACTTCATTTAATAGTTTTTTTACAGTAACCGAATTTTTCGCAAATTGGGATACAATGCCACTACAATTTCAAGGTGTTTGGCCAGGCAATTGCTTCAGCAATTTCATCTGCAAAAAAGTCATCTGCATAAAGATCAACTTTTGTTTTTAGATTTTGTTCAGAAGGCACTTTTCCGTTGAAGGCTTCGATTACAATATTTTCCAACGATTCCAGAGTGTCAAGATCTGTTTAAATGTACAATAAGATTTACAAAGTGCCAGTTAACACTAGCTTCACTGAACCGACTCACCAAATGTTAAATCAAAGTGAGTCGGTTGAGTGAAGCTGGTGTAAACTTGCAAAAATAAAAAAAAAGTAAAATATCAACCTGTTTGATCGAATCTAGCCGTTATCTCATTTGAGAGAAGATCTAAAATTTCGAAATAATCTTTTCGTAGCCGATCATATAATGGCAACTGTACTGAAGGAACCGGATTTGATGTTTGTTCAAAGCGTCGAGGTGGATTTTTATCAGCTAATTCACAGTAGGGGCTTTCGCATGGTCCAAAACATTGGACCAACATGGCAGATTTTACAACATGTAGTACCATGCGTAAGCTAAAATGATAGTCGAAATTTTTGGTTTTTTTCTGCCGATTGTACAATATTGTACAACTATGTAAAATTACTGCTCAATTGTTAGGGCATCTAAAAGTTGCTTAGCTATTAGCCGGATGTGTTCTGCTTGAGAGCTTGCAATTAATGATGTTGCTTTACAAGTTGGATCGTTCGAACGCTCAATCAAATAGTCCCATTAGTTTTCCATCTAACTTTCCGTACAACATGTCGTCCAATATGGAAAGCCCCTAAGAACATGTCAAATTTTTTCTTACCAGAGTTGCAAAATTAACAAGCATTAAGCTACATACTTAAGGGTGCTTTTAAACTGAAGTGGTGGATTTGCAGTAGAAACTCATTTTGTTCTATCTTTTCGCAAACACAGAGAAAGAAAATGGTTATCCGCAAGCATGCTTATGAAAAAGAGAGAAAGAAGAGGAAAATATATAATACAAAAATATTATCGTTGTAAAAAATTTGATATTTTAAATAACTTTTGAAGTTTTCCTTTTAAATTGTTTATCTAGCTAAAAAAGTGGGGGGTAACTGCCCCCCTTTCCCCTCACTTCCGACGCCAATGAGGGGAGGCTTTATAAATGCTATGGGCTTTATAAATAATACACCATCAATTTCAAAGTATAATAAGTGGTTGACTAAATTCCATTGTGGTTGACCAGCACAAGTGACGCATGCAATTACACCCCAATAAGTAATGGCCACAAGAAGAAAAATTAAAAAAGTCCCAATAAATATTAAATGGGAAACAATAAAAAAAAATAGAAAAACAAATTTATGGTGTCCCAGCAAAATTTTTGATACAAATGTGAAATGCATTCTTAGGAACACTGTTTCCAGAAGACATTCTATAGATCCAATTGTGGTTCTTCTTAGCCTTATCGAGAAGAGCTTTCAAAAGACATTCTCATAAACTACTTCTGAAAGACATTCAAATAGCATTTAAATTCAATGAAAGAAAAAAAAAAATTATATATACAGTACAGTCTCGCTTATCCGGACACTCGCTACACCGGACTTTCCAGTAATACGGACATCTCTACGCTTCGGACATTTTTAATATTTTACCTCTATAGTTCGGACAGAACAAAATTGGATATCGAGTCTGGATATCGAGTCGACGTTATTTTCAAATGTATTTCGTTAAGTTAACGGGACTTTTTTTGAGAACAAAACTTATGTACATAATTACATTCATATTGTCATTCAGTCTACGTCGTGAATTTTTACTTGTACGTTATATTTTGGTCAAGTTTGGCTTTCAGTTGAAAATAAAGTGCGTGTTGAAACTAAAAGATCCTTAAGATGCCAGTGACAAAAAAGGCAACATAAAACGATAAATCTTTCTGAGAAGTGTAAAGTTTTAGATTTTATTGAAACTGGAAAATCAATTAGATGTGCAGCTGAAAAGTTCAAATTATCAAAATCAACAATTTTTGATATTAAGAAAAATAAAGACAAAATTCGAAAATATGTGTCAAAACATTCCAAGGATCAGGTAAACTGATATTTAATCAAAGAAAAAGCAAAATGATTGAACATAGTTTTTTTCAGGAAAAAGGAAAAATATCGGGCAAGGCGAGCATCCACAAGTAGAAGAAGCTTTGATGGTGTGGTTTTTGCAGCAAAGAAATTATCATTTGCCCGTGTCATCAGATATGCTGCAAATGAAAGCTAAATTTTTTTATAAAGAATTAACAAAAAGGAACGATTTTTTAGCAAGCGCAGGTTGGCTTGATAAATTTAAAAAGCGACATGGAATTCGACGCCTTAAATTTTGCGGTGAAAATTATCTAGCGATATCGCTGCTGTACAGCCTTTTAAAGAAAGATTTCATAAAATTATTGAAGAGTTGGGACTCGATGAAGAGCAAATATACAATGCAGATGAGTCTGTTATATAAAAGGCTGCAAAAAAAGACTGGATGTCGACATTTCTTTTTATAGACTGTTTTAAAAATTATTTTATTCCGCATGTCAAAAAGTTTTTGGAAGCAAAAAGTAAGCCTCTTAAGGCAATTTTGTTAGTAGACAATGCTCCACCTCACTCCAAAGAAGAGGATATAAATTTTGATCCAAATTTCAGAGTCTACCATCAAATTGTACTGCAGTTATCCAACCAATGGATCAGAATGTTATCCAAAATATAAAAGTTTCGTACAGAAAGGCCCTATTGAGACATATTCTTCAAAACACTAATAGAAACATTTCCGAAATCTTAAAAAATTTTAATTTGTTCAATACTGTTTGCCTTCTGAATTCAGCTTTGGATGACATTACTAAGAAAAATTTGGAAAAAAATTTGGTCAAATTTGTGGTCACAATCTTCTGATGAATGGGATGACGATGATATTGTACCGCTCGCAGAACTGCAACAAATAGATGGGACTTGTTCGGATTTAAATGCTATTAGTAATATTATAGGCCAACTACTTCCAAAAGGTATTGAAGTCAGATCTGAAGATATTATTGCATGGGCAACTGGTGGAAATGAGGTTGCAAATGAATATTCGGATCAATAAATCATACAGTCAATTATTGAGGAACAAGAAGAAGACGAAGAAGAAGAAATCGACGACTCAATTTCTCAGCATGTTACAAATATTGAAGCAATTCAACTGTTTGATAGGGCCATTCAGTGGGCACAGCAGATAAATGAGAGCCTGTCAAATATTTTGCTTTTGAAAATTTTAAAAACACAGCTGAACGGTTGCATACTGGCTTCAGTGGCTTCAGTATTTATTCAGCATTCTGTATTCCGGACAAATCCAGTTATACGGACATATGCCAAAACTATATGTGTCCGGATTATCGAGACTGTACTGTAATTGTAATCAATTTTAAAATATTTTCCGTGGGGTTTTTTTAAACCCCAACAAAACCCAACCACTTCCTACTTCCAACATAAAAATGCAGTGAAAATCGAGAAAAGGGACATTTTACGTGGGATTTTTTTACACCCCAACAAAGCCCTAATGCTTCTCATTCCCAATACAAAAATCGCGGGAAATTGGAGAAATTTTTAAATTTCTCCTGGAAAACAGCTAATAGAATCCTTTCAATGAAGGGCTCAAAGAAATTTTCTAATAAAAAAATTCTGGAAGCACTTCTAGAGAAGACTAAGGAAAGCATTCCTTCCAATGACATGCATATGTTAAAAGAATGTCTTCTGGGTATGAAAGTGGAAGGGATGGAATTCAAGACTTTCCCTTCCACTTAAGCTTCTTTTGGAGTCACTTTTATTGCTGGGGTTATTTAATTTTTTGGGTACATATTTAATTTTTATTGGGGTAATTTTTCATAATGGAAATAACCCCCAAAAACAAAACATCAAAAATGAAATTTAGCTTTAAAAAATAAGATTGGGGTATATTTTAATTTTGCTCAATTTCAAGTTTTGCATGCAAGCAAAGTATATATCGATACAACTTTAACCATTAGTTATATAAATAATTTTATGAGAGCTTGTTTTGCTAAATTAAAATAATTGATTCAGTTTGATCAATTTGTTGAGACTCTTGCTGATAATGCAAAGTAATAAATGTCCTGTTTGCAAAGCAATTGTGCAAGACTCAACGCATGTCTTTGGTTTAAAATTTTTGTGATTTTTCATCTTCCATGCAACATTCCGTACAAGGACAAATCACTTCAAGGGATGAGGGTAGAGTTATGTTTAAGGTGATTTTTCATCTTTATATATTTTCATCTTCAATAAAAATTTAAAATTAAATCAATTTTGGGGTATTATTTAATTTTTTCATGAATTTGGGGTCTTTTTTGCAATCCAATTACACCCCAAATTGTGGGGCCTTTATTATTTTTTGGGGGCATTACTTATTGGGGTTTTATTGCATGCCCTCCGTTGAGGTCACCCAAAAATAGTCATTACACTAGAAATCGTCGATAAATCTATGGAATGATATTGGACCATCGGAGAATGAAAGTGCGTGAGGTGGCTGAGGCTGTAGGCATCTCAACTGAGTGGTTACATGACATTATACATGAATATTTGGACATGAAAAAGCTACACGCACCACTTCAAAGGAGTGCTTGACGATGTTTAACCGCAATAGGAAAGAGTTTTTGCACCGTTCATGGTGCATAGATAGATACAACATGGATATATTACAACTAAACAGAGACCATGGAAAAGTCAAAGCAGTTTACTTCTCCGGTTGAACGTGCACCAAAAAAGGCCAAGGTGGATCTGTTGGCCAACAAGGTCAAGGTGAGGGTTCTTGGGATGCATTACGAGTCATTCATATTGATTGTCTTGAAAAGGGTAAAACGAGTACTGGCGAATATTATTCACAGCTGTTGGACAGATTTGACATTGGTTTGAAACATAAATGAGCGCATTTGGTTAAGATAAAAGTTTTGGCGCACCGACGCACTCGTCTGCAGTCGCCATTGAAAAAAGTCCAAGAGCTGGGCTACGAACTGCTACCTCATTCACCATATTATTCAGATTTAGCTCCTGCGACTGTTTCCTATTTCGAAACCTGAAAAGTGGCTCGGCTCACAGTGTGAAATTTTCGTATTTTAGCCGAGCTTTATTTGAAAAATGAAGTTGACCTTCACAGAAATACAATTTTTTTTCCAGCTCCTAATAATAAAAATCATTTGTTTTTGACTAGTCGTGCTGTATATTTGCAAAATATTTTGTGCAGCAAGCGATCAAAGACAAGGTTTACTATAAAAAAAATCAAATACGTATTTTTTTGTATTATAATATTGTTATTTTGTTTGGAAAACAGAGTGTAAGTATACCTCAAATAGAGCCGATTTGCCAAAGGATTTTGGAAAGTTAGCATCTGTTTTTCTGTAATACGCTATTAAAATTTGGTTGATTTAATTTTAAATCCACCCTAAGCCAACCTAAGATTTTTTATATTCATAACTTGCAAACGGCTCAATATTTTAATATATATTCTAGCGACGAAATATAGAGAAATGTTTATTAAAGAATTGCCTTGAACATTATAGGGGTAAAAAAAAACACCTCTTCGTGGCTTAATGGGATCAATGTAAGCAAATTTTATTTTACAACCAAAGTTTTGTAAGATTTTGTGTCATAACTCGAAAACTATGAAGAATATCTCTTTTCTTTCTTCGGAAAAAATGTTTGTAGGCTGTGAGCAAATTGATCTAAATGCGACCTTAACTACATTGGATCGATAAGGCAGTGTTTCCTAAATAATTTAGGAAGTTCTCGAGCTATCTTAATGCTTCCTAAATTAGAAAGCACTGTCTTATCGACACTATTAAGTTTAGGTCGCACTTAGATCAATTCGCACACAGCCTTAGTTGAATTATTAAGACGCAGTTCAACATGTAAGGCATGGCATAAAGTTAGGCATTACTTGTGTCCGCCCTTGCGTATTCCCGTAAACCAGAATTCAGAACCAGAGCTATGGCTCAGAATGCTCGTACGTTCGATGTTTTAAAGCATATTATCCCTAAATTAAGTGATCAAAAATCGATGGCAGGTATTTTTAATACGAAAATAAAATATTTGCTCCACTACATAAGTGGTTTTTTTCCCTCTAAATTGTAAGCATTCTCAATAGACAAGATATCAAAAGGCTAATTGGAAGAGACAAATTTAAAGACGTGCTTTCTTCTGACACTAGACCGTAACTCATTCGATTTTTACTCCCAGAACAAAAAGAGCTTCGGTTAGGCCTAAAAACATTTCGTACAAAATTTGGTCCTGATTGGATAGCAGTAAATGTGCCCGAAAACTCCCTGAAATCGAAAGGGGCTGTGCATAAGGTCTTATCGAATTTCTCATTCTAAAGGGTCTTAAAAGTTGCATGGGGCTGTCAAGATCTCAAAAAAAAAAAAATGTAGGAAAAATGCATGCCTTCCTCTCTCAAAACACAAAGTTGTTTTTTGAGAAAAACAGTACAAAATTACGTTCTTAAAATGCTTCGATTTTAGTCTTCTTCTTGTACATATGTTTTTAGGCAGTGTTTTAGTATAATCAATACACTAAAACCTTATTTTAACAGGCCCTCTTTTGACAGTCGATAAAAAAGAATCAATTAATATTTTTACTCTCCATTTCTTATCACTTATTTATTAATATCTTAAGACTTTACAAAAAAGTTTAAGTTAAAAAAAGCTGTTTTAAACAAAGTTAACTCTGTTTAAGTAGTGGGGGAGGGCGAGTGGGAGGGGGGAGAACATGAAATACTATGTTCATATTAACACGATTTCAACCCTTTTAGTCATCTGAAAAAATGCATTGAAAATTAGTTAGAATTCCTAGTCCAGGATAAAGCCACATGGCCATTTTTTGCGAAATGGCGACTGTTTGAAAAACAGTCTTTTGGCCTTTTTTCACGGTTTTGAGTTTTTTAAAAATATTAAAACACTAAATCTACACTAAAATGCCGTAAAGACAAACTAATAAGTGACATAGACTCACAATAGCTTTCCAAACACGATGTCAATCACTATTTTTATTCACAGTAACCTGTGAAAAGGATATTCTGAGCAAAAGCTATACTCGAGATAGCACAGAAGCTTAGATTGTTATCTCACTTCTTCTTTTTGATGGCATTGATTATAATATTAACGTATTCCTTAAATTTGGCGAATTAATAATTTGCATTTTTTCGGATGTGCATTTTTTTGTTTTTGTGCAATTTTTTCACTTTGTCATAAAAATTATATAAACATTTTTTATAAAAGTGGTGCCATTTTTTTGCAAGCATTTTCTGGCTTTGACACACAAATGTGAAGTGCTATTTCATGGCAAGTAGTTTTGTATGCACAGTTTGTATTGAATGCTGAGTCCTTAAGGATTTTAAGTAGTCGCCGAGCCCATTTACCGTGGTCCAATCGAGACCAAATTTTGTACGAAATGTTTTTAGAAATAATTGCAGCTAATTTCGTTCTGGGAGAGAGAATTGAATGATCTTCCATATAAAATAGGTACGGTCCAAGAGTAATACATAACAGATTCCGCCTTAAGCTTAGTATGCTGTAGGAACGAAAAAACATTTCCATAAGAAATACATTGAGATTTTTGACAACGAACAGGCAGCGAAAGTTTTTTTTCGAAAGCTAGTACGCTGTAGAAGAGAAAATGATTGCTATGTTGCCAAATTTCCATTCGTGAGTGGAGAGTTAAATTTCAAAATTTCGCTGTCGATTATATGCCAGTACATTTAATTGGCGCGGAAATTTGACATTCAACAAATAAAAAATAAGCAGTAAGTACGTTTAAGTGTTGAATTTGTTATTTAACAAATTTATTGCTGCATTTTTATAGTTTATTAATGTAGTCTTGCTTTTTATAGGATATAAAATTGCAGCAATAAAAATATGAATCTGTCAACCAGAACAGCAAGTGCTTTTTCTCCACACAAAAATTTTGACTATACATCAAAATTTCGCGTGTAGAGTTATATGCACAAAAATTTCCGTTCTTACAGCATACTAAGCTTTACGAATATACGCCATCATTGTGAGCATAAAAATGTGACATCAGCTGGGAAAAAAAAGAGAAAGAGAGTCAAACGGATTGAAAAAAGACTTAGTACAAAATTTTTTATAGGAAGCTTCGATTTCACAATCTCCTCATTTTCTTATGAAATCTTAGTTTTTCAAATGAAACAAACGTATAACAAAAAACAACGCTTGTCCAGAAAAAATATAAATATTTTTCTTTATACAAAAAAGCAGCTGTGTTGCTCAATTTATTTTGAGAGCAGTTTGACTATTTCTTTGTTTGTATTTCGTTTGCAGTCGTAGATTGCAGTTTTCGACTGATATTTTCGACTGATATTTTCGAATTGATGTCACGGTAACGTTACACTCACTTGGGATGTTTCTGTAATAAAATGAATCGGTTCCCATTACATTTACTAATTTCAAATCGACAACATGTCATATGTTCCAATTTCATTTCAATAGCATTCACTTAAGAAAGAGTTTCTGCAAGAAAATTTAATCGATTCAAAATGACTACTTTTCTCACTACCTGTAAGGTAAGTGAGAACTCTATCTATTTTTACGAATATCAATAATGTTGCGCAAATATTACAAAAAGTCAACAAAATTAACGTTACTATCCAAATACCTTTTTTAGAACTTTGGCACAAAATTTCTAATGGCACATTTGAGAAAGCTATAATCGTTAGTTTTGTAATACAAAAAAAAATATAAAAAATTTCATTTAGTGCTGGTTTTTGGGAAATTTTAAAAATTTATAAGCTTATTTCAAAAATAAATATATATTTACGTAGAATTAGTAAAAAACGAATTAAAAGACATATTCCCAATTTAAATTAAATAAGGTATTATTTAAAATTTAGATGGAGCAAGTCCATTAGATATTGAAAGAGCTATTCACTTACAAACTTTCAAACTTTCACTTTGATTTTAGGGTAGATTTTTCGCGAAAAAATTTTCAGAAAATGTATTAAAATGATACTGTTTATCATAAAATATATTTACAACAGTTAATATGAAGATTTTAAAAAATTTAAGGTGTTTTGTTTAAGGTACTATTAAAGCGTGTAGCTATTACAAAAAACAACTTTTTTATTAATTTTTTTTAACTAGTATTATTAATTTTAATGATTTAAATTTTTTACATAATACAGAATTATTCAAGAGGAAATCAAATTTTTTTTGTCTTTACAGTTGTTGTTAATTTTCTACAGGGCGTTAAAGTTAGCGTGTATTAAAAATTATTGCAATTGGCGTTTGCTCGTTTCCAGCATTTACAAATTGTCTGAAAGTAAAAAATCAAAGTGCATTCTTAAGTTAAGGGTTGCAGTAGAGCACTCAACTTGTGCGCATAAAAAAAAATAAAAAATAGCATGCGTTGAAAAAATGTACAAAAAACAAATATACAACATATACAAAAAAAAAAATATATAAAAGTTTTTTGGCTTTTTTAGCTCTTGTGCTTAACAGAATCTATAAGGATCACAATGAATCAAGATTCATCGAAATCGATCAAGTAGAACTCCAGATATCTTAGAAGCCGATTCGGAAAAGCCTGTTTCGAGAAAAACGCGATAAAGGATTTAAAGGTTCTCGAATATCACGCGACATACGAATATAATATATGTTATAACTTTTTTTCTATTTGATATTTTTTTTCTAAAATTTTGTATACGTATTCTTAAGACCCATAAGAACCACATTCTAATGAAAAAAATTGTTTTTAATTTTGTACACACTGTAATAGTACCTTAAAAAAATGTATACATAAAATCACTTTTATATGGCAGCCTTATAAAATATTAACATTTACCGTTAAATTTGAATACAAAGAGCTAGTTCTAAGAAAACAAAAATTTTAATACCCATATTGTATACTTTATTTAAAATAATAGTTACATTTTAAAAATCAATATTTACACAATTGTGCATTTTTTTAAAATTAATTTTTAACTACAAAACTTTAAATTACAAAAAAAAGGTAACTAACTAAATTATATAAGGATCAAGTATGGTAAAGATACGGTAAACATATGGTAAAGATTCGGTTACATAATCAACACAATATGAGTAAAAATTTGTTAAATTCAACAACAATAAAAAAACAACAATAAAAAATGTTATTATAAAATAGTAGTAATATATATAATATATTATGACCTTTTATTTGATGCCTAATTTGTGTATGTTTTAATATGTAAAATTAAAGTTATTGCGAAAAGACGTAACTTTTGCAAATTTTCGATCGCCATTTTTAAAGCCTTAACCTTGAACTGAGCAGATATAAAAAAATACGTCAACCTTAGAATTTTGTCTTCTATCGCATATCCAAAGCTCATTAAAATCGGAGAGTGACACGTGGTAACCTTTGCTTGTAAGTTACAGAACCGAGCTACAGATTCATTTGCTTACGGGTAGGGATGCAAACGATGCATCGATAGTATCGTCAGCGACGATATATCGTTCATAAACATCGATGTCAACATCTATGTACTTATGAGCGATACATCGTCGATAAATCGGTCTGAAAAGGAAAAATATCGATATCGTTTACTCATTTTTAGCCGATTCACAATTTAACATCTGGAAATACCACAAAAAGCTAACACACAATAACACAAAAAATAAATATTCTGATGCATATTCAATAGCAAATGTAAGCGAAACAGAAGTGCAGATGTACCTGTAGTCTCCTATTACCCCAATAAAAAAGATGTGGTCGAAATTTGGGATGACATGAAATCTCTATTTTGAAAACTTGCAAAGATTGTAATATTATATCTGTACCCAGCGAACACTTGTTCTCGGAAGCTGGAGCAACCATCACTCAAGAAAGAAACAGGCTTCTAGTGACGAGGTTATCTAAGCTTATTTTCCTTAATTCAACTTCCAAATTGATAAACTCCAACAAATAAATGTTTTAAATTTATGAAATGGGAAAACATGTTTTTATTTGATATATTTGGTAGGTGGTCTATAGGCATAAGACACCATCCTGCTGGTGCAATCAAATGATGTCAGCAGATTACCCGTGCTATAAAGTAAGGATAAGTATTGAAACAAAACTATCGAAGTTTACCACCGAAAAACATCGTTCGATGCCATCGATGCTTATTTTTGCTATAAAGCCTAATTTTGAGGTCTGAAAATATGAAAAAAAAAAATACTTCATTCAAGAAACGGACATAAAAAAGTTTATAAAAACGAATATGAGATTTTTTCTGACAAAATTTAAAAAAAAAAATAATAAACTGTGTAAATAAAAAAAACTGTGTTTTGTTTGAAAACAACCCGTTTTTTTGAGGTCGAAAGAAAAATGACAAAAAAAATTTTTTCATACAAAATACAGAAATTTTGTCGATTCCTTTTTGTCAAATTTTGTTTTTGTAAATTTTCTACGTCCATTCATTGTAAGAAATTATTCTTTCTTTCATATATTATAATAGAGTGCAAATAAAAAATATGTAATCTATAAAAATAATACTTATATTTTTCGAATTCAATACTAGACCTTATACAAAAATGAAAAAACGTTTTCAAACATCGATGATTTTAAGAACGATGTTGCATCCCTACTTACGGGTAGTTTCGTTTGTTGTGTAGGTGTTGTTTTTGTGTGGATGTATTTTCACATATGACGTTGACAGCGCAGCAGATTTCTATTTCTGCGCACTTTTGGTAGGGTCTTTTAAATATTGTTCTTAGGTACGGTCTAATAAAAGCTGTGCGTTTTTATCAAGATCAAACTTGTTATTGTGACCTGCTCGAACATAGACATGACCTTCCTCTTGTCCTATTGTAGCTTTTTTTTTCAAGTTCGCAAAGTAAAACAAGTAATTTGTGCTGTCACAAGTTCAGTTAAAAGCTCGAACTTTTCCAACTGTTGTTGCTGTTCTTATTCTTTAGCCTGTCAGAGTGTTACATTTTAATGTTTGCTACTTCGACCATCCGGCAATCATTTACAGCATAACTTGATGTGACTAACAACGAATTCTATAAATAATTAAAACTCATTAACACTTGCCTGGATGTCTGTCGTTCTTGTCACTGTTGCAAAGCCAAGAAACGACGAAGAAGAAGAAGGTGTACTCCCAAAGGATATAAAAAGAACTGTTTTGCTACTTTAGCAGAATATTAAATGGGAAGGAACTGTTTTGTTTTTGTTGTTGTGATCCTGCTGTTGTTGTTGTTGCCGTTGTTGCTGCACTGCTCATAAATAAATAAATCTTTTACTCTATCCGGAAGATTTAAAGCAGATAAGCAGAAAAACAGCAGCTGTAAACATAAAGGAAAGAGACAAAAAAAATTATTTTTGACTTAGCTTCTGAGAGCTTTTTTAAACGCTCTTTGACACTTGAGGTCGTACATAAATTATATTTTATTCATAAATAAAATCAGCCGAATCGTATTTAAAGTTAGACTGAAATCTACTTGTCCCTAGCTGCATCAGTGTGCTCAGAATATTCGTCATCATCATCATCATCATCAACATCATCGTCGTCTTGAACATTATTAATTATGTTTATAAATACATCAACCTTATTTGATGTTACATAAACATATTTTATGCCCTGCTAACAACGACACTGCTGCAGCAGCACCTGAACAATTGTGATAAATCTTTGCTGTTAACTAGCTAGCGGCAGCGAATAAATAATGCTCAACCTTAGACAAAGTCTGAGAAACTACAAAATGTCATTAGGCATAAAGTATAGCAGCGAGCGGCAAGAGAGATTTTTTAAGTCTTGGCAAATTAATGCAAAAATTAGTCAAAGAAAAATGGGTAATAAATAGGTTTTTTTTTAATAATTAAATTACTTTATTAAAATTAGAGTAAATTAAAATTGTTGATGCAATTTTTATTTATATTGTTGAATAAAGTGTTATTAATTGATTTCCTCAATTTTCATTTATTACAGTTAGTGTATTTTATGATGCATTTGGGCTCTAAATTATTTAATATCAGTTCCTGTTGAACTATATGGTACTCTATGGTAAAAATTTTTCACTCAAGCTAACAAAATTTTGTGCGCTCTAAATAGCTTTGCTACTTGAGACTCTGTACACATAAAAAAACATGTTACAAAATTGACAAAATGTGTTATGAGTTAATAAAATTTTATGCTTAAAAAGAAACAACATATTTTTACCATAGAGTACCATAGAGTTCAGATAGAGTACAGATTTTTAGATATATGTATGAAATAAAAATGATTTTATTCAAAGAATGCAAAGCTGCATTTTATTCATATCATATAAAATAAAAAATAATTGGTGAATTTCTGCATATTTATTGAACTCCGAAGAAGAATAGCGAAAAAGAAGAGTCAACAAGTATAGACGAAATACCTGTTAGAGCTGTAGGCTTGATCTAAGCTTCATATGAAAAAGTTCGATAAGAAATAAATTCATGCGATTTTCAAAAAAAATTATTCGAACAAGTGCCAAGTTATATCCTAAGCGGTGAGTTGGTCACAGCTTAATCACTTAAGACTACTGAAGATGGAAAGGGTAGCACCTCCCGAAAAAGTCTGTCTGCTCTGCTATGTAATTGACTCTTTACAGCGTTGTTGTTGTTGCCTACTTCAAAACTTACTACATCATAATTAAAATCATGTAAAATCAAAGAATAAATCACTATTAAAAACAATTTTCAATTTTATTGTTGTTGCCTTCTTCAAACTTACTTGATCTAAAAAGCTCACAATTAATATCATGGAAAAACAATAGTCTTTGAATGAGGAATTTACATATTTATGGTAAAGTTTTAGTTATGTGTTATTTTTTTTTTCTGTGCAGCTTTTAAAGAAGCATTTAAAATAAATGCATGCTCAAATTAGCCAACAGCAAGCTTTAAGTAGTCCAAGTCCAAAAAGAACTTAATAAAGCGTAGCTAGCAGTGAGTGAGAAGGAGGAAGGTGGAAGTGGTGAAGGAGTATGATGAAGAGATCGAGGTAAGGTGTTAAATAATAAAGCCCTTATCCTTGTCCTACATGTGCTCTTTAATAATAGTAATAATAGCCTAACGCAGGCAACAGCAACAACACTTATAACAACTACAGCAACAACTACTACAATTTAGCTTAAAAGTAACTAGTTTTGTTTTTGTAAAAATTTTCACTGAAGTGTGCATGAAATAACTGCAGATATATCTAAAGAGAAAAGCAGAAAAAATATTAAAAATTTAAACTCATATCTGTAGCTCGCAGCTGTAGCAGCACAGAAGCTAGAGATGAGCTAGAATAAGAGCAATACACACAGCTCTACCAGCATGCCCGAGTAGGACACACACATACATGTATATTGCACCAAGTTTATTTAAGATTTTAACTTATTGTTAAGCAAAAGCTAAAAATAAAGAACAAATACGGCTAAGTTGGAAGTTGTTGTAAATATTAGCAGCGCACTGCATGAAAATGCTTTGAAGGAGCATTTCACTAAACAGCACACACATATACACACACACACACACACACGCATACACACACAAACGCAAACAAACAGGACATTGTCCAATTTGCAGTTGTGTTGACAAACACAAAACAACACACAGATGCAACAAACCAAGTGAAAAGCTTTTAAGTAAGCGTGACGAAGCTGCTGCTGCTGCTTGTTCGAAATGCAAAAAAGAGTCATCTCAACGTTGAAGGACTCTATCTTTGTCAGTCTCTTTTCTTTATCTGATTTTCATTTGTATTTCCACCAAATTTCTCTTGTTTATTTAACACTTTTGTTGTTGCCTCTGTGCTATGCAGCAATTGCTGCTATTTAACTTGGCTCTTACTAGTGATATTTGTTGTCGTTGCTGTTGTTGCTTCTGTTGCTTCTGCTGCTACGGGTAGTTAGTGTTGTTCGCTTGATAACTTATGGTTCATCTGTGTTTCTTTTGCCTTATGGTGTGCTGTGAATTTAACGACAATGGATGGCATTTTGTAGAAATTAGCGCAATCCTTTTATTCTGAGTTCTGCATATCGCTTGGTTGTATAGTTTTCTGCAGCATTTTGCAGCGTGCGTGTGTGTGTGTGCTTCAGACATTTTTCACCGATGCACTATGCATTCATACACCACATCTTGTGGCCAAAACTATAACTCATCACTATAAAGGAATAAAAATCAGTATGCGGCTGTTTTCAATATTGGTGATTTCGAATCTGATGTCAAATCATTCAAATTAAAAATGATGGCTTTAATATGGCGCACAGTGTACCGAACTTTATGCAGATACCTCAGAGTAACAAAATTTGGAGTGTACTATTTTTTTATACAGATAAAGAAATTTTCTAAAGATGGACAAAATCGGACAATGACTACGCCTACCTCCTATATAAGAAAAAGTTGAAAATCGATGTATTTTTGGACTCTGAAATCACTTAAAGAAATATTCGTACAAAAAATTGTTATAATAACACCATTTTTCGGGGTACTCTCCATATAACCCGAATTTTAAAAATCCTATATCTTTAAAAATAAATACTTTATTACATTATATTTATTCGAAAACATTTTCAGTATTATAGCATTATAGTATTATAGTGTCTTTATTGAAAATGAGCTCGGTCGAACAAGTTTTGGGGTACCCCCTTAAAACTTCAATCCATACATCCCGAGTATTTGTATCATAAACACTTCATTTGAACCAAGTAACACACAGAGCTAACTTTATTTTATCGCAACTAAAGTCTTTGCTAAAAATGGATTGAATTGATTCATTGTTGACGATACCTCCCATATAACCCACGTTTTTTAAACACCTTCACTTTAACAATTTATTTAACATTTTTAATATGCGTTTGTCCAAATCAAAAGTCCTTATCAAATAGACTAACTAAGACCTCGTTGAAACCGAATATTCAAACAATCATTAATTTATTAATTTACCCAAATTGGGGATATCACCTTTGAGATCATTTATTAAACAAATTTAGCAATACATAATTTTTAAAGCTATATAAAAAAATAAAAAACTTACTTTAATTACAGATGGAAAAAACTATAGTATAAGAATTAATTGAGTTATCTTCTGTTTCATCCGAATTGCAACTTGAAGGAAAATTTTCAAAACTTTTATCAGAAAGGAAGCTATTATTAACATCGACATCTGTACTTTCTTCTACAGTATATACGGTAGTGTATACAAACAAATTTTTTCTTGCAATAATGCCCAAGTAACTAAAAATTGACCATAATAAAAAAAATACTTATTTCTATACAAAAATTACTCCTTTTGGCTTAAAAAAAATGTTTATCTAAAAAAATTAAAAGGTTTTTATGTAAAATCCATTTACGAAAAGTTACTCCGACGCAAAATATGTCCTATCCTTTCAACATACAGTGAAGCTAAACTAACTCGAAATTCCGTAACTCAAAATTCTCCATAACTCGAAGCAGTATTTGTGCTTTTTGTTTTCTCAAGACATTTTCCTTATATATTGATATCTATAAGTCGAATTTCTCTAACTCGTATTTTTTTCAACCCGAACCGAAATCTCATTTCCATTATCTTAACAGGAAACGGAAACATACCCGGATATTAACAGGAAAATTCCATGGAATGTAGGAAGCATTCCCTTCCGTTGGACACTCCATTTCTTTTTTTACATAGCACGTCATTTTAGGGAAACATTCCTCTCCACTGTGTTAAAAATTAATGTGGAAACATTCCTCTACGCTGTCTTAAAAAGTGAATTAGAAGCAGTCCTCTCCCCTGCTCTAAAAACTAATGTCGTAACATTCCTCTCCCTTGTTATGAAAATGCCCGGCCAGGATTCAAACCCGGGACCACTGAGCGACAGTCAAGCGCTCTACCACTAGACTATCAAATTCTATAATAAGCGGCTAGGAAACAATGTTATAAATATTTTCTGTTTTCATTGTTTGACAATAAGTAAAAGTTTCCAAATGCATTCTTAAATAAGCGGTTTGGAAAACACTTAAATACAAAACTACCCTTCAGCTTTCGAAAGAAACGGTGAGAAATGTTTCTTTATCACCTTTAGATGGAAGTCTTCCGATTTTTCCTGGAGGGATTAAGAAGACTTTCATGCAAATTCATCTCCATAACTCGAATTTCTCTTACTTCCCAGATAAAAAACCAAACAGGCCTGCCGATGGAACACATTCCTTCCACACATGGAGAGGAATATGCATGAAAGTCTTCCTAATCCCTCCAGGAAAAATCGGAAGTCTTCCATCTAAAAGTGATTAGAAGCAGAAGTGATTAGAAGCAGGTTATAATTTTAACGCTAAGAGGTCTATTTTTTAAATTTTAAAAGCTTCCTCTTAACTTTTAAGTGAGGTGCATTATTATTATTATTATTTATAAGCAAAAAGCATCAGTACAGTAAGAACTAAGTTCTTTTATAGCAAAACATACAGACATTCGATATAAGTATAATAACAACTGTATCATAATAAAGTATCATGTTTGTTAATGCAAAATTCCTATTAATTTTAAGGGACAACAACTTCAATATTTTCATGATTGTTGTAATTATCCGACACTTTGTGTTTTTGTCGAAGCGCTTTTGATAGCAACAATATTGTTATGTTTAATATTTCAACAAAATCACAGCAGTGCGAATCAGTAGCGTAGCAAGGGTGGGGCGGGGGGGCGGTACGCACCGGGTGCACAGACAGAAGGGGTGCAAAATTAACAAAAATTTTTTTTTATCATAAATCTGTACTAAATTGTGTAATTTGTTTGTATAAACATACATTGTTTTTAGTCCTCTGCGACTGACGTGCCTTAATTTTCACAATTCTACTGACATGGTAGTACATCAGACATCATTTTGACAACTTATATTTTCAAAACTAGCTTTTTATTCCTTATTTTACCTATTATATTTTAAAGTTAAGAGTGTATATTATTTTTTTAATTTACTAATTTATAAAATTAAAAAGACGTATGAAGCTAACATTTATTGATATAGCATAAATAATTTTTGCAAAATATACACATTTTATGGTGTCTGTCATACTACCACGTCAGTCGCAGAGGGTTAATAGGAGCGCTTAATATATGTTTTTTCAATGCCTAGTATGATTGAACTTATTATATTGGCTGTACTGCTACATTGCAAAATACAAAAGATAAAAGGTGCAAAAATACCCCAAAGCATTCCTTACAATGTGTTTGTATCAATTAAAACTAATTTAAAATATTCATAGGTATAATATTTGGTGAAGGGTGCGTGCAACCATCATAAAGATTATACATACATTTTTATTTATTTTATACATAGTTATAATTGGATTGATGTCACAAATTTTTCATATGATATATAGTTTTGTTATTGAATGCTTTTATGTTACTTAATATAAACTAAATGTTTGTAATGGGTTTTTGGATAGGGCCGTTAAAAAATAGCAGTGCTTCCAATGTTAATTTTTTAAATGCAGAAACTATTCTTGGCTACACGTTCTAAAATGTATATGTATTAATTTGCTTCTAAAGAAGAAAATGGCTAATAGTTCCAGAACATTTTAATATTAAATTTATATTAAATATGCATTTTGTCTTTAAAGCAGTATTGAAACAATGCAGCAATTTAAGCATTATTAAAAGAAGCTGCAAATATCCCAATAATTTTTCGTATTAATTGCCTCAGAGAACGTCCCACCAAAGAATTTCCTTTATCTTCTAAGCTGTGTGAAATTTCGTTTCAAGATCTTTAGCACATCTGTCAATGGAGTCAAGAACTGACTCAAAGAACAAAAATCACTGTTGGTTTAATCGGCTCCAACAAACAAAATTTTTTAATTTTTCCTTTAACTTTGCAAGACATCATATTCCATATATATTTATTATCGAAATATTATAAATTTGATAAATTTATCAAAATTCATTAACAAGAAGAAAATAAGAGGGCGATGTTCGAGTGCCTGGATAGGTTTCATTCGGAACTTAATAGTAGAACAAAATCGATACAAGAAATCGAATATGTATTTGAAGCAATTCTACTACCAAGCTTGCTATCTACTTCTGAAAATGAAGTACAGATCTTAATACAAAGATTGGTCGCTTTCCATGATGAGGTCAATGAAGAAGAGTTAGCAATTGAAATACCAAGGCTAAGAAGGCACCTTAAAGCTGCAGACATTGCTTTAGAAACTCATAAAAACTCGACCTCAATAGATTTTTTAACCTTTATATATAATATATATATATATATATATTAGGGCGGGTCAAATTCTGGCTCAGCGAAATTCGTAAAATACATGTAATTTCAAGACTTTTTCTCCACTACAGCATATACAAATTCTGAAAAAAAGCTGTGCGGACTTTCGTAAATAGATTCATACACATACATTCATACATTCATATTTTATAATTGAGAACAAAATCTATTTACGAAAGTCCGCACAGCTTTTTTTCAGAATTTGTATATGCTGTAGTGGAGAAAAAGTCTTGAAATTACATGTATTTTACGAATTTCGCTGAGCCAGACCTCCAAAAAATTCGTCCATACAAATTGACCCGCCCTAATATATATATATATTTATATAAGAATGGGGATTCGAAGAGACGTTGCCGAATCTAGCACTTAGTTTAAAATTATTTTTAACGATTTGCGTTTCAGTTGCTTCATGCGAAAGAAGCTTTTCAAAACTTAAAATAATAAATAATTATTTACGGTCAACAATGGGGCAGTCAAGACTTACAGACCTCTCAATATTATCTATTGAAGCCGAAGAGACTGAGAACATCGATTTCGATGAATTTATCGAAAAGTTTGCTTCTCTGAAAGCAAGAAAGAAGGAATTTTAAGTCTTGATAGTACCTTGAAGTTTGATTTTATTCATTCTTTTTAATCATTAAATAATGTTTTTATATTATTTGATGAATCTCAACAAAATTATTGAAAGATGCAAATAAAAAATTTTAAACAACCGTATATTTGCAAATTTTTAGTTTTTATAGAGATTTTAGATATGGATAAGGATAACCGTCCTTTGAGGGTGCAAAATATATTTTCCGCCCCGGGTGCCAACAACCCTAGCTACGCCACTGGTGCGAATGGCTCACTTGGCTAGGGCTTTAGTTTTTATTCATGTATTTTGGAATCTTAAGTAGTGGGTTCTAATCCCAGCTGCTAAGGCAGTTCATTTGGCAGACATGTATACGTTCTACATTCATACCATAATATGCATTCTGCAATGCTGCTACGGCAGTTCATTTGGCAGACATGCTGGCCTAGGACATGCCTACACAAAATGATATAAGCGAGTATGGAGGCGAGCATGTCTCCTGTCCTTCCGGATCATGTTGCCAGCAGACATACAGCAGGGCTCTTTTTTCAACTGGGTTACAACAACTTCGTATTTCTCTGTGTGTGGTAATTCGAAAAATTACTTCGTCGGAGCATCGCACTGCGTTAGCTAGCGTCGAAAGATATAAAAGTTATTGTATCTTGTGCTGTGTGTATTTTGTTGGTATATGTTTTGTGTAAGTAAAGAGATTTTTTTAATTTGCAAGGTAAGTCTGGCTCATTTTACAGTATTCAAGAAGATGCTTATTGACTTAACGACTATATGAAAGTGATAAATCTGATGATGATGATGAAGTTGAAGAAAAATGATGATATTCCACCGCCAGCAATTTTCGAAATAAATCTCTTCACACACAAATATAAATTATTTACATAATATTTTATTCTATAAGTTCATAAATAACACATAATAAATTTAAAAAATTCAATTAGTATATTTTGTATATTTTATACATCACTTAAAATACAATGTTTAATGATGCATAGCTTTAAAAATAAAGACTGGATTTCTATAATTCAGGTCATACAGTAAAGATATTTTTTAACAAATTTTTAAAATTATAGAATATTACTCATTGGTTTTAAAAATTGACAGCAGACTCACAAAATTATGTATAAATTACTCAATTTATAAATTATAATTTTAGACGAAAAACTACTATGACATATAATTGAATTAAGGAAAAAAAAAACACAAAATTGTCTCCCTATCTTTTTTTCTCAAGTTTTAATAAACAAGAGAGCACGTTTTTAAAAGTTGTGATATATCCAAATACATAACTACTTATTATTAAATTCACCACGCATTCTCGCTCTCTATTTACTGGTTTTGAATATCAAGTAGTAACTTAGTTTTTATTCAGATTTAGTCCTTAAGTAAATGCTAAATAAAGAACTTGTATATCATAAAAGTTAAGCAAAATTTAAGGTTATCTTTTTTTTCTCTTCACTGCTGAAATTTGTACATTTTTTAATAATATCCATAAAAATCGTATTTTTAAACTAATTTTATAGCTGATCTAATTGAAGTATTTTTTTCAAAAGGAATACCATTAAAAGCACTGGATTCTATATATTTTAAGAATATACTTTGAATATCTTGTTCGAGAGTTATGATTTTCCATCTAGAAGGTATATGATAGAATGAAAATTGAAAATTCACAGAAACAATAATCAACTTTAATGCTCGTGTTGTAAGTTCAAATCTCCATGTATGTCAAAGAAACACAGTGAATTGAAAATTGAGAGTAATTTTATTTTTTTGTAAAAAAAAATTTTATTTTTTTGCAAAATAAGAAGAATTTGTTCCTTTCTCTCACAAAGTTTTTCTTGCAATCCCAAAATTTCAATATTAATATAATAATTTCAATATTTTCAACTAATGGAAAAACAGTATTTTTAGATTAAAAAATGAGAAAAGTACAAAGTGTATAAAAGGTTGAGTATCCGTAACAATGTATTTCCAAAGTTTTTGTAGAATTTTCGTAGTTGAAGAGAATTATCTGTCGCTTGATATATAATACGTCATAATATTTAAAAGAAAAATAAAAACAAATTAGTTTTGTATGAAATTGGAACACTGTATGACAGCAAAAATATTCAAACATCATCTGATTTTCATGAAAATCTTAAGTCTGAGGTTTTAACAGATGTTGGTTAAGAATCTGATGAAAAAATTTTGTAAATGAAATGTTTAAAATTTGAAATTATTTTCCGATTAGCAAGTAAATCGGTTGTCGGAAGGTTTCGAGGTCGCTGATGTAAACATTGCAAATAATTATGGTGGTTTGATTCTATTTCTGAAATAAATAAAACCCATTTTATAGCTTTTACTAAAATTTTTTTGCAGTAACGAAATTTAATAGTTTATTTCAAACTTGCCAATCGTTATATTATTGAATATTTTCTTGAATATTTGATAACCTCTTTTGATTTCGTTTATATGAAATAAATGTGCTTGCGCATATTAGCTGATCCTTTTTTTGACATAACATCTTTTTGCTTTTTTGAAATATAATTTTGATGTTACATTTCCAATAAAAAAATGTTCTCTTTGCGCGCCATACATTAAATAATTTTTATTTTTAAAATGAAAATCGAAAATCCTGCATGATATATTAAAATATATAAATAGCTTTGATTTTAAAATAGAACATAAACCCTAATAGTTTACGTGATAATAGGTCCAATTTTTCTTAACTTAAGCTTATATTTTAGTTTAAAAAACTTGGTTTTAAGTAAAAATTTATGTTTTGAATTTATAAAAAAAATTAAAAATTCCGGCTAGACAGATTAAAAAATTATTCAAAGACGAACATTTTACACAAAATAGTTCAAATTCTAAGGCTAGAAAATCATTTTTAAAGTTTCGCTCCAGCTTCGCATTTAACTTTACTCTACTCTGTTTTTTGTTTTAATAACTCACAATCAGTAATCACTTATATAAATAGAAAAATTTTTTATATAAAATTAGAGCCCTAGATGAGATGTGAATTCAACTGTGGTGCATATGAAGCATTTAGGTTTTTTTCATACATTTTTGTTGCACAAAAAACAATTTTCACTTTGATTTCACTTCATAAAAACGTTTTACAATAAAACAAATTTTGTAGAAAACCTTAAAATACTGCTTCATAAGTCTTGCCTAGTGCAAAAATGTTTTTTTTTGTTTTTTTTGTTTTGTTTTGCCACTAACTTAATTTCCCATGAATACCCACAACTCTTAACCTGATTTCAATTCAATTTTTATTTTTATCTGTATTTTCAGTTTCAGCTTCAACAGTTCTCCATCAATACAACATATAATACAAACACAAACACAAAAACACACTCAAACACTCATCAAGAAGACCGACCCACAGAAAATAGCCCCCAACCAACATCAAGAGCAAGAAATCAAGCCATGTATTTTGGGTTAAAATAAAAGTTGTACAAATTTACGTGCTGGCAACATCTTTGGCGATTCATTTAACACGTTGTGCTATGCTGTGGGCTGTAGGCAATGATTTTCGAGTTCATCACGTGTTAGTTCTGCTCCGATTGACCAAACGATAGTGTTGCATACTAAATAAAATATTTACAGAAGATTGCGGCCTAAATAAATTCGCAAACACCGCATAAGAATGCAAAAAAAAAACACCACACTGCGGTGAATTCGAGATCAACTTCAATACTTTCTTCACTTTTATATCCTTGGCCCGATGAGGAAAAAAAAAGGGTTCAAGTGTTTTCTTTTGTGTTGCGAAATTTGTAAATTGAATTTTTATTGCTGCTAGTGTGCGTGTGTTTTTATTATGAAGCTATCAAAATAGCGTGTTTTTTTATGTACAGGTCGATCATTAGGTTTAATTTAATTTGAGCACAAAACATTTATGGTATTTTTTTGGAGAGAGAGAGAGAGAGAGAGGATAAGGTTGAAAAATAAAAATAATTGTTTAATTGATTTCACCGATTATGAACACAAAATGCCAGCACATCCCGCATTGTAGTAGTCAAGCAATTCGTCACTTACCTAGAAAGAGAAAAGATAAGGGAAAAATGCATAAGTAACAAATATCTTTTTAGTAAGTATCAATCTAAAAAGCTATATTTTGTTATTTTAACCCATAAACTACAAATTTTATGTCTGTCTACTGTTTTTCTTGAAATATTTTTTTTAGGTACATTAAAGTTGAACCTGCCAAATTCCAATTTATACATATTTACGGATATTCACTTCATATTGTCATTTACTTCATATTGTCAAATAAGTCAAGCTAATTTGCTGTATTGTTAAAGTTAGCAGTTTTTGATGTGAACGCACATTTTGAGACATTCTGTAATCAAGTGATTAACTGATAGAAAGACTGTGTTGTATTCTGGAAAGTAGTATTCAGAGGCGAAAAATGTATTTTATCAGTAATATTTCTATATTCCATATACTATATTCAATATTCCGTTACCACAATACAACCAGTATTCGGTAGCAAAAGATTTATTTTCATTTTATATTGTGTACATTTGCAAAGCAGAAAATTTTAAGTCTTTTCATGTCTTTAAAAATGTTGATTTTTGTATAATAATATAAAGCAGTTTATGGACTAGGGCGGATAGATTTTTTTATTTGTAAATCGTATAGCAAAAACATAAACTACATAAAATTCTAAGAAAATTCTCCGAAGAAACCATGTATCTAAAATAAAATCCTAATCCGCTCCTCTCGACTTGAAAATTTATATGCCCCCTTTTCTACACTCAAAATTTTTTTACATTAAAAAAATATTCACCCAAGTAAAAAAGTTTGTATATAATTTTATATTTAATATTTTTATAAGGAACATAGATAAACAAGTCTTATTTTATAATGGAAATTAAAACAAACAAAAGAAGTGTTTTCACTCTAACAATATTTCAGTATTTTTTCAGTAATTTTATTACCATAAACAAATTTTGTGTCATTAAAAGAAATAAGGTCTTTAATACATACAAAGAAGCAATTATGGAATACAAAGAAAACTTTACTTATTGGTTATATGTTAATTTTGTTAAGTCTTTTTTACTCTCCATTCTAGGTACTTTGGCACGACTTTCTATAGTTACTACTATTTGATCTATATTTCTATAGATCAAATAAACTGGATTAGAGGTCATGTTTTTTTTCTATGTTTTGCATATTTTATTCCAAAATAAAAAATTTTTTTAATTATTCTTTGTTTTTTGCAAAACGCAGTTTAGGTAAAACGTGTTCTAAGTATTTTTCATATAGAACGCGTAAAAAGAGGAGATGCAAATTGGGGTTCAACTGCTTTTTTGATAATTGAATATTTTGATTAGTCTCAAAACAAAACCTGTATTGCATAAACAATTATATAACTAGCTGAAACCCGGCGCGTTGCTGCCACTCTCCCTATTCAAACGCCCATAAAATGTTATCAGTTAAACAGCATGTCTAAATTGAGGTCAAATACTGAATTCTGAGACTGTGCGACCTATATCCACAAAGCTATTCGATATAACAAATTTGGGTTGTATAGGAAGTGCCACTCTCTCTTCATCACCGCTAATAGAATGTAATCAATTAAACTGGATGTCTACATGGAGGTCGAATACCGAATTCCAAAACTGTGCGACATATAACTCCAAAACTATTCGATAGCACAAATTTTGATTGTATGGGAGGTGCCACTCTCCTTTTCCCTACGCCCATAAAATTTTAGCAATGAAACTGCATGAGTACATTGAGGTCGAATACTGAATTTTGAGGCTGAGTTACCTATAACTCCAAATCTATTCGATATCGCAAATTTGGGTTAAATTGGAGGTGTCACGCCCCCCCCCCGACAAACTCTAAAAAATTTTATCAGTAAATCTGCAAGCGTAAATTTTGGTCGAATACTGAGTTCCGACGCTGTGCGACCTTGAACTACAAAGCTATTCGATATCACAAATTTTCGTTGTATGGGGGGTGCCACTCCCCCTTGATCAACGCTCATAAAATGTATTCAATGAAAATGCATGTGTACATTGAGGTCCAATACTGAATTCCAAAGCTGTGAGACCTATAACCCCAATGCTATTTGATATCTCTAATTTGGGTTAAATAGGAGGTTTCACGCCCCCTTGTCGTACGCCCATAAAATGTAATTAATGAAACTGCATGTATAAATTGGGGCCGAATACTGAATTCTGACGCTGATATTCAATATCGCAAATTTACGTTAAATGGGAGGTGCCACGCCCCTCTTACCAATGAACATAGATTGAATCAATGAAACTGCATGTGTCAAATACTGAATTTTGGCGTTGTACGACTTATAACTCTAAAACTATTTGATAGCACAAAGTTGGGTTGTATGGGAAGTGCCACTCCCCTTTGCCCTACGACGACAAAATGTAAGTATTGAAAATGCATGTATAAATTTAGGTCGAATACCGAATTCTTACGCTGTCAACCTATAACTTCAAAGCAATACGATATCGCAAATTTGGGTTGTAAGGGAGATGTCACGCCTCCCTGTCCAACGCCCATAAAATAAAACCATTGAAACTGCATGTGTAAATTGAGGTCAAAAACTGAATTCCAAAGATGATTTCCTATAACTTCAAAGCTATTCGATATCACAAATTTGGGTTGTATCGGAGGTGCCCCTCCCCCTTGTCCACTCCCATAAAATTTCATCACAGAAACGGTACGTCTAAATTGTGGTCGAATACCGAATTTCTAAGCTGTGCGACCCATAACTTTAACTAAAGCTATTCGATAACAACAATTTTTTATTTATATGTGGGAGGTAAAAGGGGGTGTGGCATTGCCCCTTAAACCATCTCGTACTCAAAGCAAAGCGTACTTACAAAATTTGAGCTCAATCGGACCAATGGTTTCGAAGTATTTTGATATTTTCTTTAAAGTAGTTGTAGATGAATTGTGACCACGCCCATTTTTTCAAAGTTAATTATAGTTATCATACGAACTTATTTACCAAATTTTAATTTCATACGACCAAAACCGTCTTAAATACAGCATTTTTATTGATTTGTGGGCGACAAAAGGGGGTGTGGTACAAAACCTGCAAAGATACACACATGCAATTTCTTATGTGCACCCTCCACACAGACCCCAATCACCCCTGAAAATTTCATTGAAATCGGGCAAGCCGTCTAGGAGGAGTATGCGAACAGGAAGTTTTGCCACTTAATTTTATATATATAGATATCAAAACAGTGGGCGCAAAAGTGGGCGTGGTCAATTTTTCTTTCAGTAAACACTTAAATTGGATTACTACGAACATTTGAAAAAAAAATTATCCAAATCGGTCCAGCCGTTTTCCGATTTTAGATAAATTGAAAAAAGTGGGCGCAAAAGTGGGCGTGGTCAATTTTTATTTCCAACAAAACTTAAATTGGATTACTATGAACATTAAAAAAAAAATTATCCAAATCGGTCCAGCCGTTTTCCGATTTTAGATAAATCAAAAAAAGTGGGCGCAAAGTGGGCGTGGTCAATTTTTCTTTCCGTAAAACCTAAGTTGGACTATTACGAACATTTTAAAAAAAAAATTATCCAAATCGGTTCAGCCGTTCTCAACTGATGCAATTACCAACGAACGACATTTGATTTTTATTTATATAGATAAAACATAATAGCTATATTTAAAAAAAAAAATTTTAGCGAAAGAAGAGGAAAAAAATTTCAAGTCAAGAGGCGCGGATTAGGGTTTGATTTTAGACCTATGGTTTCTTCGGAGAATTTTCTTAGAATTTTATGTAGATTACGTTTTTGCTATACGATTTTTCATTTTTTTTTTTCATCCATGCAAATCAACCCGCCCTATTATGGACACTAAATTTCCAACACATAAATGATTGTGTTCTTCTAAGAACCAAAACCTTTTAGCAAAACTATTCAGCATTACATTAAAAAGTGAGACAATTTAGAGTTAGTAAATGAACTTAACAAATGCCTGCTAAACCAAAAAATTTATTTACAAAATACAATAATAAACAAAATACTAAATTTTGATATGACTTAACAAGTGACTTAACATCATTGTATTTTTAAATGGTGAGTGTAACCACAATTCCTCTATTTCTTTCACATCAAAAACATATTTGTCTGATGAGTTGGAGTACCCTAAATGATATCTATTAGGTTTTTACTCCTTTTGAGATAATAATGTGTAGGCATTAGCTTAATAAAAAATACACCTTAATACGCTTCTTTTATACAAAGGTACGATTTTAAAGGATTTTTTTTTCTACCCTCAACATCAACTAACTATACATATAAACAAACACACAAACTTCGAAAAACTTTTGCTATGATAACATTTCATTAGCATAAGTGAGCTGTAATGAGTGTTGAAAAAAAAAAATAGTATCACACGAACACAAAATAATTGTGAGTGACAATTATTTGTGCTGGAAGCCTATAAAAAGAGTGAGTTTAGTTAATTTTTATGTGTTTATGTGATTAAATTGAAACTACGAAGCCGATGGATATTTTTGAAATTTAATTAAAGAATATCAAAACATACAAAAAACATACAAAAACTCATTAAAAAACAATTTTTTATTCTTAAGTCATTTGTGTTTAAAATGAACATATATTAAAATGTAATACAATTTTTAATTTAATCAAATATCTGGAACACTGACTATAACTATAAAGTTATAATTCTACTAAAAATTATGGTTATAGTCACTGCTCCAGATTTTTTGGGCAGCGAATAAAAGTTAAATTTTAAGGGAAGGACAATTTACTGCCATTCAGGATATAAAGAATATTAAGTCTAACCTTTTCAGTTCATCTCATAAATCGATCTCAAGATGTTACTTCTGTTTCATTTGAAGCGCACTATTCTTCACAAGAAAATATTAAAAATTGAACTAAAAATTAATGATGGCATATTTTAATTTCTTATATTATTTTTTAACTAGTGATTGTCCCCCGAAAATCGGGTGGGCTGGATATAAGCTTCAGAGGTGTTATTATTGGTATTATGACGGATTAAAAAAAACCTTTTCATTCACTCATTTTAAGAGTCTAGAGCGTGGTTTCTGTTCATTAATCTAATTTTAGTAACTTTTCATGAATTAATATAAAATGAACCTTTTATGTACCCTACTCCGAATATTATTCATTTGACGTACGAATAAATTCACCTTAATTTCCCACACGTGAATATAAAAAAACACTGCACTCATTTGTTAAATGTTCACAGCGATCAAATGTTTTTCATCTATCTCGAATAGTTTTCGTTTTAAGATTGAGCTCCTCAATTAAACTAAGTTGAACAATACTTTCTATTTTTCACTCATATAATTTTTCCCTTAACGAAGTTTTTGCAATGGTATAAACTCATTCCAATACAATTTTTGCACTCGCTGATAAAGGCCGCAGAAATTCACAGAAATTAGCACGCAAAATTTCGCACGCCGGTGTGACCTCTATAGTTGCCAAATATAAAATCATGTTCTATTAATTTTTCATCAACAACAATTCCTTTCAAAACACCCATTCATGCCAAATGTCCCCAAAAAAAAAACATAAAAAAGAATAATGTGTTCCCCTTCTGGGAGTCTCAATGAAAAAAAAAACTTAACCAAGATAAATAGTTCATCTTTTTCAAAAAACTCGGTAGATTAAATGTTAGGCCTGATCCTATGATTTTTTCACAGACAACATTTCATTTAAAACCACCAATCCTATATCTGTCACCAAAAAAACAAATTTTTAGCTCAAAGCTTATTCCCAAAATATTTTCCATTTTTATTCAGATAAAAACTGAATACGTTTTAAAAAAATTTCTACGAATACTGTACAAAATGTAATATTGTTTTCAATTGAACTATTCTAATCGGCTGTGTGAATAATCGCCCAAGTTACAATCGCCCAAACCCAAAAATGAACAATCACCCAAAAACAGTTGGGCGTTTGTTCATAATGTACAATCGCCCAAAAAAGCGATGAACAATGGCCCAAAACTGCGACCTTTCACCCAAATCGTGAAATGAATAATCGGCCAAAAAAATTTGGCCGTTCGTTCATAATGTACAATAGCCCAAAAAATATTTTTGGCCGATTGTTCATTTTTTTTAAATTTGGGCGTTTGTTCATTATGGACATTCATTATGAACAATCACCCAAACTAAAATGATCAAACAAAGCCAAAATATTTGGGCCATTGTTCATAATGTACAATTGCCCAAAAAAGCTATGAACAATCGCCCAAAACTGCAAGCTTTCGCCCAAACCATGAAATGAATAGTCGCCCAAAAAAAATTTGTGCGTTTTTTTATAATGTACGGGTTTTTTTATAATAATACAATCGCCAAAAAATGCGATGAACACGATTATTCATTACGATTATTCATTCTTCCAAATTTGGACGATTGTTCATAATGAACCAATAAAAAACAACGAACAATCTCCGAAACGCAAAATGAACAATCGCCCAAAAATTTTAACCGGTTTTTGGGCGATTGTTCATTTCCGCACTTTTGGGCGATTGTAACTTGGGCGATTATTCGCACAGCCATCCTAATCTGCATTGATAAAAAAATTTATAGAAAAATAACTTGTTGCTATATACTTATATGTGAAAAGTCATTCCGTACTTTTCAGTTAAGATAGCAAAATAGTATTTTTCGTTTTGAAAGAATTGAAACATAGCTGCGTTTTTTCGTAACAGTTCCAAATATTACAAATATTTATTCACACGCTTTAGGTGTATTTAATACTTTTTTTTATGACACACGTTGTCACAAAACCTTGACCCCCCTTCCCCTCTTCATGATATCACTCTGCATTCTCTTTTTCGAAAATTTTCGGGTTTTTCTTACAATTCGTTATACAATTTGTTATACAATTATACAAAAATTAAAGATTAAATTATGCTTATTAGGGGTCGTCCCTATATATGTAACACATTTTCGCCCCCCCCCCCCATAATAAATACACCCTACACCCCTGTCACACAATGTCGCAAAGTCTTAATTCCCTTCTGGCCAAGATGTTTTAATACCACTGGACATGGAAGGGTTTGAAATATTAAAAATTTTGTTTCCCATAAATTATTTTTTAAGCTGTAGAACTTTGTAAAAAATATAAAAAAAAACATTTTGAAAAAATTAATTTTCGTCAAAAAAATCACAGGAGGTAGCTCATGATTTTCAACGATAGAAACTGTTTATTGAACTATTTGTCAAAATGAAGTAATTCTTGCAAATAAATGATATGTCATATGAAAGGTCGTGGAAAAAGAAAATTAAAAAAAAAAACTTTACACTAAAAAAAAACTTTTGGCCTCTTTCTTGAGCAAAAATGTAATATTTTAGAGGTTCTTTGAAAACATTATAAAACATTGCATTGGTGAGGCAATGGTTAATCTTTTCATTTTCTTCCAAAGTTATTTAATTTATCTTTTAGACAAAAAAAAAATTTGATCTCAGCCATTTTTTAATCGATTTCCAGATTAGAAAATGGCTGAGATATTTGGTTGCAAAATCAAAAACTTGAAATTTCTCGTTTTTTCTCATTCTAAAGTGATGGCTTTGCTTCAAGGAAATGTGTTGTACTGAGAAAAACTACAATTTTTGAGATATCGTCAATAATTTTTATGTCATCATAATAATGGGAATTTTTCTAACATACGATTCGTGGAAAATATTACCAAAAAACTTTTGTATACCGTTATTTTTAGCAACCAACGACTTTTCGTACAAAAATATGTTATATTGAAAAAAGCTACAGTTTTCGAGATATTGCCATAAATTTAATGTCAAAATAACGGGATTTTTTTTTAACGGGTATCCATAAGAGATAGCGAAAAATGTCTGGAGTCTTTTTTGTACATCTTAGCAATGTCTGAAATGCTTTCTTACACCATGATCTTCCATCTCTTTTAGTTAAGATTTCATTTAAGAAATTCTCTTTAAACGCTCATATTCATGTAAAAAGTCACTAATCGAAAAACTAACCGAATTGTACAAGCCTCCACATCTAGCATTTTCATTCGATACATCATTTACCACTGTAGACCCTGCCAATCCTGAATCCCAAAAATCCTCACTAAATAGATATACCATATAAGCATATAATTTTTATTTTAATATTTTAAGTACTTAGTAACAATAGACTTTAAACTTCAAAACTATTTTTGAAGAACTGTTACCAAAATAATATATACAGGCATGTACTGCATTTCACTTTCATACTAAATTTAATGTGAAACCAAAATACCTTGTGCTGTAATCCACGTTTTACTTCACCTTTTATGACCATGTCAAATAGTCGGTTTTGGACTAATAACAGAAATTAGGTTTTTACTATGTTGCGCCATTTTTATTTCGGTCAGTTGCTTTTTTATAAGTTAAATTCACTTTGAATTCAATTCGCACGAAATGCAGCACATGCCTGGTAAAAACAAATAAAAAAATCGATCAAGAAATGGCTAAATTATTCACTTTGGGAATCACTTTCTCATTAACATAAGAGCGAGTTTGTATCTTAAGTCTTTGTGCTAAATTTTCAACTTCAAGCGCTCATATCTGCTTACCGGTATCACCTACCAAAAATCGAAAATTTTGTGCATACCTAAAGCTCAAAACCTTTCTTATGATATATCAAGTGTTTCTGTAGCGTTTGTAGATTTGGGGTCGTCCATAAACTACGTTAAAAATTTAGGGGGGGGGGAGGGGTTTTGAAATGCACTACGATAAGTAACGGTAGGGGGAAGAGGTGTTTAGATATTGTAACGTTACCAAAAATTAAAAAAATCGACGAAAAACCTCTTATTAATAACACAATCATTTCAAAAATTTTTAATCTTACATGTTTATGTTTGATCGTCTAAATTGATGGTTAACTTTTGTTACAACGATTTCTTCCACCACCTTTTCCCTCGACACAGGAACCTTTTAGTATTCCTTCACCATCTCAGCACACGTCTGAAAAATGTGGGTCTTTGCTTTTGCGACAGGCTTTGACGTTAAGGCCTGAATGTTCTTGATCAAAGGAGATACCGTATGACATGTACTGTCCTTCTCAGAAAGAAGAAATCGGTTCAAGGTCGTGTCCTACCTGCGGCTTGTATTTCGTTTTTAAAACTTCTATGAATTGTCATAAGTTTGCATTATATCGTTTACAATAAATCGGAATAAAACATACTATTTAAATAAGTCAATTTTCAGAAAGCATTTACACAAAAACACAGAACTTGGTGCAGCTCGGGTGCAGCCTTTAAGGGTACTCTGTCAAAGACCAGGTGAATTTCTTTGCGTTAGAAATGAGGATTCACCTGAATGGGTCGACATAGAATCCGATGAAAAATTCTATTTTGAAGAATCCTCAACAAAGCTACCAGCTTCTTCTATCCCAGTGATTGAGAGCATCGAATCTTGGATCGCAGATGGAATAGCTTTTACAGATGATATAAAGTATTGATTTTTTTCCAATTGTTACTTTAATGTATCTAGTCATACTAGACACTAATACTAGTGAAAATTGTCAGAGCTAGTCAAAATATATAATCATTGGAATGAATTAATTTCATATGTCAAGTTACTTTATGTGGGGAGGGGTTTTGAAAAGCACTACGAAAAGTAACGCAGGGGGAGGGGGTAAAAAACCGCAAAATCAGTAACGTAGTTTATGGACGACCCTTTTCCTGGAATAAGGGGACCCTTACAGAAATAAATACATAGATTCTAAAAAATATGTTTTTATATTTCCGCGCTTTTTAAATATCCGTCCGATACGAAACATAAAAATGCCTGTTATTTGGGTATCAAGATCTTAAAATTCTATGTACCGAGCTGTAAAAATTGATACACATTCTGTAAAAAAAAAATATACTGGAATTGTTAATTTAAAAAACCCGCTTAAAGGAACTGTAACAATTTTTGCAAGAAGGTCAGACGGTAAATTTTAAATACTGCTGAGTGTTATGATACGTTTGAGAGAACCAATTTGTCAAAAAACTCCAGATTTGTAGAAATAAAACTCATGGTTTTTGCACCACGATAACGAACCATCTCATAAGGTTATCATTTCTGGCCAAAAATTCAACTAATACCATCGAACAACCACCGCATTTACATGATATGGCTCCGTCCGACTTTTTTCTTTTTCCCAAACTCAAATTAAAACTGCGAGGCACCAGTTTTTAGTCGATAGAAGACATAAAAGAGAATTCGCGGCGAGAACTGAAGTTGATTCCAGGAATTGCTTTTAACCCTAGGATTTAACCCTAGGAATTGCTTTTAACAGGGTCTGGTCAGACCAAATTTGACTTTGATGTTGAACATCTTCTTCCCATGAAAAAATAGTGATCTTAGACTTCATGAATTCTATTAGCTATGAATTCTGAGTGGATTGAAGCTATTTTCGGGTTGATTTGGTTAAGTTGGTAGTGCAAAAATTTGGTTCAAAGAAGAAAAGCGCTCAGTTAACGTACATGGTCTAGCCAGACCACAACTATTTTGAACTATTGGTTAGTTTTGTAATTCACAAAACATGTTCGAGCATGCATAATTTTATTTTTTCTTGTGCATAGAAAAGTGAATTATGCTTTTTATAAATGTTGGCGATGTGGGTATGTGTGTGCGTGGTGTTTATAGTAGTTCAGTAAGAATCCAACCTAAATTGGTGCGTCATGCATTGCGTTTCCAAACGGCGATGTCCTATGGCATAGAATATATGCGATCAAATATTTCTAAAAAGCCGAATCAAATCCTTGACTGCAATCGGAATAAGGCAGAAGTGGATACAAAGGAGCAAATGGTGTTGGGCTATAGCTGCAAACGCGGAACAAACTACTGGCCATTAGCCATGTTTTTCAACATGCTAGACGTATCTGCCTCGGCCGCATTCGTGATCCATAGTGAACTGATGACGGTGAGGCAATAAGATCGGCGCCGAAAATTTCTGACTGAATTGGCAGCGTAGTTGGTGGTTCCCCATATGAAAATGCGAGCCAGTATTTCCCATGTTAGTCGTAGGCCTCAAAATGCCATCTCAAAATATGGTGCATTGGTATGTATTTAATCAATCAAATACCTTTTTTATGCTTTACACATTTCATTTTTTCCTAGGTTCCAACACTACAACAACTAAAACGAAGCAAGCACTTTGGAAAAGCAGCCCCTTCGTCATCAAACTACCGACCTTTGTGTGTAAAATGAAAGGTTAGCACCAAAAACAAAGCGCAAGACTCGTTTTATGTGTGGTGTATGCAGCAATCCTAAGTGCATTCAACACGGAATAGAGAAAAGTCCTACGTTTACGATGATTGAACCACAAGATGATTAGCGTACAAGTACAAATATAAATACGTGTTAAATCAAGAAAAAAAAAAAAATAAAAAAGGAATATACAAAAAAAAAAAAACACAAACAGAACTATTTTCTTTTTCATTTTTATATTTATCTGTACCTTTCCCGTAAGTATACCGACAATATACATACAATTAATAGCACCATAAAAATTAAAAAGACGCATTTAGAAAAAATATTACCCTGTGGTCTGGCCAGACCTTGTAGGTTAGCTTACTGCCCTCCAAGTAGTTGCCCATCCTAGTGTTAAAAATTAAACTAAGCTACAGATCGAACTCTAATTCAGCTTCAGTATAGAAGACAGTTTGATAGTCCACTTAAGCGGACTTTTCAAATGATAAATTCCTGTTACTTTCTTGAAAGAATGTATAAGTAAGAAATAAATATGTCTCAAAATTTTTATTTTTTTAAAATAAATGGTAAAAAGAGTCAAAAAAGGGTCAAATAACTACGTTGATATGCGGTTTAACATAGATTTATCAATTAAATTCATTCTAATGTTGCAATAATTCAACAAAAATAAGCTATTCTTTAAACTTTTCAAAAAAAAAAAAACCTTAAAGACACATCTATAAACACAATGTCTGACACATTTGCTGAACTGTATTTCTAAAAATATAAAGTCAAAGCAATCAAAACCAATCCAAATTGAAGACAATAGAACATCACACTTTGTTTTTTGTTTTATAGCCCACAATCATTTGAAAGTATATTAAAAAAAGTAGTTTTTTTTTTAGAAAATTTACTGAACTCACAAAAAGTATTAAAAACAAATAAAAAACCTTCCAAAAATACACTCGTATGAACAGACAGACAGTTAGATAAACACGGCTACTTCGCACAGCGGGAGCAAAAAAAAAAAAATAAAAAAAAAATAAGTTGCAAAAACAAACTAAAGTCAACAAACAATAGTCATCAAAGCTTATTTGATGTTGCACAAAAAATAAACAAAAAAGAAAAAAAATATCAGCAAATAGCAGTCAGGCAGGCTGTTAGAGTGGACTAAAGGACGTGCAATTGGCATTAAGAGGACTCTAACTCGAAAGCGACAATAGTATTGAAAGCGCTTATAACGAATCAGGAGGATGAGCTCTGTGGAACAATGATGCTTTGATAGCTTTCATAACAAGGAGTGACGCAAAATCATTTTGTCACTTTGAAAAGTAGTGAATTTTTGATGACTGGGATGAGTTGCTTAAATGTGCGAACGCTGGCAGTTTGCTGATTGCAGATTGGAACGCTATAAAAAAAGAAAAGTAAAAAATTTCACACACATACGATTTGCAGTTTGCGAACATAGAATATTTGTTTTGCGCCAGTCAGTGTCAAAATGAAGTGATGTTAATGGTTGTTGGAAACGTCAGCATAAAAAAAACTCAACTTATTAAGTGTTTAACAAATTGAATTTATAATATTTAATATTTGTTGAAAAAAAGATTTTTTTAATTTATTAAGTGTCCGCATATGTTCAAAAGCTTTCTACATTTCTAAAAAGAGCCTCTAAGGACTATTGAGTATATTGTATATCAAGTTGTAATACCGATTGACAGTTTTAGTTTGACAACTAAAACTTTTTGTAAATTTATCTTCAAATTGTGACTTCGAGAGTAAGCAAAGGCTTAAAGTATTATTTAATACTATAACCAGATATATTTATAAATTTAAATTAAGAGATCATGTATCTTACTCAGCCAAACTAATTCTCAGTAAGACTTTTGATCAACAACTTCACCTGAAAACCCTGCTTTTGCTTCACAAAATTATGCATAATAAGGAACCATCATACCTGTTCAAACGATTAAGATTCACCTACTCTAGCCGTTTGAATAAACTTGTACCGTTAAGACACGTGTTTCTTCAAACTTCTGACCGTGAATGCTTTATATATGCTAACAAACTATGGAATTCGGTTCCTTCTCGCATTATTACTAACAGTAATTTCAATATTTTCAAGAAGGATCATTCACTTTAATATCAAAGGCAACAAATTATCTTCTTCTTAACGAGAAGAACTGCCTGAATTAATTTTATAAAATAAAGTTAAAAGCTATAAGATATTTACATTTAGATTATAGCTAAATTACAAAAACCAAAATAATGCACCTTCTCCTGAACAACATTTGAAGGTTAAAAAATACTACTAGCTAATTCTTTAATTTACATTTTCAATAATAAATCGTATCTAATCGTAGTTTGTAATTAAAATTTCAAAGATGTTTTGGTCCTTGTTATTTTTACTTTAAAGTGTGATGTAACGTACTGTCCTAGGTTAAGTATGAATTTTTTTAGGAATTTTTTTAAAAATTCTCTCAAATATGTATTTAAATGTTATATGTCAAATTTTTACTTTCTATTCGCCGTTAACATATTAACTTTTTTGTTCATTAATTTATTTAACTTAATTATTTTTAAAATATATTATAAAAAAAATAAGCGAAAATTTTTCATGATCAAGTATGTCTTGTAAAACTGTTTGACATTAAATAGTTATAAATATCACGAGTAAAAATAAAATTTGTTTAGCTAAGACCAAACACGGCCTACTGTTTAATATTTTTTTTGGCCGCACAAGGGTCGTTTGCAGCACTTTTTGGCCAAACAGCGGCTGTACAGAGGCCATTTTGAAATGATTTCAGCTATACAACGGGCGAACAGCGGCCGAACATAGACCGAACAGTGATTTATTATTCCATAATAAATATTAGCAGCTTTTTAATGAAAATTGGATTTTCATGCTAAAATAAATTAAATATGTTTAACCTGACACAAACTAATAAAAAATATTACAAATTATCGCCATCCACAAGTGGTGAAACACCAGCATTGTCGAGTTAGGATTGTTTTTGTTTTTGTGCATACGTTTTCCGTTAAAAAAGAGCTTTAAAAAATTTGTGGCATACAACGGTCGTACAACAACCGTATTACTAAATTTAGGCCTTGTACGGCCGTTGTTCGAGCCAATTTTCGGCCTCTATGTTTTTTGGATTATTTTTAGACCATATTCGAACTTTGTACGGTCATGCGGCCTATGTTTGTTCGCTGTTCGACCGCTAGTCTTTTTATTTGGGACATTCTATTCAGTTCTTCAATGCATTTTTCAACATAAAAGATTAAAGTATTTATTCATGCTCACCTTTCGTAAAAAAAATTAATGCATTGTATGGGAGGTACTAAACTTCGTAGTCTTATTAAAACCATTAATATTGCATTTTCATCGGAACTACGAAAAAAGGTGACAATTCAATCGCATGAATCAATAATGACAAATTAATAAATGTTCCAAATTATAGTTTTTCATTTCTGTATATTAAATTTTGTCTCCAGAAAAAGTCTGACATGCTAAAAATTTACTCAAATATTGTATGTTTTGAGTAATTATTTAGTTTGCCAAAATAAATCAATTAAAAAAAATTTTAATTATTCCTTATCTACAATATAATATACTGAATAATGCTTTAGTATGCAAATAACCGTTCAATTTTCAATATAATAATTGCTCGAACTACTACTTTATTTTATTACTGAATGACTGTTATAAAATATATAATTAACTGCTCTTTTAGTATTTATTATTAATGCAACTAATTATTTTCAGCTTCAGGTGTTTTGTGCTGGTGTCAAAAATATTTTGACATATAGCTATTATATAATATTTTGCTAGCACTTTTTTGTTGCAGTTTTAATTCAATTAAACTATCAAGCAATTAAATAAATTGGCTTGTAAGCCACAAATTAAACAGCAAAAAAGAAGTGAAAAAAAAAATTAACGTAATTAACAATTATTATATAAACATAAAGCACAGACATGGCTTGCTTGATATAACAATGGAGATTAAAGTTCGGTTAAAATTTATGATATAAATTATTCGTGTCAAGAAGTGCACACTTTGCGATTTTTTTTATTTTTTTTAGAACAGTCATTAAACTACACAAAAGACGGTATCAAAACTTTTTCTATAAAATAAGCGCCATAGTTGAATCAAAGTATCAAACTTTTACTCCAGTTAATATTTTAAAATATATGTATGTATCTCATGGCGTTCATGCTACCCGCTATTGCATTTGAAAGCAACTTTATTTTTCAATTTCTTGCTATTGTGTTTTGTTATACAAATTTGTATCCATCATTTTCTGTTACGAAATATGTTTCCCAATTTTTCAATTATTCATACAAAAAAGACCTTGTTTTATTAATTTCTATTGTTGCTACCGACATGCTTCAAATGCGCCGACCCGCATGCTTTCGACCCATTTTCATTCCACTTTCGGTAGCAATTTTAGAGGAAACACTTTGCAATTCTTCATGAATGTTACCTGTTGTATTATTTTTGCATTTTCATTTTTATTTCTTTTGTTTTCTTATTATTTTCTTCTTTTGTTCTATTTAGATCAAAGCACAAAATGTCACTTTCAGGTGTTTGCTACAACACGAAGAAAAGATTTTCAAGTTTTCTTGAATTATGTATTTATTCTTTTTCCCGGCAACAGCTGCTGAATGGAGTCGGTCTTTCCCCTACTTGAAAACATTCTTCATAATCGCAGACAAAGAAAAGAAAGGAGTACAGAAATTATTAAAAAGAATAACAAAAAAGAAACCAAATAACAAAATGGTAGAAAGGAAAAATGACGCATGAAACTTTTTAAGTAGTGCATAATTGTTCAACCAATGAAGCAAGCACTTGAAATGACGAGCACTAAAAAGTGCAGAAATTTGTATTAATGCATATTTGGAGTTAAATAACAAATTTGACATTTATGAGGGCAAATAAACTATGATATATTTGTATATATTATGAATGCCACATCCAATCGAAATCAAGAGGCATTTCACAATCCTAAACTTATTTTTATTTCGTACTACTCAGAGAAATAACAATATTTAAAATGTGGAAAAATATAATTCAGCAAATAAAAATTATAACATCACTTCGAAATTTTATTATGTACCACAGAACTGTGAAAGAGTCTCGAACACTAGCTAAACCAGCCAAACTCTAGCAATTTAACTTCAGAATACAATTTTTGCAAATTGCTTCAACTTTCACATAAAATTGAGGCAGCTAACAATATGTTGGCTGCCTGCCAAAACGCCGATAACTATGCAATACATTTGAACTGAAACAAAAAATAAAATAAGCTTACGTGCCGTTGTCCTGCATGAGTTGGCAGAAAAATTATTTTCAACATATGGATATACTATATGGATATTCAATTGTTAGAGTGAGTTGGCAACAATTGAGTTGCCAATCGACGATGCGGGTTAATAAGCAAGAATAAAAGTTGAATGACAGCTGTATGATAAACTTTTAATGAAGCTATGATTAAGGGAAGACTTAAGCTCCAAGTGGAATTTAAAAAACTTAGTCGAAATTAATATAAAATTGAAATGAAATTGAAAAGATATTGAAATGAAATTGAAATGAAATTGAAATGAAATTGAAATGAAATTGAAATGAAGTTGAAATGAAATTGAAATGAAATTGAAATGAAATTGAAATGAAATTGAAATGAAATTGAAATGAAATTGAAATGAAATTGAAATGAAATTGAAAAGAAATTGAAATGAAATTGAAATGAAATTGAAATGAAATTGAAATGAAACTGAAATGAAATTGAAATGAAATTGAAATGAAATTGAAATTGAAATGAAATTGAAATGAAACTGAAATTAAATTGAAATGACATTGAAATGAAATTGAAATGAAATTGAAATGAAATTGAAATGAAATTGAAATTAAAATGAAATGAAGTTGAAATGAAATTGAAATGAAATTGAAATGAAATTGAAATGAAATTGAAATGAAATTGAAATGAAATTGAAATGAAATTGAAATGAAATTGAAATGAAATTGAAATGAAATTGAAATGAAATTGAAATGAAATTGAAATGAAATTGAAATGAAATTGAAATGAAATTGAAATGAAATTGAAATGAAATTGAAATGAAATTGAAATGAAATTGAAATGAAATTGAAATGAAATTGAAATGAAATTGAAATGAAATTGAAATGAAATTGAAATGAAATTGAAATGAAATTGAAATGAAATTGAAATGAAATTGAAATGAAATTGAAATGAAATTGAAATGAAATTGAAATGAAATTGAAATGAAATTGAAATGAAATTGAAATGAAATTGAAATGAAATTGATATGAAATTGAAATGAAATTGAAATGAAATTGAAATGAAATTGAAATGAAAATGAAATGAAATTGAAATATAATTGAAACGAAATTGAAATGAAAATGAAATGAAAATGAAATGAAATTGAAATGAAATTGAAATGAAGTTGAACTGAAATTGAAATGAAATTGAAATGAAATTGAAATGAAAATGAAATGAAATTGAAATAAAATTGAAATGAAATTGAAATGAAAATGAAATGAAAATGAAATGAAATTGAAATGAAATTGAAATGAAGTTGAACTGAAATTGAAATGAAATTGAAATAAAATTGAAACGAAATTGAAATGAAATTGAAATTGAAACGAAATTGAAATGAAATTAAAATGAAAATGAAATGAAATTGAAATGAAATTGAAATGAAATTGAAATGAAATTGAAATGAAATTGAAATGAAATTGATATGAAATTGAAATGAAATTGAAATGAAATTGAAATGAAATTGAAATGAAATTGAAATGAAATTGAAATGAAATTGAAATGAAATTGAAATGAAATTGAAATGAAATTGAAATGAAATTGAAATGAAATTGAAATGAAATTGAAATGAAATTGAAATGAAATTGAAATGAAATTGAAATGAAATTGAAATGAAATTGAAATGAAATTGAAATGAAATTGAAATGAAATTGAAATGAAATTGAAATGAAATTGAAATGAAATTGAAATGAAATTGAAATGAAATTGAAATGAAATTGAAATGAAATTGAAATGAAATTGAAATGAAATTGAAATGAAATTGAAATGAAATTGAAATGAAATTGAAATGAAATTGAAATGAAATTGAAATGAAATTGAAATGAAATTGAAATGAAATTGAAATGAAATTGAAATGAAATTGAAATGAAATTGATATGAAATTGAAATGAAATTGAAATGAAATTGAAATGAAATTGAAATGAAAATGAAATGAAATTGAAATAAAATTGAAATGAAATTGAAATGAAAATGAAATGAAAATGAAATGAAATTGAAATGAAATTGAAATGAAGTTGAACTGAAATTGAAATGAAATTGAAATAAAATTGAAACGAAATTGAAATGAAATTGAAATTGAAACGAAATTGAAATGAAATTAAAATGAAAATGAAATGAAATTGAAATGAAATTGAAATGAAATTGAAATGAAATTGAAATGAAATTGAAATGAAATTGAAATGAAATTGAAATGAAATTGAAATGAAATTGAAATGAAATTGAAATGAAATTGAAATGAAATTGAAATGAAATTGAAATGAAATTGAAATGAAATTGAAATGAAATTGAAATGAAATTGAAATGAAATTGAAATGAAATTGAAATGAAATTGAAATGAAATTGAAATGAAATTGAAATGAAATTGAAATGAAATTGAAATGAAATTGAAATGAAATTGAAATGAAATTGAAATGAAATTGAAATGAAATTGAAATGAAATTGAAATGAAATTGAAATGAAATTGAAATGAAATTGAAATGAAATTGAAATGAAATTGAAATGAAATTGAAATGAAATTGAAATGAAATTGAAATGAAATTGAAATGAAATTGAAATGGAATTGAAATGAAATTTAAATGAAATTGAAATGAAATTGAAATGAAATTCAAATGAAATTGAAATGAAATTGAAATGAAATTGAAATGAAATTGAAATGAAATTGAAATGAAATTGAAATGAAATTGAAATGAAATTGAAATGAAATTGAAATGAAATTGAAATGAAATTGAAATGAAATTGAAATGAAATTGAAATGAAATTGAAATGAAATTGAAATGAAATTGAAATGAAATTGAAATGAAATTGAAATGAAATTTTATGAAATTGAAATGAAATTGAAATGAAATTGTAATTGAAATGAAATTGTAATTAAAATGAATATGAAATGAAATTGTAGTTGAAATGAAATTGAAATGAAGTTGAAATGAAATGGTAAGGAAGTTGAAATGAAATTGATATTGAAACGAAATTGAAATGAAGTTGAAATGAAAGTGTAGTGAAATTGTAATGTTAATGAAATAAATATGAAAGGAAATTAAAATAAAGTTAAATTCAAAGATATTAAAAAAAGTGTCATTGAAACTGAACTCGAACGAATATTGAATTTACCCATTCCTAGTCATTTTACATTTCAAAGTACAAAAATACAGTCATATTAACAAAGCTGTAAGTCCAATAAGAACAGAATTTGACCTGTGTTTATTTTTGTTTTGCATTACGTGATCTACGCTTAACAAATGTGCGCTTACAAAGGAAAGACAACGAATAATGGATATACAATTTTTTTATTTGTTATGATGCTTCCTTTTCAGTTTTTCGCATTTTTAGTAGGGCAGTAATCGTTTGTCTACGTTGAAAATATATTTCGACAAAACTGAAAAAGTTTTTACTCGATTTGCACCGAAAAATATTTTTATAATTTAAATAAGTTCGGACTGCAACAATTACTTTTGTGAACATTCGTGAGTTATAAAAACAGTGTAATTGCTAAGGTACAATGGCTGGTATCATAGTTATTTTTTCTAGATTTTTCTTAGAATTTTATTGGTGTTTCAAAGCATCAAACCATTAAGGCAAAGAATTTGAAAACCTGATTAGTGCTTTGGATTTTATGCTAACGTCTTCAAACTATGCTTTTTTCGATGTTGCATTTATTTCACCACATCAAGAATGCAATACAGATGAGGATGAGGATGCCACGAGATGTTCCAGGTGAAGTAGAAGTATTTTGCAGCAGTGAGAGCGAACACGATATTCCTCTTCAGCAGCTGAATTGCAGAGCTCAGCATTCAAATCATTGTGAATGTGGTTCCTTGTGTAGCAACTACAGCTGGAAATTATTTTCCATATTGCTTCAATCTACTATTAGAAAAAGATTACTTAAATTTTTTGATGCTCATAAAAACGTAAGGACAAAATCTCGAGATATTCAGATTTTTGATATTTGACCTTTGAATTCAAATAGTACAGAAGAATTAATAAAAAAAATTTGATATTTGTTTTTGACAATAACTTATTACTATTTTTCCAAAACTACATCAAATCTGAACATCGAGTTAGCCTTGTTGAATATATATTGTTTTAAAAGTTAACCCTTTCGGGACGCAAGGCACTTATGTGTACACTAATAAGTTCAAACATCAAAAACATTGTATTTTGTGTTATACAGGACGAATGGTACGCAATTGCACCACGGAACTACCCAAATGGCCCTCGGCCACGCCTATCAAAAGTGTTTTCTTTGTTTTGAACTATACTATTGAAAAGCACCTTAACTTATTCCAAATTGTAAAATTTCTATAACTTCATCACCTGAATTGCGTCCCGAAAGAGTTAAGAAATTTCTCTTTTCTATTCCTTTTTGACCATATTTAAATGTTTCGTAAAAACTTACGACTAACAGTTTTTTTACTCAAATTAGTGTTTTTATTTCATAAAAAGATTTAATCCTGAAAACTTAAGCAAAATTACAAAATTAGAAGTGGTCAAAATTTTTGTTTTCTAAATAGCTAAAAATGGGTCTAAAAGTGACTAAATTTCAGTCTCGAATATATCGAGATTCTGACCTGATTGGGAAAAACTGAGTATGCTACTAAATTCTAGAAATTCTAAGTTAACGTTTCGCATCGTTTTCATGTGTATTTTTGACGTCCCTACAGTGTTATTAGCATAGAATTTCTGAGACTAGTGTCGTTGAAAGCAACTTTCTGTCCTTCTCCCTATTCTTCCAGTTTTAGTTGTTTCATTGCATCTTTTGTGGAATAACCTTATGTGGCATAAAAAGGAATCCACCCAATTTATTCTCATACAAATACCGTACGTGTGCTTCAAATACACGTACAATCTAGTATTCTGCATTATAATGTATTGACTATGTTAGCGGTATTGAATGTGAAGTTTCTCTATGGAAAGTTTGGCTGCAGGATATATCTTAAAATTTTATCATTGTCTAGGCTTGTTTTTTCGTTTTGTCATTTCAGCCATTGAATTTATTCTATCAACTCAATTGCTGCGTTGTTTTATTTTCAGCACAGAAGATAGAACTGTTTTTTAGGGAATTGTGTTCGTGGTATGAAAGTCAATTGGAACAGAAAACTAAATAAGTCCATTGTTGCACGAGATATGTGCCAATTTTTGAACTTGTTTGAATTTCTTTAGATAGAATTGTGGTATATGTGTGTTTATTGCATGAATAAAAACATGCAGAAAGGAATTCATGCGACAAAATTATATTTAAGCAAAAATCAATGTGTGAATATTTTTACCAATTTTGTAAAAAAATATGAGCACGCTATACTAAAATATTTAAAAATATTGTACGTACTTTAATAAATCCAAGAGTACCTTTTTTCCAAAACATGCATAAAACATTCAATCTAGGCAACAAAAGATAGAATATAACCACAAAAACTACGAAAAAGTTTCGTAGCAAAAAGTGTAAAAAAGCAGTCACAACAGAGTCAATTCCAAAAAACTCATAAAATGTTGCAATAAAATCAAAAGAAAAATTATTTTCAACACGTGCTACGAGTAAAGCCTGCAACAAACAAAAAACAATATAAATACAATCGAAAACTCAGTAAGCACACACACACACACACACACACACAACCGTTTATGTATTCTGCAAAAACGATTGTCTTGCAATTGAAATGTTTTTCAAATGCCGGATACAAAAGTATTAAGAAAAAGCTGCCGCATGCATGTGATACGACGAGTCCTTAGAGAGGATTATTTGTTGAACACAGGGCTTTGGCAAGAAATGTCGGGCGAAATCTCGATAAATCTTTTGTCTTGTTGCATTCTTACAAAGAAGCAGCAATGAAAAATAAAATAAATATAATAGAAAAACTAGTGCTTAGCGTCTTTAAAGGACATTGACTGCAATAAACGAATATTTATTTTTTGATTGGCTCTTCAGTTTATATTGAAGAAAATTCAATTCTTCGCACAGGATTATACAATTTTTTTTCAAACATAGATTTTTCATTACCAATTTTCGCTGATTTATTGACATAACTTCAGACTAAATAAGCAACCTTCAGGTCTAGCGATTCCAATTTTTTTTTATCTTTTTTAAATCTACAACACAACTATGTTTACCTTAATCGACAGCATACATATGTGTGTGTGTGTGTCTATTTGAAAGGTAGCTATGTTTGTACGAATGCGTTTGCTTGTATCTGCAGTGTCAATGTCTGCAACAAAAACCACAGTAAAAAATGCAATTTCAATTACAAATGCTTGCGCTGTGCATGTGTGGATTTGTGAGGCTGTGTCGGTGGCTATGTCTGGGCACACTCAAAGAAAAATTTTCCTTTTCATTTTCAATTGTTGTCTTTAAAAAATTTAATGCCGAAAATAAGTATGGGGAATAAAATTTTTTGCTGACACAAAAATTCAAGATTACAAATTTTATTCGATTTTTTTCGTTCATTTTCTTACTTTTTCTATTAGTTTAAGCTATGATTATTATTGTTTCAAAAACTCCAAAAACATTCTTACGAAATAACTGGACATATGTATATGAAAACTTTTGCATGAGGCACTATCTCAGGAGACCACAGTGTTATAGTTAATTTCCACTAAAAAAAAATGGTTCTAGCGAAAAGGTTCAATGCATGTTAAAAATGTGTCTCATTAAGATTAAAGTTAAGCCAAACTAATGCTTAGTTTTCACTATGTCATTTTTATGACGACAACCTTAATAAAACTCTAAAACATTTTCTGCATAGCTCCTTTTATTAAATTAATAATTTATTTGTTTTTAATTTTCTTAGCATATTTTATTTCCAAATTTTAATTTCCAAATGTAGAAAAAATGTCAACATGTTGTCATTTTCAATTTGATTGACAACAACTGACTACTAAAAATGACATAGTAAAAACCAAGCATAACAGCTTGCAACAAACAAATTTTAACATAGAAATATTTGACTAATTTTTATATATACAATATAAAAAGATAATGATATTAAAAGTTATTTTGATTATAGTCGTACTTGCACGAAAACGCACGAATTGCTAAAGTTATACTAGTAAAGTTTTAGTGCACGAACACGAAAAAGATCGCACGATTATGTTTTTCTGAGGCACGCGCACGCACGCAGTTATTTTTTTACGCACGTGTACGTTATGTTATGCCTAGCCAACACGCCGTGTCACGTCTTAAGGTCTAGCCAAAGCTCATTTTGTTCTGGGAGCAAAAATTTAATCAACTTAAAAATATCCTGATTTTAGATATCTTACATTATGTTGAAAATTTTTTTAAAATCGTTGTTAACGTTAAAAATAAGCTTACGCAAATATTTGATTTTTTTTTTGTTTTTTAGTTTTTTTAAATTATTGAGATGTACCTAAAGAATGAATTGCATTTGGCAAATGAAAACCTGATGCTAAATAATATTTATTGCAAGATAAACGGCGGAAAAATTTAACCAAAAGGGGCAATACGCTGACGTAGTGCACTTCGACATATGCCTCCAATGGGCAACACAGTAGATAGGTATTTAATAAGGGGGGATGTTTACTGAAGCAAAAAAAATATTTGTTTTTTTTAATTTCCGTAGGGATCTCTGAAGGGCTAAGATCTTTCCAATTTCTTAATCGATTTCAAATATCGGAATGAAAAGAGTTAGATACACATTATTTATTTCAAACCTCGGTTGGATGACAGTGGTCTGGCCAGACCATTTTACACTTTAAGCCTGCGTAAATTTTTTCTGTCATGTTTTAGCGAAACGGTTCCATGACTTCCTTAAAGTCGATGCAGTGAACGCGATGGAAACAAATTCAGTGTTTTTGAGTGTACTTCGTAATGAAAAATTTTTATTTTTGACCATGTATGAGTACACTGGTCTGGCCAAAGCATACGAAACCAATATGATTTCATACGATTGGCGGCTTATAACATGTCTTCTCACGAGCAACATTTTCTTACAATAGAACTGTCAAATTTGATCTCATGTAACCAAGATTTAATGAAATCCTTTTTATATGAGAATTACAATAGAAATGGCGAAGGCAATTAACTTGGTTTTTTAATGCACTGATACGCAAATTGAACAAGATAATTTGTATGTTTTGATAATTTTTATTGTAAAAACTACACATATGCTCATGAAAACTGGCAAAAAATTTCATCAAATTTTACGCAATATATGCTATGAGATTTTTCATGAGATAATTAGCATGAGATGAGCAATAAGCGATCTTCACCTTCAATATTGGTATTACGAAAGATTTCCTGAAAGAAAATATTGCTCGAATAGACTGCCTGTAGAACCTGACAAGCTGTAAGGTTATTTAATGAAATGAAAAACGTACTACTATTTTTTTAATATTTTTTAACGTGAATTCTTGGTAGATAGTTTAAACTGAATATAGAACTTTTTTCAGTTGGGAAGCAGCATTTTAGTGTTTCAGACTGTCTGTATTAGGCCGAGTTCATAGTGAACGCTTATTGCTGAGCCGAGCCGAAAAACACATTGGAGATATAGAGAACGCAAGCCATGCATTTCTTTTGAGCCAATGCTTTTTTGAGTTTCAGTTCAGCTCGGCTCAGCAAACAGCAAAAAGCTATAATCCACCGCCAACTGATCTACCGCGTGCCTACACTCAACCTACAGCTATGCGGGCTGGCCCGTAGTTGGAAACGATTTTGAACCCAATTGCAATTTTCAAGTAACTGGTGTTTTTTTTTTATTTTTTGGTGTTTATTTGGAGTTAATTTGTAAAAATGTTAACTATTTCTATCCCCATAGGGGGGTTCGTTCTCATGGAGAGGGGTTTACCTCGCATATATTTTTTTTTAGTTTTTATTTAAAGTTAATTTGTAAAAATGTGTACTATTTTTATTCCCAATGCACAGTGCCTTGATGCAGAATAAATTAGGGGGACAAAAGTAGAAAAATTAAAGTAATGGTTTTTATGCCAAATAGGTTTGTTGTTAAAATAAATGTTTGAACCAAAAAATATCCAGTAAAAAAGTCAAAAATATTTTGAACGTGCCATTTTTACAACACCACAAAGTTCGCATTTCGATATTAAAAATATATAACAAAAATTATTATTTACAATTTTGAGCCCATTTAAAAGAGTGTTACTAAATTTTTTATTTTTTTTTTAATATGGATATTTTTTTTGGTGGGAACATTTCTTAATTTTATAGGTTTTTTTAACCAAATCAATTTAAGTGTAGTAGAAAAAATACTTTAAAAAATACACTGAAATTTTAGAAAACATATAAAGAATATTTGATTTTCATACGGCCCATTTCTTCACTGAGTATTAGCTCTAATCCGTGGATATAGCAGTTCATGGTATTTAGTTTATGAAAATTTAGAAAATATATAGAGAATATTTGATTTACATATGGCCCACTTCTTCACCGAGTATTAGCGCTAATCCGTGGATTAGACCAGTTCATGGTATTTTGTTTCAATATCATTCAATTTTGCAAAATTCTATTCCAACAATTTCCGGTTTGAAAATTTCCACCCTCCCAACTTTAAAAACTCTTACGATACAATTTTATCACTCCCTTATCCAGAATATGAAAACCAAAAAACCAGGTACTTAAATATGGACTTCAATATATATGAGATGGAATCTTGCTAAAGGCTCTGACAGGCAATACTCCAGGTTACGACAAAATTGCATACCAAATGATAAAAAACTGCCCCCAACAGATGAAGTTAAGAATCCTCTCACTCTACAACAACATTTTTAGAACAGGAATCATACCACAAAATTTCAAATCTGCAATAATTGTGCCAATACGTAAACCTAACAAAGCAATGGATGAAATTTCAAGTTACAGGCCTATATCTTTGCTTCCCTGTCTAGGTAAACTTTTGGAGAAAATGATCTCAAAAAGACTTATGTGGTACCTTACTAATCAAAAATCTCTAACAGCTAACCAAGTAGGTTTTAAAACAGGCACCAGCACGACCGACGCCCTTGTGTACATTGAACATCTTATATGAAAAAATCTGTCTACAAAAAATTATATCTCAATCTTATCAATTGACTTTGAGAAAGCATTCGACAAAATTGGTGGTCATGTGGTTCTAAAAAAATTACACAAATTAAAAATCGTTGCCAACATACACTCCTCGCCACTTGAATAGGACACCCTGTACAATCTATATACAACTGCTCATAGCTCGAAAGCATAATGATAAGACAATGGTAGATATTTACCGTTATCTTTTTGCAACTATCTTCTTCTTTCTCTGTGACAAATTGCAAGTTCTGGAAAAGAGCAGTTATCGGTTTTTTTCCACTTTACGTTAACATTCGTTGAAATTGAAACAATTTTTTGCGCCACTTGAATAGAACATGCATTTAGTTTCATCGTTATCTTTGGCACGTGCATTCATAATTTTTGTTGATCGAATTTTTTTGTTAATTTCGACTATTTAATTAAAAAAAGAAATAAAATGGGACGAGGAACAACATTAACCGAGGCGGAAAAAGGAAAAATTAAAGCTTATAAGGACGCTGGCTTATCCATTGCCAAAATAGCTAAAAAAATCGAGAGAAGCCGACACGTTATATCAAAATTTTTAAGTGATGAATTAAAATATGGAAAAAACATGAAAGGTCACACACAGAGTGTGCTTACTAATGCGGGCAGGCGACTTATATTAAGAAAAGCGTCAAATTCTCACAACTCTTTGGCAAAAATCAGGGAAAAATGTGGTATCAAGGCAAGTCTCACAACAATGCGTCGTGTTATTTCAAAAGCTAAGTATATAAAAATACTAAAAATCAAGAAGAAGCCACCCCTTAACTCCATTCGAAAACAACAACGCCTCAGTTTTTGTCGTGAACATGTGACTTGGACTTCGGAGAGGCATCGAGTGGTCTTCTCCGACGAAAAAAAATTTAATTTGGAAGGGCCCGATGGTTACAGTTACTATTTCCACGACCTTCGCAAAGAAACTCATCAATTGGGACAGGCTGCATAGCAGAGCTGGAGGTGTTATGGTGTGGGGGGCCATTTCTTATTATGGCACCTGCAAACTTCATTTTATGTCCACCACAATGAATGCGTTGTCTTACAATGGAATATTGAAAGAGGCCTTTCCATACTTTCAAACCCTTTTTGGACCTCTGCGGTGGATTTATCAACACGATAATGCGCCAATACATACAGCACGGGTAGTTAAAAAGTATATACAAAGCCAAAATGTAGAGGTATTAAGCTGGCCACCCTACTCACCGGATTTGAATATCATAGAAAATGTTTGGGGATGGTTGACACGTCAACTATATGGATCAGGACAACAATATTCGAGTATACCTGAACTAACTAACCCAAGCCATAGAATTAGCTTGGAGCTCGATTTCGCTACATTATTTGGACAATTTGTATGCATCTCTTCCAAACCGGATGTGTACAGTTTTGGAGCCGAAAGGCGGCTCAACACACTATTAAAACAATATTTTGAATCTTAAATACTAAAATTATCTTCAACTTAAGAAATGTTTGTAATAAAATTAATCATAAAATTCTTAAAAGTTTTTTTTATTAAAGTGTCCTATTCAAGTGGCGCAAAATAAGAACCCTGCATTTTGCAGGATTTTGATTAATAACTGATTGGTAATACTTCAAGTTTTAGCATAAAGTCTTTCTTTTGGCCAAATAATAACAATTAAATGAACTTTAATTTAAAAAAAAATTAAGCCTCCAGCATGCTTGGCTTGGGAGCAATGGACTATAAAAACAATACCTTAAGGGTGTCCTATTCAAGTGGCGAGGAGTTTATATACCCTGCAGTGTAAGACTAGTCAGCATTAAAACATGAGTAGTATTTATACTAGTCAAAACAAACTAGTTTATATTTTGTCACGATTTAATAGTTGCAAAAGTAGTTTAAACCCAACTAGTTTTTGTCAAGTCACATTAAACCAGTTGTAAAACTAGCCAAAATCAAACTATACTACATATTATCAAAATCAACCAGTTCCAAAACCAGTTGGAGCTGGGTACCCCATTGGAACAAACTAATAATAAACAAATTAAAACATATAAAAACTAATTTAAAAACATGTAGTATACCATAAACATGGTATTTCATCAAATAGCTTTAACTTTAGCCTTTAGCTAATATTTTGTTGTAAAAATATATGTTCTTTGAACCTATGAACTATTGAAAAAATATGAACCTATGAACTAGTTTTAATTCGATAATTACTATATTGGTTAAAAACTAGTCACAACCCAACTAGAACTTTACTTTACATAAAAAATGAGTTGTTATCTAGTTAAAACCTTATCTATAGTAAGACAATTGTCTTTTCCAATGACATCACCACGTAAAAAATACCAGTCGGTTCTATGAGAATAGGACATAAATCGAACTAGTTGTTGGATATTTCCAACTAGTTGTTGACTGGTATAAATCTAGTTGATTACACTGCAGGGTAACTATGTATGTTAAGTCGTTTCTGACTCATAGAAAATTTCGCTGTAGGGTTAACAACACATTGTCTCCCACATTTTCACTATTTGTTGGAATTCCACAGGGATCCCCATTATCAGTCACCCTATTCCTCTTAGCTTTTGACGATTTAAGTCGGCTCTTGTGGACGAACAAAAACATAAACCATTGCCTATATGCAGACGATCTTTATATCACCTGCAACAAAAAAGGAATTAATGAAATAAACACACATTTTACAGACGTACTTAATATTACAAACATTTGGTCTGAGCAATCAGGCGCTTTAATTTAAAATCAACAAAGTAAACATTTGCATGTTTGTAGAAAAATAAATTGTAATCAAATTAACATAGATAAGTTTAAATGGTAATATAAAAAATATGAATTCCTTGAAAATATTAGGTTTAATCTTTGACTGTAAAAATAGTTTTAAGAATCACTGTTTAGACTTAAGAAAAAATTAGCTGCCAGGGTTAATGTTATTAAATACCTTTCTTCAAATAAAAGTCATATTCATACTAACTTACTATTAAACGTCACAAAAGCAACTATATTATCAAAAATCTACTACGCACTGCAAATTTATGGAACATGTTCAAAATCTTCACTCAACATCATTAAAGCTCCTTATTATACTGCTATAAGAAGAAGCCTTCGAGTATTACAAACCACACCCATAAATAACCTTCTTGCCGAGGCAGGCTTCCTTTTGCTAGAGAAGAAATCCGAATACGCAAGAAGCCGATCTGTTTCTACTCTTCACTGTGACTCATCGCACATCCTTTTTAAAGAAATCGCACTCATGAAAAAACGAAAAACTAATCTCTCAATGGAATCAGGCTTAACAAAAATCATGAACTCGCACAAAAATTTACTGCCGCACTTCACTCCAACCAAACCACCAAAATTAAACATACCTCCTTGGAGGCTATCCGCAACGTTGTTCATCAATGATCTTACAGCTCTTCCAAAATACAGTAACCACGCACCAAGCTTACAAACAAAAATTTTGTGATTCCTTGAACCTTCTTTCAGTAGATTGGAAACCACTGTTCACAGACGGATCAAAAAGCCAACATGAAGTAGCATTTGCCATAGTAAACAACAACGGTGAAACTATTATGGACGTATCGCCACCTTCTAACGCAACAGTCCTCGAAGCTGAAATTCAAGGTGTATTATCTCGCCTTCAGTTGGTTCAACAAATTAAAGCCAAATTTATTACTTGTACAGACAGTTTGTCACTTTTCAAAGCTGTAAAAAACATCAACAACAATAACGAAGCTATAAGCTCTATCAGACAATTAATTATGGAAATGGAAAGGAAAGTGTAACTTATGTGGATACCTGGACATGCCGGCATTTGGGGAAAGGAATTTGCTGACGCCGCTGCAAAACTTGCAACTATATCCCCACTTTTAACGTTTATGCCATTTACAAAAAAATCCATCTCAAAAAAAGGTTCAGACGAATTTCTGGAAACTGTGAAAGCCCAATGGATTAACTACAAAATCTCGTACTGGAATCTCACTACCAACAATTACTTCTATCTGGATGAATACATGCTACATAAGACTCGGATTGGGACACACAAATTTAACACACCTTCATATAATAAAAAGAGAACCACAACCAATTTGCACCTTCTGTAATAACTGTGCAACATCCATAGCCCACATCTTAATTAACTGTAACGCCATTTCTACAATCCGTCAATCATCTTTCCAAAATATTAATCCTTTAGATACCCTGACTCACCCTACAGAAAACAATATTATTTTAATTTAGCATTACTTAAAAAACCTAAAAATTTGCAACAAAATTTCAATTTAAATAAAAGCCGATAGTCCTGGCAGCTCGTGCTTTGTAATTTTAATTAATTTGTAATTTTAATTTTAGTTAATAAAGAAATAATAATATTACTAATAGATTTTTTCAAATACATTTATATTTAAAGGCTTGAGGCACCGATGTCCGCGATCCGTTCAGGCACAATATCAGTGCCTTAAGCTTTTAAATAAAAATGTTTTTGAAAAATTCTTAATTTATATAAGTTCTTAGAACTTACCAATATACGTACGCTTAAAGTGTGATGATGAATAACCAAAAGAGGGGTTCTTCTGCACCTAGAATATACCTACTATATACATTAGGGCGGGTTAATTTTTTTAATTGTAAATCGTATAGGAAAAACATAAACTACATAAAATTCTAAGAAAATTCTCCGAAGAAACCATGTATCTAAAATAAACTCCTAATCCGCGCCTCTCGACTTGAAAATTTATATGCCCCCTTTTCTACACTCAAAATTTTTTTACATTAAAAAAGTATTCACCCAAGTAAAAAAGTTTGTATATAATTTTATATTTAATATTTTTATAAGGAACATAGATAAACAAGTCTTATTTTATAATGCAAATTAAAACAAACAAAAGAATTGTTTTCACTCAAACAATATTTCAGTAATTTTTCAGTAATTTTTTTACCATAAACAAATTTTGTGTCATTAAAAGAAATAAGGTCTTTAATACATACAAAGAAGCAATTATAGAATACAAAGAAAACTTTACTTATTGGTTATATGTTAATTTTGTTAAGTCTTTTTTACTCTCCATTCTAGGAACTTTGGCACGACTTTCTATAGTTACTACTATTTGATCTATGTTTCTATAGATAAAATAAACTGGATTAGAGGTCATGCTTTTTTCCTGTTTTAAGAAGTATGTTTTGCAAATTTTATTCCAAAAAAAATTTTTTTTTAATTATTCTTTGTTTATTGCAAAACGCAGTTTAGGTAAAACGTGTTCTAACTATTTTTCGTATAGAACGCAAATGAGAGGAGATGGAAATTGGGGTTCAACTGCTTTTTTGATAATTGAATATTTTGATTAGTCTCAAAACAAAAGCTGTATTGCATAAACTATAATATAATAAAACATAATAGCTATATTTTAAAAAAAAAAATTTTTTTAGCGAAAGAAGAGGAAAAAAATTTCAAGTCGAGAAGTGCGGATTAGGGTTTGATTTTAGACCTATGGTTTCTTCGGAGAATTTTCTTAAAATTTTATGTAGATTACGTTTTTGCTATAGTTTTTTTCATTTTTTTTCATCCATACAAATCAACCCGCCCTAATATACATATATGACAAATTCACTTAAATTTATTTTTTTCTTTTTAGTTCACGTCTTTTTTAAATAAAAACTTATTTAAAAAAATTTTTTTTACTTTTTATTTATTTAAAAAATATCGTCCTTAATACAAAACTACTCTCAAAATAGTAATTATTTTAAATTGTTTGTTTTAGAGAAATAATTCTCTAAAACTAAGTTAAATTAAAACCAATAATTATAATTTATTACAGATAGATTTCTTTCTTCTTATTTTTTAGTTTGAATTATTGATGCATGTCCTTTGTTATAAAACAATATTTATAAATGCATCTCATACATCACTAAGCAGTAAATGAAGTTGTCAGTTAAGCCTCTAGAAAGTTAGTTTGACGCTGAGGCATTTTGAAATTGAATATTTATTATTAAAAAAAATTTAAGCTCAGATTAGAAAGATTAATTAATATTGTTAGATAATAATATTTTTCATAAAAAATAATATAAAACCAATGTTTATGAGAAGATAAATATTAATATAGTCTTTAAATAGATAATATATTATTTCATTTATAAAAAGGCACAAAATGCTTTTGAAAAAGCATTTGCATCCGTTTTACTTAACACAGTAGTGAAAAGGAATTGGCTTTTTGTTCCTACACTTTCGTACGAATACTTGATTAAAATACAAAAAAAAAACATAACATAATAAAACTTTGTTGCAGCAAGTTATATAAATATGTATGTAGCTATTAAAAAAAGTGAATATAAAAAACGCCAACAAAAAATCATTGTTAAAAGAACGCTGCTATGCTTGTGTCTCTGTTGTTTTTACAAAAATAACTATTAAATCAACAGACACTGTTTGTTGACTAAAGAAACAATAATAAAAATTTCTCATTTAAAAAAAATGCAAATCACATATTTTACGGCTACGTATTTTTTCAGTGTTTTTGTTATACATATACCATATTTGCCAGTGTGTGTATTTAGCTGCGGATGTATGAGTTCGTTTGCAGCTTCGCTAGTTCATATGCGAGAATCGAAACTTTAACTCCCGCCAGCAACTAGCTGAAAATATTGTCGCTCATCGAATCAAGGGTCAGGCGAGCGTTAACAACTCTAATGATGTTACGAAGGACGTAAGGAAGGATGTCTGGATTTGTTGCTTAATTGCATTATTGATTGAATGGTGCTGATGTTGGAATTTTTTCACATATGAAGTGGTAATTCGTACTATTTGCGGCTGGTAAACTTCTCTATAAATTATAGAAGATTTTTTGGCAAAAAAAAAAAACGAGCAGCAAATCGTTGCTCATTAACACATCTAACCGCAAACTGCAGCATAAACAAATATTAATGTCCTGCCATCAATTTGCAGCTGCAGAGTCGCATGCACACACACCAACTAAGAGACACACGCTCACATTCTCGTCAACATAGAAAAACACACATACACACACACACACACACGTATACACAAATAGCTGCTAAATGTCGCAGTCGTCGTCATCATCATCGCAAGTGCAGACGATTATTCAAAATCTCAAAAGCCTTTCAGCAAAGAAATGCATGCTGAGATTTTGGCTGAATATAAATTGACGACAAGTGTGCAAAAGAAATTGTTGACAATGAGCGATGAAGAATCTGTGCGATGAAACCAAGAGTTGCTCTGTTTGTAAATGTGCAACTAAACATTTGTCAATGTCATTTAAAAGAGCAGTTTAAAAAAATAATAAAAAATAGTACTACTTCTGAGTTGAATTCAATAAAAATTTCATTCATCTAGGAAACTAGGTTCAATGTGATAGAGAAAATAAATTGTCGTGAAGCAGAGAAAACTCTTAATAAAAAGTGGGTTAGGATTGTTCGAAATAAAGGTGGGTTCAAATCTGTTTAAAATCTTTTATAAAATGTATATATTTTATTTCTATTGCACAAAAATAAATTAATTTGATATTAATATGATAAATAGTTTAATTATCCGATTAGAAATTAGAAAAATTAGAAAAATTAGAATAAAAAGATTCATAGTGGTTTCTCACTTAAACATTACAAAAAAGCAAAAAATATAAAAACTAGTAAGGAATTATCTTCGACTGGGTCGAAGCTAAGCTACCTTCACAGTATATTCTAAGTTATGCATGTTTTGAAAATTTGATGACGTCACTACGTATTGAGCATGGGCGTGGTGTTCATCCTATTTTCCAAAACTCAAATGCGGAACACGTTTAAGATATGAAAGATTGTTTAATACGCTGTTAATGTACACATTTTAGCTGAATTTATAAAAGTTATGCTTCTTTAATGACGTCATTTTATATAAGAGATTGTCCTAGTTTTTTTTATACGATTTTGCCAAATTTCCACTCCAAGTGAATTTTAATATTCTTAGCATATGTGCATAATATCAATTCAATAAATTATTTTTTGTGGAATTTGAGGAGACTTAACCGTTTTCAAATAGTTATTTTGTATGGGAGGTAGTCGTGGCTTTTATACTATTTTGAAAAATTTGAAATATATGGTGAATATTTGAGAAGTCACTTTGTGTGGGAAGTAGGCGTGGTTTTCATTCAATTAATTCAAATTTCAATATTATTCTCAATAATCTTGCGACCAGAGTTTATGTCCAAAATTTCAAGTCGTGCATGATATTAATTTTTTTGGAATATTTAGAGATCTTACCATTTTGTTAAACTCATGAACAATTTTTAATTATATGGTGAATATTTTACTTCAAACATAAACAAATTTCCAAGTCACTATATAAATTTTTGTGGCCTTTTTAGAGATTTTATTGTTTTGATAAAGAAACTTTGTATGGGAGGAATGCGTGGTTTTCTTCCGATTTTGCTCATTCTTGATCTTGATCTTTGCTTTTTTAATATAAGCACACTTACCGAATTTCAATATAATGCTGATCAACTTTTCTAAACCTGCCATGCCTCCTTATTAGCGTTACAAACGGAGTGAGACAAAGTTAATTTACCTTTGACGCATTGGGATATAAAAAGGAGCATCAAGTCTAAAAATTGGACTAAAACATTACCATTTTTTTAAATGAAGACATATTCGGATAGCTTACAAATTTTCTTATAAATAAGACCAAAAAGCAATGAAGCACATTTTTTTTAATAAATAAATTCTAGAAAAATGAGTTATGGATCGTATCACAGTTCCTATCTTTCGGTGATCGGTAATCGGTAATGGGTGACAGGTAGCTGAGTTCCACTGATGTGGCTCGCTACTGGTAATAATCCTAAAAAAAAGCTTAAAGGAATGCTCTAAATTAATCTATAGTAATAAAACTAATTTTCTGTTTGCTTGTTTGTTTGGCCTTTATACAAATCTAAACGGCTCAACGGATTTTGCTCAAACTAGGTATACATATTTAGTGCATCCTAGCTTAAAATGTTACATACTTAGCTGTTGCCACGCCCTCTCCGAAATTTTTCAATTAACGGTAATTTTGTTATTATAATTCTTTTTACTATCGGTATTTTTTGTGTATTTAATTAAAAAAATTTTTTATTTTGACATCAAAAACGGTCACATATATTCAAAATTGTACAAATTTTCAGAATAACTTTTTCATAAAACATCGTTGGATAAGAATGAGAAAAAAATGATATGAAAATCAAAGTTTGGTCTTTCGATGCAAATATCTCCGTTGTCCATTAATATATTTCATTTAAAATTTTTTTTGTTCAAAAGTTAAGAAATAACGTTGTAAAATTCTTCTGCTGGACAAAGGTTAAATAGGTGTAAATAATAAAAATTTCAATTCTTCACCTATGCTCTTGAACAGGTTCTTCAAGTTGTTTGCTTCACATTTCTGCTCATACTATATACATTAAAAATTTGCTTGCCAAATCTTTTTAAGGGCAGGTTCTCATCTAAAGGTCCGAAAACATGGTGATTTTCTTGACTGTTTTTTCATAGAAGTAAGTAAATGTGCACCTCTAATTTTTTTTGACAGTTATTAACTGATTTTTAAAGTTTTGTTGCATAAAATATAATGTGAAGTTAAACGTCACGTTGAAAAAATAGGTACCTAAACGATATCCAACCCACAGCAAGCTCATGCCATCTGATATAAAAAAAAACAAAAATTTCATAAATTATATTATGTTTATTGTAGCTTGAACCTATAATACCAAAAATGGTGGACATTTGAATTTTAAGTAGCGTTTTTTTAAATTTTTCGCTCTGTTAAGTTCTTTAAAAAAAACCAGCCAATATTATTTAAATTTATGTTTGGGATCCAATAAATTTTATCTACTTTCAAATAAAAAAAATCCACGTCAATTTATAGAGTAGTTTTTGAGATATCGTAGAGTTTGCAAATATTATTTTTCAGAAAACGCGTTTAATGAATATGGGTTCCTTGAGTATGCGATAACATTTTATGGAATTGTTATCGTCCAAACTGCTTTGTAAACATATGCTAAACATCATAAGCTATAGAAAAATAAAAAAAAAAATTTATTTTTTGGTCGCGCTTCATGAGTACCTGTTCCTAAGCATTGTACACTGTTATGCTTCTTGTTAAATTACACTCAAATCTATATACAAAATATGACAGCTGCGATACAAGCGTGAAAATTTGCACAACATTTTCGTCAGAGCAGTACTCTGTTCCATGGCGCAATTACTGACAAGGTAGTAGCGTAGACTGGCTTTTTTCTCACGAGCGGCGATGGGTAGTTGTCAAAATTAGTTGTTCATGCAATTAATCAAAGAAATGTGAAAAAATAAGCATCGACTTAAACATAGCTAGTCAATCGCAGCAAACTAAAAACATTCCAATAAACTTCGCAAACAAATTTAGTGAATCAAATAAAAGATAAAAATAAGCAAATAGCTAGTCAACAGCAGCAAACTACAACTCCCTTAGCAGTTTTTGACAAGTACCAATCGCCAACAAACTGTCACGGCTACCTTGTAAAATAATTATACCATGCACAGTTCCGCAGCGTAAAATTATCGCAACATGTGTCTGAGCAAAATTTTTTTACGACAATTTAATTGTACTCAGGGTTGCCAACTCATTTTATGGTTTTTCCCGCAGTGGTCCTCAAAATTTCTGGATCTTGCATCAAATTCCCCTAAAAAAAAATTTTAATGAATTTACTTTTAGTCTTTTTTAATTGAATATTACAATAAATAATTTTAGGATTTTATAAATATTATAAAAACAATTAATTTTGATAAAATTAAAATGAAAAAATAATTAGTTACTAAAGTTTGTTAATTAATTGTGATCTATTAAATTATTACATGCATTTTTATTGCGAGCTTTAGAACAAGTAAGATTTTAAGAAGCAACTATAACCAATGGCAACCTTGTTAGAGTTGATGGCTATGGCCTAAAAATAGCTTACTGCTTTAAAAGTCATATGATTAAGTAGCCGATTTGAGCTTAAAATTCTTAAGAGTTTGTTTAAACATACGTTAAATCATATACGACTTAAACAGTTGATCACAGCTCAATCACTCAAATACTACTGAAGAGGAAATGTAGCGATTTCCGAAACAGACTGTCTAGTCAGCTAGGTAATAGACTCTATACAGAGTTTTTGCTGTTGTTGGTGTTGCCTTCTTAAAATCTTACTAGAACTAAAGATCGCAATTAAAGTTCATGCATTAAGCATAGTACTCTGTTCAGTTTCAAAAAATGACAGCTGCGAAACAAGCGTGGAAATTTTCACAACATGTTCGTCAGAGCAGTACTCTGTTTCGCTGCGTGAAATTATCGCAACATGTTTCTGAGCAACATTTTTTCACGACAATTAAATTGTACTGCCTATTTATTTTGAAGTGAAAAGAGAGAAATCATATGAAATCTCCCAACTTATTCTCGGATCCTCTCCGAGAAACGTTGCCATAGAAATTCCTCTCAACAAACTTTAAGTCAGAAATTTCACGCAACAAATAAATATATGTTGCCAGCGAAATTTCACGCAAACGAACAGAGTACTAGGCTTTACAAAAAAATAACTTGAAAAACGGAAAATGTGTTTTCGAGTCAAGACTTCAAATTTTGAAGCTACAATGTGTCGATGGCCCGATTCCAAAGTATTTTTTACATTTGATTATTGTTGCACAACTATTAAAAAATATATAAAAAAATGTATAAATCAATCCCGCTTATAATACAGATTCTCTGGCTCTTAAAACCCGATGCGCCAGAGTACCTTTATGCAACCAGAGTAACTTTAAACGCGTTTTTCTCGAAACAAGCTTTTTCAAAACAGGCCGCACTACTGTAAACAAATGAACCGACCGATGTTATTTTTTTTCAAATTTATTTGTATTGTAATTCTACACATTTTTTACCAAAATAAGCGTTTTTTGGAAATTTTGGTAACAAATATCGCAACAATATGATAAAAAATATCGTACATTTTTAAATTTTTTTCCAAGCTACATAATTTTCTTTATTTTAAATGTTTTTATTCTATTTTGGTACAAAATGTGCATTCAAGGGTTTGTTTTTGAATTCATATTTTTTTCTAGACGATCTGGAGCCGAGATATGAGATGTCCTAATTTTCACTTATTTTTAAGCACAGTAACTTCAGTGTAATCCTTATATTTAAACAATATATCGTCGCTGCGCCTACAAAAATGGTTATGCTCCTCAGCATCTTTTCAGGAGAGCATAAAAACGGATTTTTTTCAGAGCATTTAAACTAGTGCGAGCACATAGCTGTTTTGATCACTTCTTAATGAAAAAAAGATCTAAAAAAACGCAAATTCAGAAATATGGGCGATAGATAGTGTTAATAGAATATGCAATGAAAATTAATTTACAAAAATCGCAAACCTTAATTTTAACCGCTTTTGTCTAAAACCTCTCTCAAGTTAACTTTGCACATTTATGATGTTATGCAAGTCGAAGTGGCAAATTTTGTTTCAATTGTGCAATACCTTTCAAGGCTATAAGCGAAAATGCATTAAAAATTAAACAAAAATGTGTTATTAAAAAATTCATTTGGCAACAAGGATTTTTTGCTAATGTTAATTAATTTTTTCTAATGTTGTAAGAAGAACATTGTATCAAAAAAAAATTTAATATAAAAGCAAATTATCCGCAAATATTAGATACAATGTTTAATTCCCCGCAAACATCATTCAAAATTAGATGAATCATCAAAATCCCCGCATATTTGAGCCCATTCTCTGATTCCCTGATCGACATGAAATTACCCCAAATTGGGGAATTCTCCACCATGTTGGCATGCCTAATTGTACTTCCTGTTTATGTTGAAGTGAAAAGAGAGAGATCATATGAAATTTCCCAACTTACTCTTTGAGTCTCTTTGAGAAACGTTGCAAATGGAGCTCCTCGCAACAAAACATGTGTCAGAATTTTCACGCAACATATAAATGAATGTTGTCAGCTAAATTTCACGCAAACAAGCATAGTACACTATGCTATAAAAGGAACCGAAACATTTTTTGTTATTTATTTTATTAAAAACTTAACTTCTAAATAAATGAGAATGTAAAAATATTTTCGAGCAAATATACTAAGTTATACCTTAAAGAAACAACACACGAGTACCTATTATCGATTTAAACATGTTTTTGCTTTTTTGGAACATTATTAATATTCCAAGCATATTCTTGGTTTTTGGCACACATCGTTGCAATAACTGAAAAAGAAGACCATCAGAACATACTTCACTCAACAACACGTTGCTAACGTCTTTAGAGCTTCAGTGCTAACATGGCATCCTTACAATCCTTACAACAACAAGACAAACCAAAAAAGAAAAGGAAATGTTCAAAAATGACTTGCAGAAAATTAACTCATGCAAAAACTAGGTCTGGTCTGTTCTGCAGTAAAAATAATGTTTTGGTAAACTTTGTTTAATTTTTGTTGTTTTTAACATTTACATCTACTTCTTCTTTCAGTTGGTAAGAAAATTGGAAAAATCCGACATGGCAAAAAATAAAAGTAGTTTTTTCACATCAAAATCAAAAGCTCCTATTTTTAAGGAACTTCGTTAGCATTGAAGTGCAGTATGAATGTTAAGCTGAAATATATTTTTATATACTTACTCTAATGGCGATATATATATATATATAAAAAGTTGTTAGAGATGCTTTTAAATAGTACAAAATGTGCCAGAAAACAAACTTAGAAAAATAAGTTATGATTCCAAAGCACGTTTGCTTATTTGTATGGCGGGAAAGTTGAAGTAAGTCGAGTATATAAAGAAAATTAAGAAAATATTATAAATATATGTAAAAATGAACATAATTGGAAAGAAAGTTTGGCAAAGAATCAACTTTGGACAAACAAAGTGATATCTCTCACAACTTATGATGAGGACTTGAAAAAAATTGGAATGTTTTCAAAGAATTGCAAACAATAATCGTTTTTCCAAATACAAATTCCAGCACCCTAAAATTATGTCAAGCACAAACTTCTTGTGCAGTTAAAGTTATGAAGAAGAAAAATTGCTATAACGAAATGAACAAAGCACAAAACATATTTCCTCCACGCATGGCCGTAGCCAAGAACGATTACTTGTGGGAGCTGAGCAAGTTTTTGGGGAAGCTGACTTTGCAAAAAAATAAATGACAATTTATTAAAATTATAATTTTATTCTGAGTAAATTGTATTGCAAAATTAAATAGTTTTTTTTTAATTTTATATACTTTAGTGTATTTAAAACATATAGTGAAAGAGTGTTAAACAAGAAGAGTGGAATTTTTTGGTTTCTTGCAAAATACAAACCTAGGAACGAAAGATCGATCACGCAATCCTTAATCGGTCATTGAGGATCGCCGTATCGATTCTATTCTCGATTTCGTCATGCGATTTTACTTTGTTATTAAAGTTTTGACATAGGAAAATTATGTCAAAGGAAAAGTCAAACCTGAATGGCATGACGAAATCGAGAATAGATTCGATACGTCGATCCTCAATGACCGATTAAGGATTGCGTGATCGATCTTTCATAATTTTTTCTGTCCTTGCGAGAAACAAACTCTTTCACCACCTCCATCGAATTCAATTCTTCGGTTTTATCTTTGTGAATGTGTATAAGTGCCGCATGAGTGAGTCGTTTCTGTGTCAAATTTGCTCGAAGATACGTTTTAAGTCGTCTTAGTGCACTAAAAGAACGCTCAGATGAAGCTGCTGATGCAGGCACAGTCAAAACCAAAGCAACATGTTTTTCAACGTCATTTAATAATTTTTTCAGTGTATCCGAATTTTTTCAAATTGGAATTGCAGTAGAAACTTTACATTTTGTTCTATCTTTTTGCAAACACAGAGAAAGAAAATGGTTTTCCGAAAGCATGCTTATGAAGAAGAGAGAAAGAAGAGGAAAATATATAATACAAAAGTATTATCGTTGTAAAGAAAATGATATTTTGAATAACTTTTGAAGTTTTTTTTTTAATTGTTTATCTATCTAACTGCCCCTTTCCCCTGCTTGCTACGCCAATGTCAATAGGTCATTATTTTTCTCAAAGCGTTATTTAATATCCGAAATAATGAAGTCAATAATTTCATAATAAATGTGTTTTAATGTAGACTCATTACTAGAGCACCCATGAAATATATGGAATGTGCAAAAGTGTTATTTTCTTCGCTCCTCGCACATTTTCTTAGAGAACTAGACTGAAAAAAAAGAACTGCAAAAAAAAAAACCGGGTGGGTCTAGTGGTAAAATGCCAGTCGCATTTGACTTAAATCCTCCAAAAGGCACTTTAAAAAAGTTCAAAATTTTTTTGATCTGTAACTCTTTTAAAAAGTGTTTAAAGTAGTTGGTGATTAGGACCTTAAATTTAAGAATAACCTAGCCAATAACAACAGTGTATACACTTTTGACCAACTTGTATTATTTGTGGTAAAATCAACGTTTAAAGACAAGATTTTTGAAATTTTTTGAGCACCTTTTTTGCAAAAACGGTTGCCATTATGGTTTTTGTACGGATAACATTATGTGCTTTATTTTATAATAGAGATAATGAGGTAAAGATTATATGAAAATTTTTTTTATAAAAAATATTTATTTTAAGCGCCGAAAACGCGGTTCAAAGTAAGAATATATATAACATTAATTAAAAAAATTTGCGACAAGGTCTTGAAATTATGTGAACATCTAAAACATCTAAATTCATTCTCAAGCCAAGTAAAGAATAACTGCATGCTCAGCTTATCCAAAGACCATCAGTATTTCTAGTCGTACAGTTTTTCTAAAACATTTTGAACCTAAATATGCTTCGTTGCTAACGTAAAATCCACTTGTCATTTTTGTTGACATTTTAACAATTTATATAGTGATAGCATGATACAGATAACTACAGATGAAGTATTGCGCATGTCTGCCATCTTTGCTGCGATGTAGAAGGTGCTCATTGGTAGAAACGTAGCCACAATTTATTCATAGGGTGTAAAGATTTTTAAATGTCGAAATTTTCTTAAGAAAACTTGTTTTACTGAAATGAAATATATATATTGTTAAATAAAGCACATGTCCAAAATAAAGTAAATATATTTTTTAGTATTGTTTGTGAAAAAAATTCGCATATTTTGTAGGGGCTTTTTTCCCCTTTTTACCACTTTACACAAAAAGCGGCTACGTTGCTTGATGTGCTTAACAGAATTTTGACTGTATGTTCATTTTCATTTTGCTATTTTCGTCTCTTTTTGACATTTTCTTTTGAATGTATTCATCAAGTGTCACATTTGATGAGCACCAATGACGAGGTGCGCATTTTTTTCGTTGCGACGGTAATACATTATCTTTAGTTCTTTGTAGTTCTAATGAAGTGATAGTGTTTGGCGTTCGCAACTATATCAGATAAATTGTGAAAATGGAAAACAGCCACTTAGGAGGAAAATGAAGATTATCTTGCTGCAAAATTAATTGTTAAAAAATTATTAGTCGTTACTGATATTGCAGAACGTGGCATAGCAATAATTTCACGTTTTAATGCCGTTTTAACTCACCAAAAAGAGCAGAAAGAGTTTATTCTGCATGCAATGGAGAAATATTATAAAAATTTGCAATCCAACAATTTTTCTAAGACAAAATTTTTACAATATTTTGATAAAAATTACCCAAAACAAAATTCCAGTTGTTAAAATGAAAAATTAACTTTAAGATATTTGTTTAATGTTTTAAGTTCTTAAATGTGTTACCAATGATTTAACTTAAAACATAATAAATATTATTTCTGCTTGAATTATATTATTAACTATAATTGAATTACATAATTTTTTGTATTAATGTTTTTAATTATTGTTTTATATATTCTTACTTTGAACCGCGTTATCGGCACTAAAAAGATATATTTTTTATAAAAAATAGATCTCATTTAAACTTTACATAATTATCTCTATTATAAAATAAAGCAAATCATTTTATCCGTACGAAAAGCATAATGGCAACCATTTTTGCAAAAAAGGTGCTCAAAAAATTTCAAAAATCTTGTCTTTAAACGTTGATTTTACAACAAATAATACAAGTTGGTCAAAAGTGTATACACTGTTGTTATTGGCTAGGTTATTCTTAAATTGAAAGTCCCAATCACGAACTACTTTAAAACTTTTTAAAAGAGTCACAGATTAAAAAAATTTTGAATTTTTTAAAGTGTGTTTTTGAGGCTTTAAGTAAAATGCGACTGGCAGTTAACCACTACACGCACCCGGTTTTTTTACAGTTCTTATTTTTTAGTCTTTTTCTCCACGAAAATGCGCTGGGAGCGAAGAAAGTAACACTTTTGCACATATGGGTGGTCTACTCATTACCAAGATCACTTTTTTCCAGTGTAAGCAATACAATCAACTGATTTAATCCATCTAGTTTTGCTTAAAAATTTTTCAAATAATAATTCTGACTGAATAATTAGTATTACTCTGCGACTAGCATCACGTGTTTGCAAATGTTTGTTTGCTTTTTTTTATTATTCCGAATACTTTACAAAAGAAGTTAGTATTCCAACAACTAAAACCATATCATCTGCACCAGGATAGTGTTCGGAATCTTTCTTAATTTTTATCAATGAATTGAGCAGTTGATCAAAGTTATTTTCAGTTGCAACAATTGCTTTGCAGTTGCTCGATAAGCAAAGGAATTGTGGTGGTTTCGTACATTTTTCGAACTACGACTGAAAAAATCGTGTAATTTTTTGATTTGGTCGAAAGTAGGAAACTATAATTTTTCTTCTCGATTTCCACAAAGACAAAATGAAGACGGTTGCAATTTGTACAATAACCTTTTGGAATTGTTGGATTGAAGAAGTCCTGTATGAAATTGACTGCTCATTGATCAGCAGCTCCATCATAAAACTGGCCCAAAATCTTTTCGTACTCAATTCCATGTTTTGTCAGTCAATCGACAATGAGTTGAAAGAATGCCTTAGGCCGCGTTCATAGTGGACGCTTTGGCTGAAGCTGATGCATAAAGCTGCTTTGTCAAGCTTTTTTTTGATCATAGTGAACGTTTATTCAACGCTGCATAAAGCAGCTTATTGAGCTTATTGCTGTTCATAGTGCGCGCTTTATGCTTGTGGCTGATATGCTTTGCTTTCATTCGTCTCTTTGGAAAATAATGCCCTCAATTGCGTTTGCAATTGCGTATGGCAAAGTAAATGAAAGTTTTTTTGTTTAATGAGTATGTAGATTCGCGATGATCACCAATGAAAGATCAAACCAATAACAAACAAAAGGTTAAAGGAACTTGAAAACACAAAGCATAACAACGGTGGCAAGTTCAGCACAAAAAATACCCAGGAAGTAAGCAAGAACAACGAAAACTATGTAAACAAACGAGATAGAATACACATGTGCAAACAACTGAAAAGCACCACAAAAGGACGCAACAACAACACAACAACAACACAACAAAGGTTATAGCTTCAGCACAAAAAAAATCAACAAAAATATTGTTGACAGGCAAAATAGATAAATATGTGCCGAATAGCATTTTAAAAATGCTCTACTACAAAGCATAAAAAACAAAATTATCTTTCTGTGTGAGCAAGCGAGATAGAGATATAAGCGCTGAAAAGAATTTGAAATTAAGCTTTATGCTAGCTTTATGCTGGCACTATGAACACTTTGAGTTTTTTCCATATGATTATACACAAAGCGTTTTTCAGCTAAACCTCTCGGCTAAGCTAAAAGCGTTTACTATGAACGCAGCCTTAGCCGTGACTTCATCAGATTTTTTGAAGCAAAGTAACGAACAATATACCGAAATACAATCGAAAATATCTCATTTTCTGTCATATCTGTCGTACCATCTGCCATCAATGTTAAATATGATTTTGGTTTTTAACACTTGTTTCTCGGAGAAAATTTGCAATAATTAAGAAATATTGGTTTATATGTTTAGACAGCGATGTTTAGACAGCATTGGTAGGCACAGTATCTTGATAGTTCTTCAAATTTTCGTCCTTTTCGAGAATGTGTTTAAAGATATTATGAAACAGTTATGACTCTTTATTTTCTTCATCATGTCAATTTTATCGAAAAGTCAGCTCATTATTAGCCAGAAACAAAATTGTGAAAAGAAACTCTTTTACGTAATATTATAGCTTTAAGGAGAGTGTCATTAAAAAGGCTCAAAATTTCTTGATTATTTGCAATTCTCAAGTAATGTTCTTTCCACGCCATCATAGCAGAGGTTGTGCACTGCTTGCGCCATGTGTTTTCAAAGCGTTTTCTGTTGCGTAAGCTTTAGACCATTCATTGTATCCCGCAGTGCAAAAATAGTCACTAGCATTAGTTTTCGCTACGTGCGTTAACCTTTATAATTCAGCCCTGCGTGTAAGCAACACAAATTGGTGCCTACTTTTTACTTCAATCTTTTTTGTCGAGAACTACTTATCTTAAAACAAACTAAAAAAACTTTTCTGTTAAAATGTAAAAAAGTCGCATAATTTTTGGGGAATCTCGGAAAACTTTTGGGGGTGCTCAGCTGCCCACAGCACCACCCAGGCTACGGCCGTGCCTCCACGTACTTAATAGATAGTTGCAAAAAACACTCAGCCAACAATATCAGTCAGATGAAGAATACATAACCTAACATCAGCTGTCATTGACATTAAGTAGAAGGATATTGAAGTCAATTGTTGCAATCACAAAAACAAATTCTTCAATGAATGCTCTTTTATCATTGAAAAAAAAACTCGAAAACCTTGTTGAAAACTTCAAAACAAATGCTCAATCAAAATATCCATTCGGTGTGTGGCAAGAAGTATACAGATACTGGCAAAACAACGCCAGGAACTCTCATGTCCTGCAGAGCTATGTTAAAGCACCTTTGTTTTTCTTTGTAGACGTCATTTGTTGTTTCCATCCATCACACCAGCTTGTCTTGGTTGTTTTTACAAGCTATCATAGCAAAGTTGTTTTTGAGCACAAGCAAAATTGTTGTCAAAATGAAAGCTTTGCATTGCAGCTGTCAGTTCCATGTTAAAGCGACAACAACAAATTCCTACGGCAAAAAGAGTGTGATTACCACTTTTTGGCCAAAATCACTACAACAACTTAAATAACGCAGCATTTATCTTCATGTTTAGTAGCCACTTTAGCTTTCTAACCCAGAAAAGAGGGTAGCGGAAAAATTGCGCATGGCTAAGTTGCGTCACTGCGGCAGACGCAAAGTCAGTTTCAGGCCGCATGCTTCGTGTCAAAAGAGCAGGAGAAAAAAAAGCAGAGCAGAAGCCATCGCCAAATCCGCACAAGTGTCAAAACAATACTGAGAACAAACACGTCAGATGTTGGTGTCGATGTCGATGTTGGTATCGGTGTCGGTGTCGGTGTCGGTGCTTGGTGCTGCACCAAAACCAACGTGGCGCTCTTATTTTGGCATTCATATCAGCTGCCGTAGCTTCAGGCTATAAGAAAGTTTTTCATGTTGGCAAGAATGCTACTCTTGCATTCTTAAGGGGCTAGACAGAGTTTTGCAGTTACGGCATTTTTTGCATTGGTTCTTAACTTTTTCTTAGCTGCTAGCTGCGTGGTCTGGTTACAGCTACGTTGCCAAAATAGTTTTCCCAAAGTTTGTGAATATTATTCGACAGCCAGGCATGACAAGCAGGCACAGTGTTCATAAAATGAGCGTGAGCTGCTTTAGTTTGAGCTGTAAAAGTTTTAAAGGCTCAACATGTAGCAATGGCGTGGCGTCTTTTTGCCAGAACGTTTGTTTAGCTTGCAGAAAAAGCTTAAATTTTCGAAAAGTATTAAAAACATTAACATTTTCACGACTGATTTGTTAGCGACATATTGACAAATGCCTGTCTGATGTCAGACTCAGCTAACCGACAGCGATATTGATACTGCGACATTGGCAGAAAATGAGACTTTGAAAATGGAAAATGTCGAAACTGCGTCAATACATAAAACGTGTTTAATACACAATAATGCAAACACTGACAAAATGGTGTTGAAATATGCAGATGTTGTTGCTGGTAATGATGACAACGAGAGCAAGCAATCAACAGCAAAACAACAGCAACATCAAAACGAGCTCAACTTTAAGCATCACTTGTCAGTGATGATATTAAAACAGGACGACGATATTGGTTGTATGCATTTTTTATCTGTTTTTTTAGTTTTAAATGAGTTTACTTTGTCGGAAATTCCATTAAATCGTTCAAATATTGTTAACATGTTTGCACCCCCTCACATGGTGTGGTGAAGCGAGCAGGACATGATTGCTTGTCTCAACGCATGGATATTCGATTGGTTAAATGTGACATCAGTTTGGGTGACTTTTATCTGGGTGGCATAGAGTTGTTTTTCATATTGTTATGCACTAAGCATATGAGTGATTTCATTAATTATCGGCCAACTCTGGAGCTCACCATTCATGATTTTTCTCTAAGTTATCGAGTTTAAGGACAATGTTGAAAAAATAGTAAGAATATTTTTTTTAATATATTTCTCTCTTTTAATCTACTTGTTTCTTTTTTTTTTGTTTCTTTTTGCACGAGACAAAACAACTATCTTCATTTTACCCCAAGTCTTGCACTCTTGTCAACCCAAAGTAATTATGCAAGCTTCTATGAACTGGTCAACTGACACACAGCTGCGTTAACATTAAACCAAATTGCTGACCGGCAATCCCATCAAAAATTTCGTTACCACCCACTATCGCATTGTCTAAATTACCCTAACTTAATGAGTCGCACAGAAGAGTCGGTTGGTGTTGGTCTCCAAAAACATACCCAGATGATGGCAATTGTCATTACTTTTGATCATGTCATCAACATACCTGAAATGAGAAGAGAAAGAAATAAGAAAAATTTAATTAATATTGCGTAATAATGGGCAGAATAAATAGCACTTAATTAGGTATTCAAATAAGGTACACGATATGACACCTAAAGGTTTTATTTTAACAAAAAACGCGTATTTTACGCCATAACAAACATTATAATTTAAGGGAATAGTATTTTTTTTTACATTTTTAAGGACATCAGATAAATCTCACACGATTAGTGGTCATTACAATTCGTTTTCGTCACCACCCTTTAAAGTTATGCTGTCAGTCATAACTTCACGCAATATGTCGATTACTGTAAGGCACCTACGACAGACGGTGAGTGAATGGATAAAAAATTATGGGGGTAAAAAACAAAATGAACACACGCACACACACACACACACACATACACAGGTAGTATATAAAAGCCATGGAATACGCACAGATGTAAATAAAATTAAGTGAAAAGTTTTTCAGCGCATTTTATATGCAGTAAAATGACCCAAACGGGAATTAAATGTATGAGTGCCATAAATAACGAGGCGTTCACATAAAAGCTGGAAATGCCTCACATGTAGCATGAAAGACATGATTGTTTGTTTGTGTGTGTCCAGCTGTTTGTGGGTCCTCTTGTTTATTGCATCAGTATGCGTGGCGTCTGTCTCACTTGCATGTTGCCTCTCTTTCACAGGAGTTATGATGTGATTGCATGTCGTCATCACTTATTCCTGTTGTCGTTGCCGCTTCCGTTTCCGGTTTTTCTTTTGTCGCCGTCGTCGGGAATCGTCGTGCTGCTTTTTCCTTTAACTGCATCGGTGTTTTGTTGTTGTTGTTATCGTTGAATTTCATGTGCTTATTTGTACTGCGTTTGTCTTCAGCGACCATCACTGAGCTTGAACGCGCCACAGAATCACACTGAAGGTCCTTGTTACATCGTGTTCTTTGGAGCAAATGATTATTATATATATATATATATATATTTTTATGTATATACTTAAAAAGCATACGCCACGAGCTTGTTGATGCATTTTGTCCTTAGCTGAGATATGAGAAAACATTTTGTTACAGCCACCAAGCAAGGATGCGTTTGCTTGCTGTCTCGCCATAGGATATGCTTGCTTCTTGTACGTATGTATGTGTGTGCTGAGGTAAAAGTATGATTTTTATTTTGAACGGGTTGAAATATGTTGCAACAAGGGAAAACATTCATTTTTAAGTATAATAAAATTATTTGTCGCACACTCTTTAAGGACATGAAAAATGGTGTACGTAAGCTATAAAATAAGTTATGGTAGATTTTTGTTTTCTTTTCTTTAGATTCACTAATGTGTTAGTATATCTAAATGCTTAAATGCGAGTATTCATGTGTAAATCCTCTCTAATATTATAAGTACTCTAATTGTAACTTGCTGATAAAAGCTTAGCTTGTCAATAAGGCAAACGTTTCCTGCTTCGTCGCTTTATTATATCCTTCCAGATGATAAAAGCAGAACGAGAGCAGAAGGAAAATTTTACTACTTTGCATATCCTATGGATATAAAGTTGTGTTGTTCTGTGGGCAGCAGGAGTGAGTTATCCTTCAGACAGATAATGAATGACACAAAGTCACACACTTGAGCATGTTTACTTGAACTTTTTCAATGTGAGCTGCCTGCAGGATACTTTAGACGGCATGTTTTGACATGCAGTAGCTGTCCAGGATATACTCATGCATACTCGCACATATTGTTCTCAGCTTCGTATGCTAATGAAGTGCTGCTGTTGTTATTGACATTTTATGGTCGTATCACGACACGCGATATACTTTCAAGTAAATTTTTTTAATTAGGTTTTGCTTATTAATGCGCTGTATTCCTAGTGGTAAGTGTTAGCAGAAGAAAAGGTAAATAAAGTGGTTGTGTGCTTAAAAGAAGATATTAAAAATGTTTATGGCGATAAGATTATAGCAACAACTATATAAAGATAGCGTACAGCTTCAAGGATTATGTCAATATCGTTTTAACCTTGCTTGACCTCTTGCTGAAGTTAATAAGTGCTACACAGAATGATATCTGGGATAGAAATATTTTGCTACAATATTTTTATGATGTTAATAAAAAAAATTTAAACACGAATGGTATCTATTGATCTAGAGAAAAACGTTTTAAAAAATTCAATTTTTATTTAACTTTTATAAACTTTTATAAATTTAAAATTATAAAATTAAAAATGTATTAAAATTTATATATATAAATAAAATAAATTAATAAATTACAAGATAAAATACAATTATTTAAAAAAAAAATAAAAATTTTATTTTTATAAATTTGAATTTTAAATGAAGTAACAACAACAGAAGATCCAGCTTTCGAGCCTCAGATAGCTCACTTTTTATCTTTTCTAAATTAACTACTAACAAAAATACAACTAATTCTTCTTCACCATCGTGTAAGCTTTTGTTTTCGTATCAGAGCTTATTTTATTAGAAGACAACAAAAACTCTAAATCAAATCTTTCGAGACATATTTCAAAAATATGATATTAAAATTGAAGCATAGCATTCGTAAAATATCCTACCACATAAATTCACTTAAAAAAAAGAAACATTTTCAACAAAAAAATATGCACGCAAACATTTGACAATCAAATACATGCTCAAGCATGTATAGAAAGTTATAAAACTTTTCTTTGCTTTGCTTTGCTTGACTGATTGCGAAAGAGAAATTGAAACGCATATCCTGCAAACAGAGCCACAAGTGAAGTCCCAAATCCATCTATCTACATATGTT